>MU226949.1:1520388-1545468 GCA_018584345.1 Thuja plicata
TATTTAATTAAAAGGGAGATTAAATCTTTTAATTAAATAAAAATGATCAAACCTTAGGAAATATTGAAATAATTGAATTAAATACAATTTGATCAAGGAAATTGATTTGAATTGAAAATGTTCCAAAACATTTCAGGAAATTGATAAATTGATAAAATAATAAATGGGGCCCAAAGTCTAGGCGACCATTTTAGGGTGCATACAACAATAAGGGCTTTGTATGAAGTGATATTATTATTACAGTGAAACTTGAGGAAATAGTAAAGGAGAATTGGTTACCCTTAGGTGAAATTAGGATAACACCCACTTCAAAACTAGTTTGACACCTTGATCCATTGAAATACATCTCTTCCATGGGACGATGATCAATTGAAAACATATTCTCGTTAAAATAAATCCAACATGTGAAATATTTTAGGTGAGGGAGATTCTACCAATTGATCAATGATAACTTAACCTTTGATATATTTCAAAGTCACGATTTTTAGATCAAACCTAGGAAGCAACATTACCATATTCTCCAATCTCCCAGAAGATTATCCCTAGAGAATAGGTGGTTAACTCAATCATTCTTAGCGAGGACTTGAGCCTCCATGTGTAGGAAGTAGTGCCTTAGCTTCCATGTTACAAAAAAAGGGTGGGGCATTATTTCTCCATAACATAATATTGAGTTTTGTAATATATAAGAAGATGACTAATGTAATAGACAACTCTTTCTTTTCTATTTCCATCATACTAAGATAATAAGGCTACTAAAGCATCAAGAAACACTAAGACATATAATATAAAGGGTCTATATTGCATAGACAACATTTAGATAGGAGGATTAGCTAGATAATTCTTGATAGAGCTAAAATATTCTTGACATTCATCATCAGATTTTAAATGCACATCTTTCTTCAACAACTAGGTGAATGAAAGTGTATGGTCAACCAACTGAGAAATGAATCTTCATATGGTCTGAATCTTCCCTCACAAACTTTGAAGCTTAGATATTTTCTTGGGTGGAGGTATGTTTACAATAGCATTGATATTATTTGTATCACTTTTGATTCCATGTTGAGAGATAATCAATCCTAAATGTTTTCTAGTGTCTATATTGAAAACTTACACTTGAGAGGATTTAGTCTCATCTTGTAGAGGTGAAGTCTCTACAAAATAAAAAAAGGTTGTCAACATGATTTTTATGGAGGGCTAAGATTTTCAAGATGTCATCTACATGATTCTCTAGAAACATATGGATACAATCATGGAAGATTATGGTCATTGAATGTTGATAGGTTGCACCAACATTTTTCAACCCAAATGACATGACCACATAATAGAACATCCCCCAAGGGGTTGAGTCTTGCATTAAAACTTTGGATTAATACAAAGCTAATTGTAACCCAAGAAACCATCCATAAAGGAAAGTAAGACATGACTTGTTGTTGAGTCAACAATTATATTAATATTAGGCAATAGAAAATTATATTTAAAAGAAGCCTTATTTAGATCTCAAAAATTGATGCATATTCAAATAAACCCGCTAGTTCTACTAATAATAACTATATTTGATATCCAAGGTGAATAGTTAATAGGACAAATAAAGCCAATTTTTAGGAACTTCTCTATCTCAATCTTGACCAATAACCGAACCTTGGGATTCATCTTTCAGATCTTTTTCTTTACAATATTGAAAGAAGGACATAACATAATATTATGAACCATTATGCATAAATAAATATTGGGAATGTCCTCATATGATCAAGTGAAAACATCAGAATATTGATGTACAAGATTGGCATGTGACTTATCATCCTTTGTGGAGAGGCACTGACCAAGGTTTATGACTTGCCAGGGAGTTTTGAATTCATGATAACATCAGTGGTGTATCCTTTAATGAGAGTAAAACAATTTTTAGGAAGAGGCATCAAATGTTTCTCAACATCAACAAACAAGGTTGATTCTCATCACCATCTTTAACAAATTCTCTAAAGAATGCTTGAATTTTCATGAAATAAGAGAATCAATGCTTGCGATGATAAGGTGGTGAACCAATGTAAGTACCTAAGAAATTTTATAAATCTCCCTCTGAGGGGAAAAAAATCTAGTGGAACCTCCTTAGAGCTTGAACTAGTGTCATTGTACTCAGGGTGAACTAGATCAAAAGGGAGAGGCTCAACAATAATCATGTTGACATTCAACCAAGTTTTTTCCTTGTGGGATGTAGTGTAGTATGAAATCCCAATGTTGTGGTATCAAATTTGTAGTTCTAGTGGAACACAATAACCTTCTACATAAGGAACACAATCTCTACCATCACATTCATACTTAAAAACAAACTTGTACCCTAGTCCATAGATTTATTGAAGTTACTTAGGACTTGGAGGATTTGTATAAAAGAGATGATCAATGTGATAAGTATCACCTAGATTTAAAGAAGTATAATATTCCTTCATAGAATGACAAAAGAGATTTTACGAATCTTTAAGTGGATGGGTTTTACCTTGTATTCTCTGATATGAGAATTAATAAAATCTAAGAATTACAAGTCATCACCCAAACACACATTGATATGAGTTGAAGAAGGCTTTGAAGTTAATTCAATGTGGGTATATTGAGGACCTTCTACTTTGGGAGGATCTTTCTTTTTTGAAGTTTCTTCCTTCAGGACAACCTTCTCCCGCATGTCTACTTTAGGTGGTTCTCAAAAGTAATATGTTGGCAGGTTGGAAGACATCAATGGAATATAGTCCTAGAAAGTGGGAGAGATTGAGGTCTGACCCACTGTAGCCATTGGCATACTTGCATAGCATCAAGATAAAACTTGATGGTGACCACTTTATCATCAACCTGTTGGGTCTCAAAACTATAATTTGGAAAAGGGAAAAATTCTCAACATTTATAATCCCAAACATACAATTATGGCCAACAAACATAAATCACCCCCAGAAGGGATAATTCCTCTACTCTTTTGGCTCTGCCACGATCAAGGCGGGTGCACCTGAATCTAGCACTTCTTTCATAATAAATTAAATCAAATCCCTTTTGGTAGATTCAATTCCTCCTTAACAGATTATTCCAATTTGGCACATGAATTGAAAATTATCTAAAATCCTACCTATCTTTAAACTTAGCGTTATCTCCTAATTGCTTGAAAATGAAATCAGCATTGCTAATAAGTGAAAACTCCCATTCTCTGAAACAATAAAAGACTAGTCCCTTATCCAATTTGGGCAACAAATTCTATCTTTATCAGATTTTCATGTACAACCTTGAGAGACAGTTTTTCATATCCTTTAGACATAACATCAACCGTCCAATCCTATCAATATAGATTTGTTAAATACATTACACATCACCAGTTTAATTGAATTTTAATTCCTTGTCAGGAAAACAATTAAACAAAAGACAATAGAACAACCACTTTGCAAGTATCTTTCGATAATTAGGTTGATATGCAAAATAAATAATTATCCACAAAAGTTTTGAGAACAACAATTGAATTCAAATCCAATAATCATAGAGGAATAATATAATAAAAAGTAACCTCCATACCACAATCTTGGATAGAAAAGGTTGGGTCTTTGTATTAATTTCAAAAGATAGGTACAATTGAGTTTTTTTTTTTAATTTCTTTTCATGTATCTCCTTTTCTAATTTTATTACTATTTATATCTTCTTCTAAAATGGTTGTGGATTCATCGAAGAGGAAGTGACAAGCTTCCAACTGTATTACATGTCATTTTCAATGATTACATAAAAACAACCAAAATTTCAACACCCTACAAATCCCAATCATTACATTTTACAAAAAAGACCATTTCATAACATCTATACAAAAAATGGTGCTCAATTTATACGAAGTCCATCAAGCAGTCTGTTCATCTGCTCTTGCAACTATTCTTGGTTGAAACCGTGCTCCTCAAAAATGATGTGCAACTCTGCCTTGTCCTGCTCACCCTCCAGCTCAAAAATGTCACTCTGATATCCAACATAACTGGTAGAAAGGTCCCAAGAAGCAGACATGAGATCATCCAGGATATCTTGTTGATTTTCTTTATGAAAATCTAAATCTGGTTGGAGAATCGGAGATGGATTTTCATTCAACCCTCCTTCAATTATTGGCAAACCCATTCTACTATCCAAATTTAGAAAAATCTCTATGTTGTGTGCAATTACTATCAAAGCATATTATAAAGAGATTAATCACTAACTTGGTAGCCACATTAAAACTTGAAAGAATGTTTCACATAAGGTGGCTTGCCTTGGAAAAGTAAAAAAAAAATGCTAATGAATCACATCTTTTCCTTTGCGACATTTGCCTTCCTTGATGTCTTATCAAGATCTTACCATATATTACATATTGATAATATTATTAATTAGTCCCTTTTATTTCCATTGATTTCAAAATGGTACACCTGCAAAAATACACCTGACATCATCACTTTGATTCCTTACTGATAATTTCTCACCACCTCTTCAATGATATGATATCTTAAGTATGACATGATATCGCTAAAGCTTAATCCCCAAGTTAGAAAATAGCTACTGCGTCACTCTTCCACAAACCTCCTTATTCACGGTATGTGACATGGCAGTGTCATTATTTCACAAACATCAATTCTTCTCTCCTATGAAATAGCGATAGTAAATTTCTAGAATTGTATCATTGTAAAATAAGCATATTTTGAAAAAAAAAAGGAGAAGGCTGATTATTCAAAATTGGTTCCATCACAACCAAAAACTTAATAGAACCATGTAAGGTAGATGAAACAACTCCCAAGATGTGAAGCCAAGGTCTACCCAAAAGAAGATATTAAGAAAGAGGTCCTGACATAACGTACACTATGGTTGGAATCATAAATAGTACAACCTTTAAAGAAAATATTACCATGCCCAAATAAGTCTTCCCAATATTATCAAATCCATAAATGAATAATAGAGATGTACCCAATGACTTCTTGAAACATACCTTAATAAATCAAGGTCATTTGAAGCAAGTCCTAGAGTTTTATTTATCTAGAGTAACTCAAAGTTGCTCTATTAGATCATAGTCACTTGATTTATTGGTCACATACTTAGGTGATTATGGAAGGTCCAATTCAGGAGGTGGTAGAACTGCACTAGGTTGGTTAACACTATCTTTATTCATTTTGGTATTATAAGTATGAGTAACAAAATTATAAGATTTTTTTTAACCAAGTGAACTTAGTAAATCGATATGGAGAATCATTACCAATTTTTTTTACCATAAAAGAATCTAAACTTATCATGAGAAGGACTAGAAATAATCATGCAAATGACTGGTCTCTTAGGCTTTTAAGGAGCTATAAAGACAACAATAACATTTGTACACCCTTCAGACTTCAATGGAGGAGGACATGAATGAGGGGAAATTTTAGTAGATTTTGGGATACAAGGATCCACTTCTTAGAAATCATATAGATCATTGTCTAGCATATTGAAATCATCCTTTGAGAATTCCTTTTCAAATGCATTGAATCTTGAAGGAAAATATTCAACATTGAGGAAATCATGTTAGGCTCACCAAAATATATAGTATGTGATTTTCTACTCTTAGGATGTCAAGATCCCAAAAAGACAATGTACCTTATGCTAGTTCACTTCTATTAGCACTCTACTAAGCTAAGGTGATCAAGAAAACTAATAGAAGTTAAGGCTTGAAATAAATTCAATGCAATATAAAGAAACTATACTATCTATACTATACTAACAAAATTATCAATTTAATGACATAACTTGAATATTGAAATACTATTAAAAAATAAAAGTTGGAAATATTTTGGTTGTAGAAACTAAAGGCTAGAATGATATGTTACTTATACTAAGACTTGCAAGCTCTCAAACTCAAACTCCAGTGCACTGTGGGGATGTTTACACAATGTTGTAGTCCATATAGACAGAAATAGAAAGACACCCTTGACTAGTTCTTGCACACTCCTCTTTTCTTTGTGAACATGTTTGTCACCTACATACACAGAAATAGAGAAAAGTGTTGGGGTTGTATAGGGGCTTTTTGTAGTGAAAAATATTTTTTGGTGTTTCTACTTCCATGGAATACTAGATAGATAGATTCATAATCAAGCCAATAGATTATAATGTAAGAGAAAGAAACACCTCTTAATAGAGGAAAACCCCTATTACATAAAGAAAAAGATACAAAAAATAATGCAGACCTATTTGTAGGACAATATATAAGATGTATAGATAAGAGAGAAGTGAAAGCATCACAAACATAAACTCTGTTTAGATGATAAATTTTATTTCATAGATGAGGATAATAAGCTACAACAACACAGAGCATAAACTTTGATAGAGATTCACTATATAGATCAAAGTAAGAGCCAAGAGTGAGATTTAGTTATTAGAGAGTGAAAAAGAGGAATATGGAGGGTTTTTTTACTTAGAGTAGGTGGTGGTAGCCCATTCGAGTGTATTTGACATAAGAGACATTTGTAAAAGTTTGTCTAAATGCTCTTTTTGAAAATATAATCTTTTGGTGATGAACACACACAACACAAATATTTGTTTGTTTTCATATCATTAAAGCAAATCAACTCCAAATTTAGGCTAGGATTCTTAGATGCTTTGTTCTTAGAATCTATGATGTTATAATGTGGATTCTCAATCATGGATTTGACCATAAATGTACTAGGCCTAATGCTCAGGTGTCATAAATGCATAGGGTGTTATTTGTGACACTATGTCTTATAGTGAAAATTCATCAACATGCTTATCTAGCCCATCTAAAGCTTTTGAGAAGGTTTAGGGAAAATCCACACTCAAATGAAAATTTACCATAAATAGTAACTGTATGTAAATGCAAGGTTGAGACACATTTTCCTAACAATCTCCTACTTGTTGAACACCTTGCAAGAGAAAATGGAGTATATACTCCATAATTTAATTACTAGGGGGCATGAGTCCAATAGATTTTGAATACTGTCTTTCTCATAGCCTTTATTAATAAATCTACAACATTCTTCAAAGTCTCTACCTTAATAAAATTCACCCTACCATCCTCAACCATATCTCTAACAAAATGAAATTGAACATCAATGTGCTTGGTCCCAGAATGAAAAGTCAGGTTCTTTGCTAGATGGATCACACCATAATTGTCATAATAAAGTATTACCACTCCTTACTTTATTTCAATATGTAAGCATAATATCTTAAGATAAGTGGTTTCTTTAAAGGGTGAATATCTTACACCTACTCAGATTGTCTCTTACTCATCCAACTAATTACATTGCTAAATTATATAAAAACATAAGCACTGGTGGATCTTCTGATATCAATATCACCTACCCAAACCATTGTTGGTATATAGAAGCACTAAGAGGGGGGGGGGGATGAATCAGTGAAGATAGATATTGAACCAATTTAACCAAGAATCTGATTATGCTTGTAAATAACTTCCATACACTTAAACATATAAAAGTAACTATGCAATAGAAGTAAAAAATCCAACCATCCACAAATCATAACACATAACACCACTATTTTTCTCATGGAAACCCTTTTAAGAGGGAAAAAACCATGTTGGGGATGAAACCCACAATATCTTCACTACAGTAAATAGAGTTTCCCTATTAGGAGCTTGCAATACCCTGTTAGGGGCTCATCCGGTTAGAAGTGACTAGTACCCTGTTAGAAGCACAAACAGATCTATTAGGATCTACCTCGCTACATGATTTAGAAATCCTTCTTAAAAGTCACCATGTTAAATAATTTATAAAAAAAGACTTGTTAGAGTCCACCTTATGAAGGGATTTAACTTGCCAACCTATCAAAGTTACCCTTGAGTAATGAACTCAAATAACTGATCTGCAATGGCACTTCTTGTCTATTAGATCTAATCCAATCTCTAAAATCTAGTACACTGTACTATCTCTATCTCTATCTCTGATCGTAACCTCCAAAAACATGACCACCTTCTTATAAATCTAATGATTTAGCTTGTCTTTATATCACTATTTTTAATTCGGTTAAAACCTTAAAATAATCCATAAGTCAATCCAAAATATTAACCATCCACATAAAAATCCATGCCAAAAAAACCTATCATGTCAGCCCAAAATGTAATACAAGTATTTAATACAAAACATTGACAATAACTTAACCACCTTGACCATCTTATCATCAGGAACCAATCGGTAACTCAATCATTTCATACAGAACATATCATCAAAATACTAACTTCTACAAAACGTTGAGTTATTGGCCACTGTTGTAAATATGGACTTATCTGACCATAATAAAGATCTAGTAATGATCACACCACCCAAAGTTGTTTCAAACTCAATCGCTATCCAAAACACTTCCTCTTCCTATCTTTTTGTCCACCGGTCAGAACACTTAGCATAAAATGATCTACCTATCCATCCATTCAATCAGTGTCTGCAACCTATTCACCAAATATAATAGAGTTTCCATTATTGAAAAACTCCAAGTCATCAAACACTTCATCTCAACTCCAAAATCCATCATAATGCAGATAATCTCCCCCTTTGGCATTGATGGAAAAACATAGTGAAAAATACAACTTATACTTTATTTTCATTGTATCAATCATATACACTATCCCGACTATACCAATTACTCCCCCTTTGACATTAATGAAAAAGGTACAAAATATGAACTTCAAAATTTGAAATCATCTTACCCATTATAGTCATTCAAAAATGTCTTTAAAGTTTTCTTTGGATAACTCCAAAGAATTGTGCCATGATTTCTGCAAGTGTCGCATAGCACAAATCTGTCCATGTAGCATAGAAGATAACTCCTCCATAGAATTAAGTGTGCTCATTTCTAGTAACACAAGTATTACCTCTGAATATTTAAATTTTTTTTGCATAACATTAACTGTAGGAATCAAATAGGTCTGCAACTCTAGTAATGTAGTGATACTCTTATCTTGTTCTGCTTGAAATATTTTTAGTTTGTGATTTGTCACCTTCACTTGTGATCCATAAGTTGTTGTTGAATGATAAATAGGATCAAAACTAGAAATTAAGGATGTAAGCTCCCATTGAGTTTCATTCCTCTTCAGCTCCAAATCTTGTGTAAACAATGAAAAATCATAAACTTTGGATAATAATTTTTCCAACTTCCTTGAAATTTTCCTTTGTCCAATTGACTTGAACTGTAAGTTTTCCTTTGTCCGATACAATTATTTCCATCAACTTATCAGTCCTTTGTTTCTCATAATCCAACTTTGCTCTTTATATTGCAGCTTCCTCCAAACTAGGAACCTGCTCAGTAAGAACACTAATTAAAGTATCCATTTGATCAATCGATGTAGCATTGGGATCAAAACCAACTTCAAGTACAAGATCATACAGAATATCTTTGGCTGACTAAAGTATTTTTTCTTGCTTCCTTTCTTGTCTAAGTTTGTCCCTCTTATCTCTGAATTTTAGTATGTCTGATATTCTCATCAATTCACTAGGATTCATCTTTGTGACATCAATAGGTCCTTGAATGGATTCAACATCCTCTTCTTTAATATCATCTTCAGTTTCTTCCTCAGGAATCACCATCTCCTTTCCCTTACTCTTAAAACTCAAACTTCCACTTAGGTTCAATTTTATTTTTACTATGTGTGTTGTTACATCAACTACATATTTCTTGTCAGCATCACTAGTATGTCTAACTGTATCAGTTGAAACATGTATCACCACCTCTACATCTTTGTCCTTTACATCTTCAACTATAAAAATAGGATCTTGTTGTGGTGTATCAGAAATTATATAACCTATAATACCTTCAATCACTTTCTCAATAGTGACAATTTCATCTGTTGTTACCTCATCAATAGTAGCCTCTTGTGTTTTCTCTTTAGTATCAACTATTGGTTCATCATATTTCTTCAACTTCTACTTCATGATATCTAGTATCTCACCATGAACCACCTGAGATTAACCAATAAGTATCCTTCATACTCTACTCTGTATTTTGAATTAAGGTCTAATAACCTCAATTGTGAGCTTTACATCTTCAATAGATAATTTAGGCATAAGTACAATTAATTCTTGTTACATAATTTATTTGTATTGTTTCAGAGCATGTCTCCACCTAAAATCAATCTTCTTGTAAAGTTATTTAGGTATCAATTTATGCAGTTCACTTGGTCCTCTACAAAATTTATGTAAGTTGTATGCAATAGCATCTTCAATATTTTACTTACCTTCTTCATCAAATATTTCATACCACCAGTTGGAATCACTTACACAACCATATTATCTTATACCCTCAGATATGGTTTCAATAGTAAAAGTCTTTCTTGTCTTTGGTTTAATTGACTTCTCACTTGTCATGCCAACTACTTTAGATTTCTTTCCACTAGCCTTCAACTCTGCTTTCTCTTTGTTTGAATCAATTATAGGTTCTTCTTCTTCTTTGGTAGTAGCCTTCTTTTTTATTTCTCTCTTCAACTCTTTATAACCATGATTCATTTCCTTATTTCTTTTATAATTATTTTGTGCAGTCAAAGATGTCTTTTATAATTCTTTCTCCTTTTCCTTAGCTGCTACAGCTTCAATCTTTTGCACTGAAGAACTTCTACTAGTCCTTCTTGTTGCCTTACCTAATGTAGAAGATACCTCCTATGCCTTTTCCAATTTATTAGTAGTAGAAGAAGACCCTACCTCCTCAAGCACATAATTCTTCCTAATATTATCCATCGCATCCTTGGATATTCCACTTTTCTTTGCTAACTTGTCAACTTGTTTCCTCACTCTTCTTTCTATTACTGATGCCTTCAACTGAGAGTGAATTTTCAAATAGATCTCTTCATAGGTACCAAAAATAGGAGTACTAACATCAATTGGCTTAGATAGTAACTCACCAAAATGAAGTGATACAATATCACCATCTACCTCATAACCCATCGGTAAAGACCAAGAGGTTCTAGGTTGTACTTCTTATATCATCGATATTCACAAAAAAACATATATCATTTTTATACTTTTCTATTATACCAATTGAGATACATTCTCTTTCATGCATATGCTTTTTAAAATCCTTGAATTAACCCCACATAGTACTAGTAAAGTTATTTCGTTACATTCTAATGCATTCCTTGATTTCTACAACTGCAGGCTTATCAGTTTACCACTGTATCACACTGACACCAGGAAAGTAATTCTGTAAATAGAAAAATATACATACTAGTAGAGAGCCATACTTGAATGGTTATTTCTTATCTTTCTTAATCCATTCCTTATTCACAAATAACTGACCTCTCATGACCTCACATAGGTTGTATTGTGCATTCTCCTTCACCATTTGATAGGCAATATGGATATCACTAGCAAACACACTGTTCAATCGACTCAACTAATAAATCTTGTAACTGATCACCATTAAAGAAAAATTCACTTCAATATATTCAATTTCATTGATCATCATGGCATGCTTATATTGTTTATACCTTTTTAGGCAATTAATCTCACCAAGAGGTATCATACTAAGAACAAGAATATTGTCGGTCACACATAATCCAATCACCGCGTAAATAATTTCCTTTTTGATCTTATTCGGTATGTCCAGTCATAGGAATTGATCATGAACTCAACTTGAAGTACATATCTTATCAAATTTGTTTCAAATTCATCGGGTAGGTCAACAATGTATGTGAAACCTTTATCAGTCAAATGCTTATGTTCATCCTCTAGACCATAATCACTACACAGTTTGGTAAATGCATTGAAAATAACATTGTAACCAAGATATTCAATCTTGCAATGAATGAGAGATCTTACTTCCTCACTCAATAACACGCCATGAGGTATTAAGGATAAAATTCCCATGGGATTATTCTTTATTACATTTAGTGGATGCAATTTGAAAACTGGCCTTGACTCCTCAGTAACCTCAACCAACACAAGAGTGACCATATCACTGACATTAATTGACATAGAAAGATACTACTTCAATTGTTGATAGGGTTCTTCAACCACCGCTTTACTTCAAGCATGAAATCACAACCTTCAATTTACAACTAATTCAAAATGCTTTATCGTTCAGGAAACACTCACAAAATTACTACTTAGCTCGTAGAATGCAAAAAGTGATGAATGAATTTCAGTTTTACCTTTATAGCATCTCATTTCCAAGAAATAAATGTAAATGGTCAAATAGTGCCTTTAAAAATTCACAAGGGTTAGAATATAAAGTCACTAAACCATAAAAAAACCATTATGCTATCGCATAGAATCATATCAAATACAAAATTCTTCAACAGATTCCTTCTAAACATCAATAGGCATCTAAATATGATGATAAATCTTACCACACACTCATCTTAGGGGATATGTTATAGATCTTACTTCATTATCTCCCCCCAAGATAGTAACTTTGACTTAGTCTAATGATGAATTCTCCACATTACCTAATGTTGTGGATTTCCCTGTCAACTTAGAAGATTTAAGTTCATCTTTCTTTACCCATGTATCTTTCATCTTCTTTCTGATTCCTTCTACATTTTCAATCTTCTTGCCTTTATCACCAACAGGTCTATTCACCGGTTTACTTCTAGTAGTTTTGTTCTTTGCTCTATAAGATCTAGCAAGATGTCCAATCTTGTTGCAATAGTAATATACCATACCTGTTTGTCTCCATGGTCCAACGTTGTTTCTATCGATTCTCATCCTGTAATTCACTGTTGTATGTCCATGATTGTTACAAATAGAACATGTAAAATTCAATCAGTTACCTTGTTGATTAGGTCTATACTGGTTGGAATTAAAAGTCCTTTGATTGTTGATTCTATCCTTGCACTTATTATCCTTATGATCATACTTGTTGCAATGATAACAGTTACCATGAAAAAAATTAGATCTAGCATTGTAACCTTCAAATTTTCCAAATCTAGAAATAGGTGCATTAGGTATATTAGGTCCAATAGGTCTAAACCTACAAACATTAGCAGTATGACCTTCCTTGTGACAATTGAAACATGCTAGTTTGTAATTCCTCTTACCAGCTTTGTTTTTGTTTGCCTTAGGTGTTGATCCTTCTTCTACATGAATCTCCTTTGTACCAGATGACTCACCAACTTCAAATTCAGAAAAACCTAAACCTTTATTTTCACTATTTCTCCTTTGGTTAGAGAGTTATTCATAAAGTTTAGTAGAACTCTTCAATTCTACTTTAAAATTTTCATTCTCTTTCCTTAGATTTTCATTTTCTCTTATGGCATTGGCATTTTCTTCATTTGTATTATGTAGGTATTCTTACAAAGCATCAACTTCTTGTTCATATTTGTGAAGCTCATCTATTTTAGTCATTAGGGTTTCATCTTTGCCTTTAAGGGCATCCTCTATAACTTTCTTAGCCTCATCTGCAAATTTCCTTGATTCTAACTCTTCACCCATTCTTATTGAGAAGTTTTCTAATTCCCTTTGCATGTTCTTCTTTTCTTTCTTTAGCTTGTTCAACTCCTTATGTGCGTCCTTGTTGTCCTTAGCTAGCTACTCATTCTCCAAGACCAGATCCACTCTGCTTGAATAATTGTTCAATGAGATCTTGAGTCTCACTGAATTGTTCAACCATGTCTTGTCTCTTAGCCCTAGAAATCTTCAATTCATCCTTGATTTTTTCAATCATATCTTCATCCTCTGCAAGTTGCCTTTTATAAAACTCCATGTCTTCCTTAATGACCTCTCCCAAGCTGTTAAGATTCTCCAAGGGAACTTGTCTCTGATACCAATTATATGTATATAGAAGCACTAAGAGGGGATGGGGGGGTTGAATTAGTGAAGATAGGTATTGAACCATTTTAACCAAGAATCTGATTATGCTTGTAAATAACTTCCATACACTTAAACATATAAAAGTAACTGCAATATAAGTAAAACAATTCAACCATCTAGAAAGCATAACACATAAAACCACTATTTTTATCGTATAAACCCTTGCAAGAGGGAAAAATCTTGGTGAGGATGATACCCACAATCTCTTCACTGTAGTAAATAGAGTTTCCCTGTTAGGAGCTTACAATACCTTGTTAGGGGTTCACCCAGTCAGAAGGGACTAGTACCTCGATAAAAGTACAAAGAGATCACTTAGGATCTACCTCTCTAGAGGATTTATAACTCCTTCTTAGAAGTCACCTTGTTAAAGGATTCATACAAAATTACTTGTTAGAGTCCACCCTGTTAAGGGATTTAACCTGCCAACTTATCAAATTTATCCTTGAGCAATGAACTCAAATAACTGATTTACAATGGTACTGCTTGCCTATTAGATCCAATCAATCTCTGAACCAGAGCACACTATATTGTCTCTGTCTCTAATTTCAACCTCCAAAATAATGATCACCTTCTCATAAATCTCATGATTTAGCTTGCAATTATATCACTATTTTTAAGTCAGTTAAAACCTTAAAAAAATCTACAAGTCAATCCAAAATATTGACCATCCACATAAATTTTTTTACCAAAAAAACCTATCATGTCGGCCCCAAATGTAATACAAGTATTTAATACAAACAATCAACAATAAATTAACTTCCTTGACCATCTGTTCATCAGGAACCAATTGGTAACTCAACTGGTTCATACTGAACATATCCTCAAAATACTAAATTCCACAAAATGTTGAGTTATCAGTTGCGGTCATAAATTTGCAATTGTCAGACCATAATAAAGCTCCAGTAACAATCACAACACCCAAAGTGCTTGCAAACTCGATTGCTATAAAAAATACTTCCTCTTCCTGTCTCTTTTTCACCAGTCAAAACACTTAGCATAAACTTCTCTACCTATCCATCTAGTTGATCGATGTCTGAAACCTATTCACCAAATCTAATAGAGTTTCCATCAATGAGAAACTCCAAGTCATCAAACACTTCATCTCAACTCCAAAATCCATCATAATACCAACAACCACAAATATCAAGGGAAAATTTATCTCCTATCATATTACCATGATAAAACAAAGAACACTCTGGGGTACCCTTCAAATATATGAAGACTCTTTTAATTGAATTCTAATGAGCTCTACCATGTTTAGAAATATATTTGGAAAGAACTCCCATTTCTTGGGTAAGGTCCGGTCTAGTAAAAATTATGGTATAAATCAAACTTCCAATTGCACTCTAGTAAGGTTCTCTGCTCATGTCTTCCATCTTTGTTGGGGATGTAGGATAATTTGAAATAGAAAACTTCATTCCAAATATAAAAGGAACACATAATGGTCTATGATATTGCATTTCAAACGTCTATAAAATTGAGTTCCCATACTTTTTTTTATCGATGATAATTTTGTATTGATTTCAAAAGTAACTATATTTTTGAACTGAGCCTCTTCGAGGCTGATTTTTAAAAACTTGCTACCAAAAAAAAAGGACACTAAATGGCTGTATATACAATCAAATGTCTTCCACATGAAACCTGGTTACAAATGAAAACAACACAAAATAGACTAAACTAGCCCATACTAAGGGAATTTGGGCACACGAACACATAGAAGCTCCTCCTACTATTTGAACCAGGATGCTACTTCCTCCCTAGTTAAGTTGAGGAAAACCGCATCCCTTTTTGACTCTCTCACCAAGCCTCAAACACTCATCTTTCTTTCCCTATGACCTCCATCTCCACCACCATGGCCAACCTCAGCACCAGCATGACCTCGATCTCAACCCCATTTCTCGCCTCCCTGTCTCACCTATGATTTTGGTGGAATATTCATCCTAGGAACATGACATCCATCTTCTCCCTTAGGAGAAGATGACTTTATTAGCGTCACCTTCCGCCCGCACCACTGCATACATTATTTCTCAGACCTTTTTGCTTCCTACTTTCTCAAGAAAGCCATTAAATCCTACCACCATTTGCGGGCATCTTGCAAGTGTTCTACCAGTAGATGGGCCAATGATCAAATGATTAATGGTTGTAAGTCCTCTATACCTTCGCCTATCAGTCTCTATAGATCCTCATTCATATGCAACCCCCACCCCTATCTTATCCCTCCCAATGATTTTTCTATGCCTCCATCCTATTTGGGCTCCATACACGCCTAAGCCACTTTGAGAACCTCCTTATGAGAGGATCTGACTGTCAATGCCACACTAAGGAAGAGGGACGAAATGTCCAAATTTTTCCTCGCCTGCGGGTGAGAGTTGAGAAATACTTCCCAAAACATGAGAACCACCATGTCCCAAAATTCAATCTCATCAAATTAAAAAAAATTCACATTCTCTAAATGGAAATGGTTCTTTGAAAGACAGACATCTGCCCAAGAGAGTTGAGGGAGAAGTTCACCTCCATTTAGGTTCTTCTTCAGTTGTAGACAAAAATATGGCTTTGAAACTATAAGAAAACTATTTAATCTCACCTTCCATGCTTTGGTTCACCCCTTGGAGCATGCAAGATATCCTTCAATCATCAATTCCTAAGCCATCACCATCAGCAAATCTAAACCCAATCTCCAGCCATACTCAAGCATGCCACAACTTTAGCCCAATCATCCTTTCCCAATGAACTAAGAAAGGAAAAGTAATACACCTCCGTCACACACTAAAAGGCTAATAAGATGCTAAAAAAAGAGAATCCTCCCATACTTTCTCTAAATAACACAATTTCCCATATGGACATCTATGGAATCTAGAAATCAAAGGTCCTCAAAAAGTTCATACTTGTCCTCTAGTGACCCATTCGCCCCAATGTTGGATAGTTGGTCTGCAAGTTTATTGGCCTCCCTGAGTACATGTGTGACCTTAAAATCATCGATCTGACCAAGAAGGTCATGAATTATCCTGATGTGTTTGTTGATATACCAAGTGTCTTTCTGCCCATTCACTATTTCATTCAATGTTAGTAATGAATAATCCTCTAGATGAAACTTCCTCACTCCCAACTTCTTTGCCATTAATGTTACTACTATCACTGTTAGACATTCCACTGCATTATTAGTGCCATCTGACAACCTTTAGGCTCCAATCCCCATGATACTTCCTAGCTCATTTCGAGAAATATATTCAGCCCCTGAGGTACCCAAATTACCTATAGAGGCCTTGTCAAAATTGACTTTAGTCCATCCTGGATCTGGGGGCCTCCAACTACATCTGGGGTCCATCTTGAGCAGAGGTTTAACCCTCTTTGGACCATTAACAAGTCTAAATTACATAATGGGCCAAACACATTGAATCCATGCATCAGCCTGATTAAAAAGAATTTTGATAATGTTTATTTGGGTTTCCGCATTTGACACCAATTCAGATACAACTTTCTCCAAGTGTGGGCTAAATCTGGAAAGAGGTTTAGCTTTATCTTGAAAAATCCTCCTATTTCATTCTTTCTAGATCTCCCACAAAGTTATAGAAGGGAGAAAATCCCAAACCGAAGAGAAGTAGAAGAGCCATGCAGTTTTCTCCATGATTCTAGCCATCCTTTCAAATTTGCTACGAGAGGGCCTTGCCAATTCAATTTTTGCAAGAAAAAATGACATGCCGCCTTGGAAAATTCACAATTCAAAAGAAGATGATCAATATTCTCCTTGGCCTTCTGACAAAAAATGCATCGAAAGGGTCCCAAAAACCCCATTTTCATAAGCCTTTCTCCTGTTAACACCCTGCCATTTCCTGCCAGCCATGTGAAGGCACCCGCCTTGGGTAGACATGCCTTGTTCCAGCAAATTTGATGCTCCCATTCCACCTTACTAAAATCTTTCTCAAGTAAAGTGTACCCTATCTTTACTGAGTATTGCCCACTCTTTGATCCACACCACTTAATTACATCTATGTCACAAGATCCTACCACTGAGTTGTCATTCAGAATCTCCTCCAGAATGCCTCTATCCTCAACCGACAATCCTAGAGTACTAAGATTCTTCCATCTAGAAACTTGCCCTATAGAAAAGGAGTAAACATCAAGAAAATCAATTACCTTACTACCCCTAGACTCAGCTATGGTGTCCATTATGTTCTCTAAAATTACAGCATGTGTCAGGACCTGGAGACCCTCCCAGGAGTCATGCCAAAAGTCACCCTTTTACCCATTGCGAAGAGACCAGGTCAAATGATTCATCACCAATCATCTAAAACTCAATACAAAGTTCCAAACTACCAACCCATTGGGTGACTTTTCATTTGTAAAGATCTGTTCACTAGCCTCCTCATCTAGATATTTATCCCATATAATACGTTCCCAACATTAATCTGATTGGTGATACATTTGCTAGACAATTTTATCTCCCATAGTTCATTGACAAATTTCCAATCTCTCAAGCCAACACCCCCACCACCTTTTAGTTTACTAACCCGATCCCAAGCCATCAAAGGAATTTTGTCTTGCTCTTGAGAACCATTCCAGAGAAATTTTTGCATCTTTTATTGGATGAATTTAATGACTTTTGCAGGGATCTTCAAACATGCCATAGAATAGATAGGCATTGCTGAGACTACATTTTTAAGCATAAGAATGTAGCTTTCCCAAGTAAGCCACTTACTCTTTTATCCATCCATCTTAGACAAACAACCATCGATGAGATCCTTCCACAACTCAACTTTACCAACTCTAGAAAAGAGGGGAAGATGGACAATTCTGGCCCCAAACAAAACCGCTATATTCCTTTGCAAAGCCTCTTCTGTATTGAAGAAACAAATCTCTAATTTTAACCAGTTGACACTCTAACCTGTAGCCCTACTATATGAATCTAAGACCTATCTAATAGTTGTAACCTCCTTCATTGATGAAACTCCAAAGAAACAATTATCATCTGTGAATTGAGAGCAGGTGGTAGGATCTATGCCCCTAGCTATTTCAACCCCAAACCAACTCCCCTGAAGTCTTTTTTTTGGAAATTGATCTGCCCAGAACTTCTTCTAAAAGGATGAAGAGGAATACGGAGATGGGATCCCCTTGGCAAATGTCTATTGATGTTGTAAAAATACTTAGGTAATATGATTCATGAGGATGGAGGCTCTATACTAAGAGATCATACTATCCATCCATTTGATCCACATGTCTGCAAAGACAAACTTCTGCAGGACTCTGTAGACACCTAAAAATGGTTCAATGCTTGTGCCCCCTTTTTAACATGTCTTCTATATTATGTGTTTGATCTTTATTCACTAATATTGTGTCATTCCTCCATGTCATCAATTACTAACATTTCTCTGACTTTGGCTGAATTGATCATCTTCCTAAATCAATCCAAGATCATTCCAAACTCATTTGATTTCAAACTTGTATCAATTTCTTATCAATCTCTTTCAATCAATCCTTTGGCATTGTCAAAGTTCATCGACACCTTATCATCCTCAATCTAGGAGAATTTTCATGTTTGTCAATGTCTTCCCAGGAGTATTGTCAAGTTCATTAATGCCTTCTCCTAAATCATCATTTGAGTGCATTGTCCAAGTTCATCAATGCCCCATCATCATTTAATTCCTACTATAGTATTGTCAAATTTCATTGATGCTATTTCATCATCAATCATCATTTTGAGAGCATTGTCAAAGTTCATCGATGCCTCATTGTCATTTTCACATTTTAGGAGCATTGTCCAAGTTCATCGATGTCTCCTTATCTTTATTTATCCTATGGCATCATCCAAGTTCATTGATTCCATTATATCATTTCCAATCATTATCGCAAGAGCATTGTCAAAGTTCATCGATGCCTCGTGATTTCCTAAACTATTCCAGAATCATCGTAATCGATCCTAACCTATCAATATTATCAAAATAAATTCAACTGTACATTAATGCCTTTATTTTGATCAATAATTCACTAATTTATCCTCTTGGGATGAATAACCTAAGATTTGTCCCTATTCTTTGTGAATAAATCATATTTATTCATTCTTATCCTAAGTCTTTGCAATTAATTAATTAATTGGATAATTCTAATTTATGGGATTTTATAATTTCATAAATACTAATTATTGATTTATGAGGAATATTGATTTATTAATTGAATTAATTCCTCCTAATCCCACCTAATTTGTTATATCCCTTAATTGTGCTTCATATCCCTATTAAGGTGCTTCATGATTTCTTCCATATTTCCTTATTCAATTCTCCCCTAATTATGCTTCCAATTTCCTACTAATTTTCTTCCTCCTTTATTATGCATTGTGTTATGCATTCTAATTCACCAAATTGCCTCTCATTCTCTATAAATTGAGATGCAATCATCTCATTCAAGTTAGAACCACTATCTCCTAGTATTCTTGTGATCATTGTTTTGGCCTTCAACACTTGTGCATTTTTGTCATTGGAAAAAGAGAAACATAATCTACTCTATGGAGAAGAAAGGATAACATGGGAGCTACATTTGAAGGTATTTTTAAGTGTTTTCATGCTTTGTGTTTATGCTCTCTGTTAGTAATAACTGAGAGGGGGGCTGAATCAGTGGCCTCAAAAATTAATCCTTAAATCAACCCTTCAAACTTAGTACCACAAAATTATACCTCTAGTTATCTTTAGTTCTGTAAGATGAATGCCTTGAAATACTTATATCAAATTACTACTTGTCAGAATGCTTTGTAAAACCTTCTACTGTATATTTACCAATAAGCAGTCTTTCTATTTACCAAAACACGGTAAATAACTAGTGTATACCAATCAATCCAGATTTACTTATGTGAAATGTAAAACAATAAAGTAATGAATCATAGACACATGACACATGGATTGTTAATGTGGAAACTCTGTTAAGGGAAAAACTGCTGGGACCGGTACCCCAAATTTTCACTCTCCTGAAGTGAGCTCGGTGAAGAGCTAACCCTGTTAAAGGTTACAAACACACTGTTAGGTGTGACCTTGTTAGAGGATTTAAAAAGATAGTTTGTCACTTAGTATCTGGCATCTAATGCTACCATCCTTGATCAAACACTCACTTGGCCTGTCAATAGGTATCAGGCATATCCAATGCTACTTTGTATGATCAAATTTTTTGATACTCCTTGGGATGTATCTCAATTAGAAAAGAATTTTAAGTCCTGCTCAGTTAAGAGACTTGATGCTTCAGTGGTTAAACTAAAATAATAAATTGATTTTTTCATATATACAACTTGAATTGGAGATTTTCAGATCTATTGTAAGTGCATTACCTTTTTGATCAATTTAATCAATTCAATACCTTTGCTCCACACTATTCTGCTCTGTGATGTTGTATCACTGTTTGTCAGTGTCTACAGAATTTAGCTCTTTCCTCATCTTGATTGATAAGGTCTAAATGAAGACTTTCTTCTCCTTAAGAATCTCTTCAACATCTATTCTCTTGATACTCCCCCTTATTCATAATGAATAAGCTTGTCTCTTATATATACATGATCCACTGTTTCTTTGCTTTCTTTATCTTGGCGTGATCAACAATTATCGCTAATTAGATTTAAAGCAAAACTCTAGTTTTATCTTGTAGAGATCTTCTTGCCAACTGGACAAAGCAACTTTAAATCCTTTACTTATCTCCTACTTTATCTTATCAATTAAAAAAATGATAAGTATCAGTTAAGTCTATTTTTAGCTCTTGACAGCTAAGCATTTTGTCATTTCTGAACTCTCTGTTCTGTCAGTCAATACTTCAGTTATTCATTGGTGACAACTGACTATTTCGTTAGTGTGACTTCAGTTGTTTTCGGGATCTCTGTCCATTGGGCAAAACTATAATTCTATCCATTGGGTTACATTGTGCTTTTCTCATCGGGAAACACTGTGACTTTGCTCGTCGGTAATGCTGTGCATTTTCTCATCGGGTAACACTCTGATATTGCTTTCTTACTCATTCCATCAGTGTATATAGTCACTTTGTGAATACTTGACTTATATGCATTACTGATAGCATAGCCCTTTATTCATTTGTTCGTTGAAGTATTTTAGCAGTATGTCCATGACCATACAGATTATATCAAGTTGACATCAATGACAATACAATACATTAACTGATTTAATGTCTTGCATTAACTTTCTATGTCTTGGTGATCATTAACTTAACATCTTCAAACATTCAATCAGTTATAGTTCATCAATCTCTCCCTTTGGCATTGATAGAAATACACTACATTATCACACTATATTACTACTAATACAATATGAAATATAATAGTTCAAGTTTATTGAACTACCAATCTTATGTACTATAACCGATACAAATATCTGGTCCTCGGTAAGCTTATGAGAGATTAGATTTGATTCTTGCATCTTTCTCTCTATCTTCAATCCCTTCACTGGATAGATGTATAATCTTTCTTCCTCTGATGTCATGTGTTCTTTTCTTGTGTCAAACTCTCTCCCTTTTACTGTTCTCTTTTCTTTTGATGCCTCTTGTCAGAAATTCTCTCCTTTTGATGTCTCTTGTATGTACTCTCCCTTTTTGGTTACATATCTCCCTTTGGATAATGTGGTGGATATAATCTCTCCTTAATGTGATAATGGATATAATCTCTCCCTTTGATAGCAATTCCAAACAAGTATTTGACAGTAATGCTAAACAATCCTTTCTATCCCTAATATACTCCTTGAGTTTCCCAATCCATCAGCAATACAATAACTTTGGTGCTCAGAGTAGATAAATACCTTGCTGTGTATAGATATATATTTGAAGTCCATTTCTTGCTTGCATCAACATTGATGATATTCAAATAATATGTAGGTTAATGCAGCCTTTTAGTCATTTTACTGACCAGAAGACAAGGGTTTGACCCCTAGTCTCTTTCTCAAGTACTCGAATGCATCCTTGGGCAGTGGCTTGGTGAATATATCAGCTAATTATTCCTTTGATTGCAAATACTCAAGTATCACCTCCTTTGCTTGAACTTGTTCTCTCAACTAATGATACTTGATAGCAATATGCTTTATCTTATCATGCATGACTAGATTCTTGGAAATGTTTATTGCACTGGTATTATCACAATAGATAATTACTAGTTCAAGAATTTTCATATGCATACCTTCCAGTAACTATTTGATCCATGCAATATTTGAGCTATTTGTAGCAACAACAACATGCTCTTCTTCTGCAGTAGACTGAGAGATGCATCCTTGCTTCTTGCTGATCCATGTGACAAGTCTGTCACCAATAAAGAATGCTCCTCCAGTTGTGCTCTTTCGGTCATCAATGTTTCTAGCCCAATCAGCGTCGGTAAAGACCTTAAGTTAAAATTTGCCTTCTCTTCTATACCATAAGCCATAGTCCTCGGTATTCTTTAGATATCTTAGGATTCTTTTCACAGTAGTCATATGTGATTCCCTAGGATTAGCAAAAAATCTTGAAACTATTCCTACTGCATGTGCAATATCTGGTCTAGTATGTACAACATACATGAGTTTACCAATCATTAATCTGTACAAAGTCTGATTTACCTTAGGTGACTTTTCCTCCTTTGTCAACTTACATACAATTGCCATCGGTGTTCCAACTAGCTTGGAATCTTCCATCTTGAATATTTTCAGCACTTCCTTGATATATTTGGATTGTGTAATGAAAATACCTTCATCTTGTTGAATGATCTGTAGACCAAAAAAGAACTTGATCTCTCAAAAGATAGACATCTCAAACTCTTTTCTCATTTTATTTTCAAATGATTTGCATAGCATATCATTGCCACCAAATATGATGTCATCAACAAATATTTCAGCAATCAAAATGTTAGCATCAATATCTTCCTTCAAATAAAGATTACTGTTTTCACTAGTTCTTACAAATACAATACTTATGAGATAGGAATGAAGTCTTTCATACCAGGCTCTTGGTGCTTGTTTCAATCCATACAAGAATTTTTTTAATCTACATACCATGTTCATCTTGTCTAGATCAACAAAGCCTTCTAGTTGCTCAATGTATACCTCTTCCTCAAGTATTCCATTTAGGAATGCATACTTGACATCCATTTGGTATACCTTGAATCCTTTATGTGAAACATAAGAAAGTAATAATCTCACTCCTTCTAGCCTAGCAACAGGTGCAAAGGTTTTTCCATAGTCAATCCCTTTTTCTTGTGCATACCCCTTGGATACTAGTCTTGCTTTGTTTCTGGTGACTTCTCATTCTCATTCAGTTTATTCCTAAATATCCATTTTGTACCGATGACATTTTTTTCATCTGGTCTTGGTACAAGTGTCCATGTCTTATTTTTCTCTATCTGCTCAATTTCTTCATTAATAGCACTAATCCATTCTTCATTGTCAAGTGCAGCATTGATAGATTTTGGCTCAAAATCACAAATTAGACATCTTGTGTTTAGAGACTTACTTGTGGTTCTCATACCAGCCTTCTTGTCTCCTATGATCTGGTTCTGTGGATGGTTCCTTCTAACATATTTGGAAACTACTGTATGTGGTAAATTTGGCCTTGTTAATTCACCATACACTTCAACATAGTCCTTCACCAGGTACACACAAGACTGAATATGAGATTATTCATTTTGTCTGCCTGCATGATTCAACCTGTTTCCTTCTATCCAGATGGGGTTTTTGAAATTGCTCTCAGAACGAGAGTCTCACAACCATGGAACAATATAGGAACGAAGGATTTATCATGATAAATGCAATACAATGCAATATTATGCTAAGAAATGAGAGATATGAGATAATCTAAGACATGATGATCAATGTAATTATTCTAGAAATTGTAGTTATTCTATTGCAAAATGATATTATTCTATATGAAGCTATGAAAATAATTTAGTATTCTAACAAATGTATATGATCATAAATTCAGTCAGTAATCAGGGGGTTTTGAATGAAGAATGAGAGTTCTTTTATAGACTCAGAGATGATCAGAATAGAAACTTTCCTCTTTGAAATAAAACATATAGAAAAGCCAGTTTAAAATAGAAAGATTTATTCAAAAGAATACAATAAATTGTTTTCTTCCTGCTTTAACTATTTTCTTTCTTTGATTTAATTCTATTTTATTTGAATTTAATTGTTTTATCTCTTTAAAGCACAATTAATTCAAAGTTTCCATTTCTGAATAAAAGAAAGATTTTGATAAAATATTCAATTAATTAAATAAATATGACCTCATAATTGCTTTTTCTCAATTATCTAAATATTAAATTCAATTATTGAAAATGAGGATATTTATTTAATAATTAAATATTATTTAATTCCTTTTTCAT
>MU226949.1:1545687-1559129 GCA_018584345.1 Thuja plicata
ATGACAAATGCAACAAAATTGGTTAGGGTTGCAAGATGCCAATTTTGGGGTGTTACATTTTGCCCCTCTTTGAATTGATGTGCGAGCAGTGCATTGATTCAAAGAATAGTTTGATGCTTGAAGCACAGAAGAATAGATTTGAAAATTGATGATGTAAAGATTTCAGAGCCATCTCCAGAACAGAGCTTAACTCTCTGAAGTCTAGGTTAGGTTGCCAAGACGTCGATCAAATAGATATCTTTCACAAGACTGTCCCCAGAACGAGGCTCAACCTTCAGGAGTCAGGGTTAGATTGCACCGATACCTGTCCCAAAAGATAGTAAATAAAGGTTTTAGGACTATCTCCAGAATGAAGCTTAGTCCCCCAATATCTAGGTTAGATCACCGAAACACTGACCAGATTGACATCTTTCACAAGGTTATCCCCATAATGAGGCTTAACCTTCAGGAGTCAGGGTTAGATTGCCCCGATACCTGTCTGAAAAGATGGATAAATATCTTTCACAAGGTTATCCCTAGAACAAGGCTTAACCTTCAAGAGTCAGGGTTAGATTGCCCCGATACCTGTCCCAAAAGATGGATAAATATCTTTCACAAGGTTATCCCCAGAACGAGGCTTAACCTTCAGGAGTCAGGGTTAGATTGCCCCAATACTTGTCCCAAAAGATGGATAAATATCTTTCACAAGGTTATCCCCAGAATGAGGCTTAACCTTCAGGAGTCAGGGTTAGATTTCCCCAATACCTATCCCAAAAGATGGATAAATATCTTTCACAAGGTTATCCCCAGAATGAGGCTTAACCTTCAGGAGTCAGGGTTAGATTGCCCCAATACCTATCCCGAAAGATGACAAGATGTAAGGAACAAATATGCCCTTATTGATTGTGGAGTATCCAGTTTTGACCATGAGGTACAAAAAACTGAACATGCCCCAAGTGGTGAGAACTTTTGAAAATCAGATAAGATTGATTGAAATAGATTCAATGATGTAATCATCCTGCCCCCTCGGGAGTGAAATAGAAAGATGACACGCCATATTGATGATGGAGAGAAAAAAATCGTAGATAGATGTTGAATCAGAGATCAAGAAGAACTTAGAATAGATTACGGAAGAATTCAGAAGGTGTAGAATCAATTTTGAGTGATTTTGAGGTATGGTTGACCAAGTTTGACTGGGGTTGACCAGAGTTGACCAGAGTTGAATTTTGAAGAAAAAAGTCAAAGAATTTAGAAAATGATGATATGATAAGATTCTGACAAAAAAGCGATGTCAGAAAGTCGACTGCACAAGTGTCCGATCGCGTCGGTCCCGAAAATTTTAAAATGTGATTTTGAGCGATATAGAAGTGTTAGATTTCGATTTTGATCCCGAAAATGGGTTGAGCATATAGTTGAAGATAGAGAGTGAGGATCAAACACTTGTTCAGTCATGATGAAACATGAATGGTGAAGAAGAACTCTCCAAAGTATGAACCTAGAAGAATGCAATGAAAAGAACACTGAACCATTGTCACAATGCAAGTCTAGAATGAAAATGCAATCCTATGCTAGATGCAATATGAAGGTGCAACTCTAGGACATGGTTGTGAGACCCATCATATATTTATATAATTGAGTATTTTTGGAACATCAAAGTTGATACAACCCTTATTGGCGCCACAGTGCAACCATAAGGATATGAATATGACTCTTCATCGGATGAAATGTAGGAAACAAACGTAAGCATCAGGGCACAAAAGCCAAGATGACCTGAACATTGTTTCCAGTTAATGTTGCAAGGGTACACCAGTATCGAGGCATTCAAAGCCAAGATAACCATGAGTGTGATCATGCATAAAAAAAATAGATCAATAACAAGCAAAACACTAACAAACAGAGCAATAACAAGCAAGGAGATAGTACCAACCTCACCATGGTGTATAAATAAACAAGATCGAGGGATGTGAGGCTGTTCCACCTTATTACGGGAGCTCTTATCACATACACCCTATTTATTTTATGTTTTCAGATCATCGGGACGACACCAACAAGTAGTAGACAAAGAAAATATCAATGAAATTCATGAGAATAGATAGCATACAAAGAAATATTCAAGCATAGCTCAGCCTGTTTCAAAGTTTGTGAATGTGGATGTGTATGAGGTGTTGAAAAACACCGTTGTGCTTGTGCATGCATTGTGTTTGGATGTTATCAATAGATGTTTATGTTTGAGATATCCGATGTGTGTTAAAAAAATACAGATGTGTTGAAATATAGTGTTAAAAACCACTGGTATGGCGGTGTTTGAAAAACACCAGTTTGTGTCAGTAGCAAGTTGTCCTTGAGAAGTGGCAAGATTACTGACTCAGGTGTAAACCAAAGATGTGATCAAATGGGGGGCCCATGCCCCCAAGTAATGATGACTGACTTGACGTATGTTGTGAGGACAAACTAGATGTGATTGCCCCCAAGCGTATGGCGCTAAATCAATGACAAGTCAGGAGGATCCGCAAAGGGACCAGAGTGTCACAAAAGTGACCAAAAGATATGTACAAACTAAAGCGTAGAATCATCAAGACTGAGTATCGATAGATAGAGCATTTGAGTACAACTCCAACTATAACAAATGTGAGTAGTCTTGATAAAATAGCGACAGTAGGCAGACACAGTGAGAACCACTAGTGACTGACGTGAGAGAGATGCTCAAATGAAGCGATCATAGTATAAGCTATACATCAGTAGGCAGATGCAGTGAGAACCACTGGTGACTGATGTGAGGGAGATTCTCAAGAAGAGAGAACTCTGTATAAGCTAAGTGATAGTAGGCAGACACAGTGAGAACCAC
Source organism: Thuja plicata (assembly GCA_018584345.1). Lineage (NCBI taxonomy): Eukaryota > Viridiplantae > Streptophyta > Pinopsida > Cupressales > Cupressaceae > Thuja > Thuja plicata. The sequence goes on from MU226949.1 coordinate 1,548,512, forward strand.
TGGTGACTGTCACAAAGTAGATCCAAAAGATAATAAGACAATGCCCCCAAGACCAGGAGGGTTTCCCTGAGAGTATGAATAGTTTCAATCCATGTGAGTTGGTGTCTTGACGGGAACTAAAAGCAAATGAAAGCAAGAAAGCAGCAATGTGGGAAAGCAAATGCGTGAAGCCAAGTGGTGATGCGATAGATATAGCATTGCGGAACAAGAGGCACCTATTTACCAAGTTTTCACCTTCTTGGAAGAAATTCTTTTTTTGCTACCATGATGCCTATTTGCCAGGTTTTCATGAATGACACCTTTTTTTTTCTTTTTTTCTTTTTTTATTTTTTGTATTTTTGGAATATATGATTATTTTTGGAGATACATAAAAGCACCTATCACTAGGTTTTCACTAAGATGATCAATTTTTTTAGGAATTTAGTATATACATGAGCATACTGAAGATGTCTCAGCTGTAGAACCGCTTCAGATGAAGAGTGTTGATGGGCTCTTTGAGTTGTTCTCCTTCAGTAGTAGAGAGTTGATAGGTACTAGACCCAAACACTATAGTAACAATATACGGGCCGAGCCAATTAGGTTCAAACTTGCCTTTCTAGACCCGATGTTGCTGATTCTTAGGGTTCTCCCTTAGAACAAGGTCACCCACTTGGAAATCCCTTAGTCTAACCTTCTTTTTATAGCTTTTAGACATCCTCTTTTGGTATGCTCTTAGGTGATTGAATGCTACTTGGCAATGTTCATCAAGTAATTCTAGCTCTTGTAGCCAAGATATTCTAGTATCTTCATCAGTAATCAAGCCTTTCAGAGAGACTCGTAGAGAAGGAATCTCAACCTCAATAGGTAGCACAACATTTTCTCCATACACCAATGCATAGGGAGTAGCCCCTATTGGTGTTCTTATACTTGTCCTGTATGGCCAAAGAGCTGGATTGATCTGGAGATGCCAATCTCATCTGGATTTATGCACTGTGCGATGCAGGATCTTAAGGATTGTTTTGTTGGAAGCTTCCACCTGTCTATTACCCTGAGGATAATAGATGGAAGACCAGTGTTGAGTAATTTTAAATTTAGAGTAGAGCTCTGTCAAATCCTTGTTTTTAAATTGTCCCCCATTATCTATGATAATCATTGAGGGTACACCATGCCTGCAGATGATGTAATTGAGAATAAACATTGCTACTATTTTTCCACTGGCAATAGTGAGAGGGACTACCTCCACACACTTAGTAAAATAATCCGTAGCTATAATGATAAATTTATGTCCATTGGAGGATGAGGGGTAGATCTGTCCCACTAAATCAAAGGCCCATTGTTGAAATGACTAGAAAGTAATGAATGGAATCAGCTCCTTGGCTGGAGCATGAATCAGGTTTCCATGTAATTAACATTGTTTGCAGGACTTAGCAAACTATGTTGCTTCTTTTTCCATATCTGGCCAATAGTAACCAGCTCTAATAAGTTTGCGGGCCAATGTCAGGCCGTTAGAGTGTGATGCATAGATGCCTTCATGCACCTCTACTAATCCTTGTTTTGATTCATCAGGTTCTAAACACCTAAGGAGGGCACTGTCTAGATCACATCTATACAAGTCATTAGCGATGATGACAAACCATGAAGCACTACGGATTAGGTGACGTTTCTCATTCCAGGAGTAAGTGTCCAGAACAATCTGGTCATGTAGGTAGGAGAAGATGTGATGGTAGCGGGATGAGTCATGTCCTATGACAGAATAGATCATCTGGGAGTCAAGGGAGTCATAGGCTGGGTAGCGTAATGTCTCCACCAGGAATTCATGTCTAAAATCATTTTCAGGCATTTGTAGCATAGAGGCAAGAGTAGCCATGGCGTCTGCCACTTTATTATTTGCCCTCAGAACCTGTTGAGATGTGATATGAGTAAAATACTATTTAAGATCATCAACCAATCATTTATAAGGTACCAAATTTTCATCCCTTGTCTGATAGATATCGTTAACCTGATTAATGACCAACTGGGAATCTCCAAGAACATTTAGTTCATCCATGCGCCACTCAAGGACGATCTTCATACCATTGATGAGAGCTTTGTACTCAGCAATGTTGTTTGTACAAGAAAAAAACATCTTGTATGCTTTTGGTAATGAGTACCGTTGAGGTGTAATGAACAGTATTCTAGCACCTGACCCCTACTGGGTAAATGAACCATCAAAAAACATAGTCCATGAGTGATGTGTAAGAAGTAATATGGACTCGTCTGGAAATTCAATATGCAATGGTTGATGATCAATTAGAGGTTCTTCTGCCAACTGATCTGCTATTGCTTGGCCCTTAATGGCTTTCCTTTCAACATATTATATATAAAACTCACTGAGAAGCATGACCCATTTAGCTAGTCTACCTGTGAGGGTAGCTTTGCTGAGTAAATATTTTAGAGGGTCAATTTTAGCAATTAGACGTGTAGTATGAGCCAGCATATAGTGTCACAATTTTTGTGAAGAAAACACCACTACAAGGCAAGCCTTCTCTATAGAAGAATATTTCATTTCATAGGAGACCAAAGTTCTACTAATGTAATAGATAGCCTTTTCTTTCTTATGTTGATCTTCTTGAGCCAATAGGATACCTAATAATGTATTTGTAGCAGCTATGTAAAGTATAAGTGGCTTCCCATGAATAGGAGGCATCAAGATGGGTGGGTTCGTAAGATACTGCTTGATTTGTGTGAACCCTTCATCACATTCTTTATTCTACTAATAACCCACACCCTTGTGCAAAGTCTTGGTAAATGGTTGTGACTTGTCCGCTAGTTGAGAGATAAAATGCTGGATAGACTGTAGTCAGCCTTGAAGTCCTCTCATTTTTTTGATATTTTTTGGTGGTGGCATTTCCATGATGGCTTGTACTTTTGTAGGATCTACTTCAATACCTTTGGTAGAGATGATATAGCCAAGTAACTTTCCAGATGTTACACCAAATGCGCATTTCTTAGGGTTAAGTCTCAAACTGAATTGTTCCATACGATCTAGTATAGGACCTAGATCGGAAAGATGTTTCTTTCAGTGCATACTCTTGGCTAAAGTATCATCCACGTAATCTTCCATAGTTTTATGCATCATATCATGAAATATGGTGGTAATAGCTCTCTGATATGTAGCACCAACATTTTTGAGGCCAAAGGGCATGACATTCCAACAGAAGGTGCCCTAGGCACATGTGAAACTATTTTCTCTTAGTCCTCTGGCGCAATTTTTATCTGGTTATAACCAGAGAAACCATCCATTAGTGAATACATTTCATACCCAGTTGTCATATCTATGATCATATCAATGTTAGGAAATGGAAAATCATCCTTAGGACATGCCAAATTCAGGTCTCTGAAGTGTGTGCAGACTCTTATAGATTTATAATGTTTGGACAATGGAACAATATTAGAGATCTATTCTGCATAATCAATGACTCTGATAAACATTGCCTTAAGCAATTTCTCTAATTTAACTTTGACAAGTAGAGCTACGTGTGGATGCATTTTTCAAAGCTTCTGCTTGATGGGCTTAACACCTAGTGCAATGGATAGATGATGTATGATTAGATTAGGGTCTAATCCAGGCATATCTGAATATTTCCATGCAAAGTTAATCTTTTTGTTTCTAAAGAATGTGGTGAATTCCTCTCTTTTTTCCTTTGATAGTGATTGTGCCAAGTTAATAATCTGAGGTTCTGCCTATGTACCCAAGTTGATAGGTTGAGTTGGTTCAGTAAGAATAGATGATCTTTCCTAAAAATGACTCAGAAGCGCATCAAGTATCTCATCCGTAGGCACCTTAGATAGGTCTTCACCCCTGGATACGTCTTTTGTTTTGACTATTTTAGGCTCTGATATTGCCACAACGTGGTTTTACCATCAGAGCGCCTATTTTTTCTTCTTTTTATTTTGTGACTAAGATACTTGATGTCAGCCTCACTCATGTTGACACTTGCTTCACTGGTAGGAGATGTTACAGGTTTGACAGCGTGTAGGTAACATGCAAGAGCGTAATCATTCTAGAACGTAAGGACTTCATTAGATGGGGAGGTAGAGTTCTAGTCTATAAGCTTCAGATGGTGAAGTGAAAGAGGAGTGATGAGTTTAAGTGTGTTCATAGTATAATCATCAAAGGCATGTACAAGTAAGTCAAGACCCAAAGCGATCTCATCCAAAGGTATAGTCAAATTCCTTTGATTCCTAGCGACCATAGTAGATGACATGTTAACACCTAGGGAGTTAGACTCATGTGACCCTACACTAGACCATTCACCTACTTTGAGAAGGTTTTCATATGCATTAGCTATATCTGTATCTCTATTAGAAGTGGCATATGACAAGCTATCAAACTCATATTCATGGGAGTCCGTTTCATCATTAGGTCTCATGTCAAGAACGTGAGTAAAATCAACTCTTTGTCCCCAGTTGGGATGAGTTCTACCTAGAACTTCTGCTATGGTCAAATGAGCACCTGTTGACCTAGGTACCTCAGTAGTGTTTGTATCAACAGTTGCCTCTTGTGTAATGAGAAGTGACTAAAATTCCTAGTCAAACTATTCTTGAAGGTGTGGTGGTATGTGTACATTACTGTGATGATCAGGACCTAGACAATACATTTATTTCCACTCTTCATAAGTTAATGGAGAAATGGAAGTGGCGGTATCAGAATCACTGTCAGTGTCTACTGTACTGACACATGGTACAAAGTTATCTGGCTCAGAAAAGAATGCTACCAGGTCTGGTGGAATAGGATAAGGAAAAGTATCCTCATCAGAGTTGTCTTGAGGTTCTGCAATTGTATGTTTTTCTTTAGGTGTTGGTTTCTTATCTTCTCAAGGTACAAACTTGTTTATTCCCAATTGGAATGTGAGTTTTTGGAAGCCTATACCTATAGAGTCATGTGTTCTACGACCAATAGCTTCAAGTGGTGCAATCAATCCCTTATGATTTGCACCTATGGGACCATCCCCTGTATAACCATAACGTTGCATAATAGATAAACCTTTACCATATTGTTTAGGTTTCATGTCATAAGGAGGAGTATTTTCAGAATTGTCTTCTCCTTTATAGATCCAAGCTTTGATAGCTCTATTTTCAGCTTCTTCTTATAATGGTACTGTGGCTTGTACAAAGGTACCACCATACTTTGTTGGAGGAGGAACTATAGAAGGTTTAGTGTTCTTAGAAGGTCTCCCAAAAGAACAGGGAGACAAAGGCAAAGATGTAATAGATAATATAGGTCCAATCTGATATCCTCCCATATCAGTTTCTTTGAGAGTCAAGTTCTTTTCCATTTCTTTTAATTTATCCTCAAGGATTTCAATAGATTCTCTATTGGTAGGCACAAGGATGTCAGCAAATTTTGTGAGGGCATTGAAATCATAGCGTGTATTAGCAGGTATAGTCACTTCAGAGCCTTGGAATGAGAACTTAATGCACTGATGGTATGTAGAAGGGACAACTTACATTTCATAAATCCATGGCCTTCCTAGTAGGATATTGTATGCCAAAGGGATGTCAAGCACTTGACATATAACATCTCATTCAACAGGACCAACTCTAATCGACAAAACAACTAAACCTTTGGATTTACGTTCTTCCTCATCATAGGCTTTAATGGTAATCTTTTTGCGAGCATAAATGCAATCTTCACCATAGCCTAACTCAATAAGGAAACTAGCAGAGCAAATGGTTAGGCCAGTGTCGTTATCTATGAGAACATGACAAACATGCTTTGGACCTATCATGACTTCAATGTATAGAGGATTATTATGTGGGTGAATCAAAGAGTGGTCTTCTTCCTTAGAGAAAGACAAGTAATGTGAAGAGGTCAAGTGACCTACCATAGATTGAAACCAGTCAAGATCAAGATCTTTTGGGACATTTGCCTCAGTGAGGGCTTTGTCCAGGATTTCCCTATGATCAGGGGAGATTTTCAGGAGCTCAAAAATAGTTATCTGAGCATTAGTATGTTGCAATTGATCAAGAATGTTGTAATTGGTAGCATTAGATGAGGAACCCACTTTGGGATTCTTAGTAGTAGAGTCAACCTTAGCGTTGTCTAAAGGTTGATTTGATGTAGATATAGGAGACTTAGGGCCTTTAAGAATGACTTTAGCATGAGATTGACTAACAATATTAGCACTCACTTGAGACTGTCCTTGTTCAAAAGACTGAGGCGTAGACCCTTGCAATATGAAAGGTGTTTTAGACTTGGAAGTATCTTCCTTTCCTTTAAGAATGAGGACATTATAGTATTCAGTGTCAACAGGTTCAACCATATTAATGACATTGTCATTATTGGTGTAAGTATAGTTGACCTTAGCATCAGTATTTTTGCCTTTAGATGATTCACCTTTCCCATGAGGAGGAAATGGATCCTTGAAAGCTTGGTGATCAAAGTTTTTGTTGTGACTTCCCACAGCAATGACTTCACTATCGATGAGATCCTGGATTGTATGCCACAACTTAAAAAAAGTAGCTATTTTATGACCTTTGTTTTGGTGAAAATCACAATAAGCGATTTCATTCCACCAAGAGGGCCTTGGTTGCGGATCATAAGGTCATGGATTAGCCAATGGAGTAAATAAATTGTTGTCTACAAGAGTCTTGTAAACTACCTCGAGAGGTTCTCCTAAAGGTGTGAACTCACGCTTGGGCCTAGGAGCCCAAGGTTTAGGTCCAGAAAATCATGAAGTACTCGGTTTGGATTCTACCGTAGCCTATTTAGTGGCTTTGGACGCTTGCATTATGGTAGTGAGATTAAAGGCAGCCTTGGAAGGCTTAGTAGTCACGTTGTCTACAACACCATCATTTACAAAATTTTGGTTCTTGCTGGGAAATTTTGATTTATATTTGCTTGAGGAAGAAGACCCTTGTTTATTTTCCTTGTGTAAGGTCAATTCTCCTTTATTGATCATAAATGTCTCAATTCTTACAGCTTGTTTAATCATGTCATCAAAGGTTAGAGGACCTTGTAGCTGTACTTGATACCTAAAGTTGGGGAGAATATTATTGAGAAAGATGTCCAACTTTTCTGATTCAGGTATCTTGCGAGAATATCGTGTGTAGAGTTGTCTCCATCTTTGGAGAAATGCCAAGAAGGATTCCCCATTATTTTGTTTCAAGTTGCAAAGATCTTGAATATGAACCGGATGTTGGATGTTGTGAGAATAATGTTGTAGAAATAAATTGACAATTTCATCAAAGGTCTTGATGCCAGTTGGTAGTCTAGAGAACCATTCCATAGCTGATCCTCCCAAACTACGTGGGAAAAGACGCATAAGATAGGTTGTGTCATGCATGAATTCCATGGAGAGAGCACCAAATTCTCTCAAATGGCCTTGAGGGTCAGATGTACCCAAGTATTTGTCATATTTAGGAAGTTCAACTCCTTTGGGAAAAGGAGGCATGTGAAGATCTTTATCAAATGGGAAAGGACAGGTACTTTCCAACATGAATTGTGCAACAGGTTTGTCTTTCTCTTTCAAGAGTTGAGAGAGTTTCTCTCACATAGTTTTCATTTCTTTACGCAAGCGGGAAATTTCAGTTTCTTCCTCTTTCTCAACAAGTGTGTCTAAAGCATAATCAAAAGGTAACTTAGCCCCTTGATTGGCTAGTTTAAGAATGTATTTTTCTTTTTCCTTAGCTAGTAGAATTCCCATCATTTTATAGAATTCTTTGTTAGCACGAGCGTGTGTAATATCTTCTTGAGTGATTTGAACTTCTACATCGCTAGGGGGGTCTTCAAAATGGGACTTACCCCAATTTCTAAAGAGGTCAGTTCTGCTAAACTCACCACCTAAATGGTTATGATCTGCCATCTTTCCAAAATGCAAGGATTCAAGGTGTAAAGACTTGGTATGAAAAGATTGAGTGTTCTTTGAATTTGGGTCTTCTTGGAACAAAGGATTTTAAACCCTACTAAGATCCATAGGAAATGACCTTTTAGTTTAAGGTTGTCGTACTGGGGAAGGAGATTGAGATGATTCCTCACTAGATGTAGCTGATAATGGTGTGGAAAGTATAGATTTGTCTTGATTGATTGAAGGAAATGTTTTTCCACTTTGAGTTGTGATAGTCATAGACAAAGTTTTGAACAAGGAATGTGAACTAGGACCAAACTTGAAACTATCTCAAAGATTGCACAGAACGTGCCAAAAGGTGAAGTATCCTTGGTGAAAATCATCTAATATGAGGCTAAAACAAGCCAAGAGATGACTATTGTGACACAAGGCATGATGACACAAATGAAATAAATCAAAAGGACATGAGACAAGACCAGTTTAAGAAAGAATCACGTAGTTCTCAACCCAAGAAACTAAGTTTTAGACTGTGTGAAGATGAATGGCAGAAAAATAGACACATATCAGAGACCAGATTTGATAGAAGGACAACTGAATGAAAGATTTTAACTCGCTATTTTGGACAAAGGACTGCAGTTTTGCTCGATAAAATGCTCTGTCGCACAAAGTTTCTCACTGAACCGCATGAAGAAATGCTTTCTTTGTGTGAATAATGACACCAGAGGACAGAATAATGACTAAAAAAAAGTGGCACTATTGCCAAATGTCACGCGACAGCGTAATACGTATCGTGCAAAGATTCTCATTGACTCGCACAAAGATTGGGAAATTTTGCGTGAAACTATGCAAATGTAGAAAAAAGTATGTTTATAGAATCAAACTGTTAAGACCAGTTTGCATTTTCCAAGATGAAATCATGCTATTTTCTGATAGATAGTTCAAGTTACAGATTTTTTTGGACATATTCAAGATTGATAGTTTGTGTGTTTTGACGATAGTTTCGATTGTTCAAATGATACACCCACGCAAAACACATTAAACAGAATGTTTATAGTACCAGAACAAGAACATCACAACCCTAGGATAGCCAGGACAATATATATTGAATCCCCACTTGAACCAAAGTTCAGCTATGCTTACTCTTAGCAGATAACTTAGAAGCTTGGAAGAACGGGCTGCTCCTTACATATGCACTCACTTCTCAGGCATACCAAGCTTCAAACCCCAAAGGAATTGCTTCCCAAAGGGCTGTTATCTCTACTAAAAGCCATAAAAATGTGGGGTGTCTTAGTCAGTCTTTGACCTTCCACGCCAACAGATAGAGGGTTTTTGAAAAACTAGAACAACAGTTTGTAGTAAGGTCATCTGTTCAGGTGGTTGTGATCAAGTCATTTTCCCAATAAAGGGGGCTCTCCCAATCCTTTCAAAGCAAGACTTTCACCCTAACGATGTCGGGACTTTAATGCACTACTAGGGTACTGGAGGAGATTTTGGTTGCCAAAAAAAATTCACACCTATCTATTGTGACACTAATCACAATATCATTTTTTGTATACCAGTTTGGAAGGGCTTGGCTTTAGCCTGTTACTGGTTGGGCATCCACTCTCACTGGCTCCGCTAAAGCTCTCGGGAGGTAGCCACTCTAGAAGAATCACATGAATTTCTCTTACACCCAAGATCCATAAAGGAAAGGGGAGAGGATACGTTCATGTATTTCTTAGGATTACAATCTAAAAAACACTTCAATCACGCAAGACAATGATTCATTTTAAGCACCAACCGAAGTGTGTTTTAACTACTGAAAACAGATAAAGGAAGTTGTGAAAACAAGAAAGGTCTTCAAAAAATGTCCTGCAATAAAATCCATTAGTAGTTTGTAATCCCTTTCTTCATATCATCATCCTACAACAAACATGTCAGAAGTTTATGATGGCTTTCTCTTTATCTCAGCGTCCTGCAAACCACTGTCAAGCTGTTTCAAAAGATAAAATCAGGGAAACACAATTGTCAGAAAATAGCAGGTGGTTAGAAAACTGAGACAATAAAATATCAAAATAAAAGCTCTGGTCTATAATTTCGCATGATAAAGTATGCTAGGTCACGTGAATAAGTTCTGTGTGCCACGCGAAGAACTAGAAAGTTCGCGCGAGACGTACAGAAAGTTCGCACGAAATTAAAACAGAACTTGTACAGAAGTATGGACAGAATGCAAAAAAATGCAAAATATGAAATGAAATGAGGCCAGATAGAAATTTACCTACCCCACGGTGGGCACCAAAAATGTATGTGGTAAATTTGGCCTTGTTAATTCACCATACACTTCAACATAGTCCTTCTTCACCAGGTACACACAAGACTAAATATGAGATTATTCATCTTGTTTGCCTGCATGATTCGACCTATTGCCTTCTATCCAGACGGGGTTTTTGAAATTTCTCTCAGAGTGAGAGTCTCACAACCATGGACCAATCTAGGAACGAAGGATTTATCATGATAAATGCAATACAATGCAACATTATGCTAAGAAATGAGAGATATGAGATAATCTAAGACATGATGATCAATGCAATTATTCTAGAAATTGAAGTTATTCTATAGAAAAATGATATTATTCTATATGAAGCTATGACAATAATTTAGTATTCTAACAAATGCATATGATCAGAAATTCAGTCATTAATAAGGGGGTTTTGAATGAAGAATGAGAGTTCTTTTATAGACTCAGAGATGATCAGAATATAAACTTTCCTCTTTGAAATAAAACAGATAGAAAAGCCAGTTTAAAATAGAAAGCTTTATTCAAAAGAATA
>MU226949.1:1559392-1571937 GCA_018584345.1 Thuja plicata
CATAATTGTTTTTTCTCAATTATCTGAATATTAAATTCAATTATTGAAAATGAGGATATTTATTTAATAATTAAATATTATTTAATTCCTTTTTCATGTGTCTCAGCTAAAGAGGGTGAATTTAATTAAATTAAAGTGCTAGGAATTTATTAATTAATTAATTTGATCATAGGGTTTATTTAGCCAATAGATATTTAGGAATTAAATATGATGTATGATTAATGCAGATTTAGGATTTTCTACATTTGACACTCAGGTCGAGTAGAGTCAGTCAAAAACTTAGAATTGCCTAGTATAATAGGACTTTGATGATCCAGAAGAATGACAAATGCAACAAAATTGGTTAGGGTTGCAAGATGCCAATTTTGGGGTGTTACAAGTACAGGTTAAATTCTTTGTCTATTACCTTGATTATCATTGTGTCCTTCATTCTGATCTCCATCGCATGGTACATCATCTTCAGAAATATCCTGATTTTTAGTATTTGCAGCCTGATGCTCGGGTGCAATAATCTGTTGCTTAGGAGCTATACATTTTTTCTCGGGTAGAGTGTCAGGTTCTTCATTGTAAACAAACCTATTGTAGTCCTTTGGTTCTTTTATTCTTTCTGTTTCATTCTTCTTTTCAAATTCATCCATCTTTACATTTGCACTTTCAACAATTTTGTTAGAGGCTTTATTGAGACATTTATAAACCTTGCTCTTGGTAGAATACCCTAGAAAGATTCCTTCATCACTTTTGGAGTCAAGATTTCCTTTTCTCTCATCTTTTAAGATATAACATTGACTAGTAAAATTTTTGAAGTTACTTACATTGGGTGTGTAACCATACCATAGCTCATAGGGTGTCTTCTTGGTGTCTTTCTTCAATTGTACTCTGTTCAATGTGTAAACATCATTACTGACAACTCCCCTCCAGAATATTTGGGTGATGCCTTTCTCTATCATTAGTGTCCTTGCACAATCAACAATGGATCCATTCCTTCTTTTAGCAATTCCATTTTTCTGTGGTGTTCTCAGTGCAGAGACCTGTCTTTTGATTCCTTGCTCATTGCAAAAGTTAGTGAATTCATCTGAAATAAATTCTCCTCCTCTATATTATCTTAATCATTTTAATTCCTTACCAATTTATTTTTCTACCATTGCTTTGTACCATTTAAACATCTGGAATTCTGCCGATTTGTCTTTTAGAAACATAATTGTCATCATTCTAGAGTAATCATCAACAAAGAGAATAAAGTATCCATCACCATAGTAAATCTTTGTCCTCATGGGTCCACATAGATCAATATGGACTAATTCTAGAATGACATCAAATGTATGGATTTTTCTTTTGAAACTAGACTTTGTCATCTTACCTTTTTGACAATTTTTGCACATGATATTGTCGGGCTTAGTCATCGTCAGTAAGCCTCTTACATTTCTCTTTTTTCTTATCTTTATCATGTTGTCAAAGTTTACATGACACAATCTTTTGTGCCACAACCATATGTCTTTGTTTCTAGCCATTAAACAAGTGGTGTCAGTATCATTCAGATAGAATAAGTTACCTTTTGTCTGCTCACCAGTACCAATCAGCTTTCCTGATTCATTGAATATCTTTACCTTCTTATTTTCAAATGCTACTCTATGACCTAAATTATTCAAGTGAGAAAAACTCAATAGATTATAATTCAATCGTTTCACCCAATAAGCATTTTTGCATTTTATCAGGTTATTCAACATTATAGTTCCTTTACCTTCAACTGGACAAGGTGTGCCATTTCCCATTCTTACTGAACCACCATTATAGTATTCAAAATTCTCAAAATTTTATTTGTCAACGGTCATATGGTGAGTGCAACCACTATCTATGATCCAAACATCATTTTTACTAACTTTAGATATGAGTGCAGTTTCTACATACCTTTATTCATCTTCATCTAAATCATCTTTTACTGCCACAAACACCATCTCGATGTCTTCATTAGATTCAGTGTCAATATCTTCATCTTTGCATTTAGCTAGGCAGCTGGCCTTCTTTCCTTTGTCCTTGTATTCTTGGGTATCTCTTCTTTCTGATTATCGGTAGCTTCTGTAATCTCAGTAATCACCTCTGTCAAACTTCTTTTCAAATGACCTATCATTACTTCTGTCATATTTTCTCTTGTTAGGACATCTTGTAGTGAAGTGTCCAATCTCTTTACAATTAAAACATAGAAGTGAAAATTTACCTTTGTATTTACCTTTGCCTCTCTGCATTCTTCTAGCCATAAGTGCTTCAATTTCATCAAGATCTTTTTCTTCACTTTCACTATCACTATCTTTTCTCATAGTGTGTTTATGACTTGATTTACTTATTCTCAAAGAATATTTGAATGCAGACTCTATGTTTGGTAAGACACTATTATCAAAGTTATTCATCTCAAATTAAATTAGTCTTCCAATCAAATTGTCTAGAGTAACATTGTTATTTTCTACTACTCTCATTTCTTTTATGGCAGATACTCTAATAGCAGAAGTAGGTAGCAAGGTTCTTAGAATTTTACTTACCACTGTATCTTCATCTAGTACACCTCCAACTCCTCAGATAGCATTGACTGCCTCTTTGATCCTTGTGTTGTACTGTGTGATGTTTTCACCTTCTTTCATTCTGAGATCATCAAACTTTCCTCTAAGGCTTTCTTCCTTGGCTCTCAGAACATTTTTGTCACCACCATGTACAAGCTTCAATTTGTCCCACATCTACTTTGCAGTTGTGCATGCTTTGACATCTTCAAATTCAACATCGGAGAGTGAGGAAGAAAGTTCTATTATCATGCAGTTGTGCTCATGCTTCTCTCTCATTTGTTAAACTGTGAGTGCTCCTGTGGGAAACACATATTCATTATCTAAGTATTGAGTAACATCATTTCCAATACCTGATAAGTGGATTCTTATCCTTCTTTTCCATGAAGAAAAGTTGTCTTTGTTCAACTTGGGCACATCTCGTCTATTCATCTTGTGATCTTAGCTTGAGCTATTAAACTCCATTTCTAAGCACACAAGCTCTGATACCAATTGTTAGTAATAACTGAGATGGGGGGGGTTGAATCAGTGGCCTCAAAAATTAATTACCCTTCAAAATTAGTACCAAAAAATTATACCTCTAGTTATCTTTAGTCCTGTAAGATGAATGCCTTGAAATACTTATATAAAATTACTATTTGTCAGAATGCTTTGTAAAACCTTCTACTCTATGTTTACCGATAAGCAATCTTTCTATTTACCGAAACATAGTAAATAGCTATTGTATACCGATCAATCCATATTTACTTATGTGAAATGCAAAACAATAAAGTAATGAATCATAGACACATGAATTTTTAACGTGAAAACCCTGTTAAGGAAAAAACCATTGGGACCGGTACCCCAAATTTTCACTCTTTTGAAGTGAGCTCGGTGAAGAGCCAACCCTGTTAAAGGTTACAAACACACTGTTAGGTGTGACCTTGTTAGAGGATTTAAATTGATAGTTTGTCACTTAGTATTTGGCATATAATTCTACCATCCTTGATCAAACACTCACTTGGTTTGCCAATAGGCATCGGTCATATCCAATGCTACTTTGTATGATCAAACTTTTTGATACTCCTTGGGATGTATCTCAATTAGAAAATACTTTTAAGTCCTGTTCGGTTAAGAGGCTTGATGCTTCAGTGGTTAAACTGAAATAGTAAATTGATCTATTCACATATACAACTTGAATTGTAGATTTTCAGATCTATTGTAAGTGCATTACATCTCTGATCAATGTAATCAATTGAATACCTTTTCTCCACACTTTTCTGCTTTGTGATGTTGTATCACTATTTGTCGGTGTCTGTAGAATTTAGCTCTTTCCTCAGCTTGATTGATCAGGTCTGAATGAAGACTTTCTTCTCCTTCATAATCTCTTCAACATCTATTCTCTTGTTACTCCCCCTTATTCATAATGAATAAGCTTGTCTCTTATATAGACATGATTCACCATTTCTTGGCTTTCCTGATCTTGGCGTGATCCACAATTCTCTCTAATTAGATTTAAAGAAAAACTCCAATTTTATCTCGTAGAGATCTTCTTACCAACTGGACAAAGCAACTTTAAATCCTTTACTTATCTCCTGCTTTATATTTTCAATTAAAACAATGATAAGTATCAGTTAAGTCTATTTTTAGCTCTTGACAGCTAAGAATTTCGTCATTTTTGAACTCTCTATTCTGTCGGTCAATGCTTCAGTTAGTCGTCGATGATAACTGACTCTTCCATCAGTGTGACTTCAGTTGTCTTCAGGATCTCCGTCCATCGGGTTACACTGTGCTTTGCTCCTCGGGCAACACTATGACTTTGCTTGTCAATAATGTTGTGCATTTTCTTGTTGGGTAACACTATGACTTTGCTTTCTTACTCTATCTGTTGGTGTATACAGTCACTTTGTGAATACTTGACTTATATGCATTACTGATAGCATAGCCATTGATTCATTTGTTCTTTGAAGTCTTTTAGCAGTATGTCCATGACCATACAGATTATATCAAGTTGACATCAATGATAATACAATACATCAACTGATTTAATGTCTTGCATTAACTTTCTATGTCTTGGTGATCATCAACTTAACATCTTCAAACATTCATTCATTTATAGTTCATCACTCTCATTTCAAATGGCTTTCATGATAGATTAGATAGGTTTGCATATTGTTTAGGGTTTTGTGGTTACCTAGATATGCTTATTATGCCTTTTTCTGGTCTTACATTTGGTGAACCTGATGTGAACATGCTAAAAATTTGATAAATTTGTTTGCATGCAGGTTTTCTTTGATGTTTTGTTGTTGCATGCAGGTTTTCAATGATTTGATCATACCTTCTAAACGGCTTGGAATCTATCTATGAAATGTTTATTGCAAGTTGGGGATGGTATTAGGAGCCTACCATCTCAAAATCAAAATTTTCTAATTAATTGTGTGTGATTGATTTTGTTTTTATGATTTTTCATAAAAAAATAATTTTGGGCTCACATTAGTGAATTTCTCTAAAAAATTTACATTTCTGGAAATCTCTTCAAAATCTAAATGGGGTCTATTCTCTAAGTTCTTTTTTTATTTTCATGAAAAATAATGACCAAAATAAATACATATTTGAAAAATGGTCTATTTTGAAAAATAGGGTCCCTCAGGCACAAATTAAGGAATTTTTTGAAAATTCTTACATTTTTGGAAAGCTCATTGATTTTTAAGAGGGGTTATTTCTTTCCATTTCTACTTTTCTGGTCTAGAGATATATCTAAAAATTGGATCTTTATGACTAGGTGAAAAGCATAAAAAAATCAAGGTGCACTTGTTCCAATTTCAATTGCTTTGTATGATTTTCCTTTGTATGCATGTTACATGTGTTACTGATGATCTGTGCAACTCTTTGGAAATCGTGGTATGAAGAAAAATTGAGAAAACTACTAATGTATCTAATGCAGGAAGTTTGATGAAGACCTTGCATGCTTTCATAAAACTTTTGTGTCTGTGTTTTGAAACACTTCAGTTTGGTGCTTAAAAAGAATCATTTTATTTATGTGTCTGAAGTGTCTTCTAGTTTTGTAAACCCAAGGAATTTCATGGATGTATCCTCTCCACTCGCCTTCATGGATCTTGGGTGAAAGAGAAATCCATACAAATCCTTTAGTGTGGCTACCTCCTGAGTGCTTTAACATAGCCGGTGAGAGTGGATTGCCCAACCGGTAACAAGCTAAAGCCAAGCCCATCCAAATCAGTATATAAAAGATGTCATTGTGATTAATCTCATGGTGAACAAGTGTTGAATATGTTATACCAGGAAGAATATCTCCCTTAGCACCCTTGTGGTGCGTAAAAACCTACAAAATGCAACTTCTGTAGGCTGAGAGGCCTCCATAATGGAGCTAATATTTTGCACGTATAACCACCTAAACAAGTGCCTTGACTAAAATCTTTTTTGTAGTATCCAAAAACCCTCTATCTATTTGCATGGAAGGTCGGAGACCAACTAAGACACCACAAATTTTCATGGCTCTTAGTAGAGACAACAATCCCTTGGGAAGTGATGACCCTTGGGATTTGAAGCTTGGTGTGCCTGAGAAGTGAGTGCACTCTAAGGAGGATCCAGTGCCTCTAAGTTTCTAAGTTTTCCGCTATTAGTAAGCACGAATGAACTTTTTTCAAGTGGGGATTCAACAGATATTGTCCTTGTTATCCTTAGGTTGTGATGTGTTTGTTTCAATTTTACAACAACCATTCTTCATGATGTGTCTTGTGTGGGTGTTTCAAAATATTTAAAGAACAATTTTAAAAACACTCCAAAGCATTCTATTCTCATGCCATACATTCTCAAACATGCTTGAATACTTTGATTTTTCCCAAAACATCTTGTTTCAAAACCTTGTGAACATATGTAAACCAAAAACATTTATCTTGGAGCCTTGCAGTTTTCTTCCTCTTGCATATTCATGGCATAATCCCCTTTGCATACATTGCATAAATCTCCTTGAATTTTGTATCTCAAAAAGCCTCTTGCATTTATTCCCTCTTGCACAATTCCTCATTATAGTTCCTTTTGCACAAGAAGCTCATCCTTAGATCCTTTAAAAACTTTGCAAAACCCTAGAAAGAATCCAAACCCTAGAGTCTTTCTTTATGCTATTGAAAATAGGATCTTGACTTGGCCCCTTTGTCCCAAATTTAAAACCCCCCTTATCAATTGGTCACATTCCACCTTTTTCATGATGGATTTGACCTAATCCCTTTTATCAAAAATTTCCCTTGTCCCTTAAATCCCCTTTTCAAGTCAAGATTATTTTTTCAACCTCATAAGGCTATACTCTTAGGTTTGTCCTCTTTCCAAAGATTTTTTCCAAAGTCAAAAATACAAAAAAATCAATTACATTAAGCCATAGGTTTCTTTGCATAAAATCATCCAAAGTCCAAATTTGCATTTACATAAAGTCCTTGCATATCTTAGGTTGCATTTTCATCCTAAAAGTCCCTAAAAAAAAATAAAAAAATATTGCACTTGCATATAGTCATCATGTCAATCTTCACTAGGTTCCAAGCATCCAAAAGGCAACAAGACACTTATCAACCCATGTTTCCATCACAAGTAAAATACCAACCACCACCTGATCTAAGACAAGGTATAACATTTCAAAGCAGTCTAATCAACATGCAATCTCTGAGTGAGATAAATCAAACTTCTTCTGACACACAGGCATTTTCTAACATAAGACAAAGCAATGACCTATGTAACTTGGAATTCCCTTCAATAATTTCACAAGTTATGGTATGATTCAATGGATACCACCACCAAATTATGAACCAATATTTTTCCCAATGCAACCAAATTATCCTCAAGCAATCACACAAACTTTTATGCCAATCATGCAAACAAGCCAATGAATACCAAGGTTTTCCCAAACAAGCACAAGTGCTATATTTTGAAAACCAACCAAAAATGATTGAGCCATATGTTGAATCCAAAAACTTCTCCCAACATGTAAATAATGATGAGGTATCACCAACAAGATCAACCAAGCAATGCAAATTCAAATCCAAAATTTTAATGAATTTGTTTCAAAAATTGGATCAAACATATAATTCACCCGTGTCTAGCAATGGCTCATCCCAAAATAATCACATGGATGGAATACCTATTTCCCCTCAAGACATTGACCTTCAAGAAACATCCATGTTTCCCTCCACCCCTTCATCCCCACATTCCTCCCAAGAATAATTTCCCCAATCTCGATCAAGTGACTCTTCCAATAATTCAACCTTCCAAGGGCTATTCAGAGAAAAAATCCAAGCTAATCCTCTTCATAACCTAAGTACATTTCATGTTGAAGAAACCTTTGAGAAAATTCCACCATGTCCTCCATTTATAATCAAGCCTATTCATGAGATTCTCATCCAAAGTCCATCTCCTCCATGTCAACACATTGACCCCTTTCAAGAAGCTCCCTTACATATCCAAAGTTATACCCTATGTCGAGAGGATGGTCTAAAGCATGAAGAAACATGTCTAAAAACATATAAAGATCAAGATTCCAATGATGACCAATCCCCCCAATTGTCGACCAAGATCCTATTATCCCTAACTCTCCTATTCAAGATGATCCCCTTCCATTCCCAAACCAAAATGTTCTTCCAAATCCCACTGACCTTCCACTTCCTAAGAAAGACAATGATATCCCTTCCATTTCTTCCCAAGATCCATTTCCAAGTCAAGATCAAGGTGTCCCTTCACCTTCATGTCCACCAAAGGATCCCATCATCCCTTTGGATTCTCCAAAAGATCCCATTATTCCTCCAGATCCTCCTCAAGATCCATCCATCCATTCTTTTCCTTGTCCTACTCCTAAAGATCACCCACAAGATCCTATCCTGCCCAATGATCTTGTCATTTCTCCTACTCCATCACATGATCCCATTGTTTCTTGTGATCCCCCTTGTGATTCAAGCACATCTATGCAAGTTGTTCATGAACCCCTTACACTTCAAATGGGTTCCCCTTGTTCTATCAAGTC
Organism: Thuja plicata; assembly: GCA_018584345.1. Taxonomy (NCBI): domain Eukaryota; kingdom Viridiplantae; phylum Streptophyta; class Pinopsida; order Cupressales; family Cupressaceae; genus Thuja; species Thuja plicata. The sequence continues at coordinate 1,567,940 of MU226949.1, forward strand.
TAGTCCAACTCATGGTCCCATAAGTCCTTCCATATCATACACACCTCATAATAATGTAATTGCATCTTGTAGCAAGTATCCCATTGGTAAAAGAAATCATTATCAAGTCAAAGGGTTAGACCTCCATGCAAAAGGTATATTAAAACCATTTCATATGAAAGAAAATTTTGATGGTCATGGTCTTAATAATAAATCAATATCTCAAAGCTTTGGTATCCCTTCAAAATCCAATTCCAAACATATGCCTCCCCCTTCAACCCTTCCATACATCCTAGGTCCATATATTCCTCCCTCCACTGGCTCTCAACCCATTTACCCTTTCCCAAATACAAGTCAACAAAGGAACACATCTTGGAGAACCTTTCATCCATCCAAAAGGCCTCCATATCATTCCTATCAATCCATTAATCCCATTCCTTTTCCAAGAAATTTTGATGCCAAGCATAAAATCCATAAGTCAAGTAATCCACATGCTATCAAGGATCAACATGTCCAGTCTAATCGAAATGTACAAAAAAAGAAAAATTTGATCCAAAAAGAAAAATAAATATCCAAAAGGCCACAAAGGCCCATTGAGAAAAAAGAAAAAGAAAAATAAATATGGGTTCTTAAATCCCTTGTGCAAGCAGTGCATTCCAAGGACCCACAGAAAGATTAAAAATCTAAATGCATGTGGATTCCCAAGAAGCTTCTTGAAGCACAATGTCTTAAATAAAAATCAAAGCTGGCATCTAAAGTTTCTATCCCTCCATCTAAATGTCTTCCGTCCTCCAAATCCATTTTGGGTCCTTGTGTCCCAAAATCCATATCCTTTCCTCCATCACATTCAACATCTCATTTTCCTCCATCACTCCATCACCCCTCAAGGTGTGTGCCAATGTTGTTATTGCATCCATTTTCATGCATTCAAAATCCATCCTTATTTCAATCCCTCCATCATCCAACACCTATTTTCCAACCTTTCATCCATCCTATCCAATCCTTTTCATAATCCTTATCCATCCTTATCCAACCATCCACTTCATATCCCTTTGTCATTTCCCTACCAACATCTTTGAGCATAATGTCATAGTCACGGTCCATTATTCCATGTCCTTAAACATAACCATTCAAAGAGTAAGGCACTTGAGTCATCCGTCCATGTCATGTCATGCATCTAGTTTCTTCCAAAAATGTAAAAAAAAATTGAAAAAGTCAAAAAGCAAAAACAAGTGAAAAAAAATAAAAAAGAGAAAAAATGCCTTGATGAAAACCCAACAAGCATGCATCTTGGTAACAAAAAAAATGGACAAAAAGAGAAATAAAATTATTCCAATAGTGAAAACCTGGCAAATAGGCACTTTGGAAAAGTACCATGATGAAAACCTAGCAAACAGGCACCATGTGTAATTCTATGAACTTCTTGCAGTTTATAGTTGGGGGCAAATTTCATTGGTGTTATCCTCTATTACTCCAAGCATTATCCTCCATTATCCACAACATTTCCTCCATTATCCAATGTCTGTCGAATCCATTATCCTATCCCCTTTTCCTTGACTTTGATCTTGACACGGTTGCAAATCTCCCTTGAAACATCACATGTCCTATCTACTTTATATTGTCCTAATCCCTTTGGTCTATATTGCCTATCCTATCGCAACCTTTCATTCATATTCCATATTCCTTCCCATTATCCCTGATTGATCTTGCATATCCTATCCATATCCTCTGATTTTCCTATTCATATCCTGTCATTATCATGACTAGGTCCTAACATTTCCTTATACAACTCCCTAGCTTGGTCGACATAAAATGAGGACATTAAATGCAAAACATGTTTTTCCAACAAACCTCTTGATATTTCCATTTCTCGCATTCCATCCACTACACTATTTTCCTTATCCTATAATTATCTTAACAAGTCCCTCCGCTTGGCACAAAAACATGTTATCCCATTTCTTGTATAGTCCTTGGCACCTAACAGATCCAATCCAAGTGACCTTTGGCCTTCGTCCATCTACCAGTCCATTTCTCCTTTCAAAATGTCCTTCCCTTGCTAGACACTGGGGGCAATTTCAAAAAATCCTAAAAATCCAAATAAGAAACTAAAAATCCCAAAAAAATTGCATAATATCCTGAAAAAATCTCTAAAAATCAAATACGATGCTGAAAAAATACCTTAAAAAAATCAAATAATGTCCTGAAAAAATCTTTAAAAAAATCAAATATGATGCTGAAAAAATCTATAAAAAGCATAAAAAGTCATGAAAAAATCCAAAAAATCCTAAAAAGTCCTGAAAAAAGATCATCACAAAAAATTCAAATATCTCAAAAAACCCTAAAATATTACAAAATCTTCCTCAAAATCTGCAATAAATTTGTACATACTGGTCTTTTTTTGCGTAACCATCATCATGTTTGCAGACATCCGTGGCAGATGCATCATTCTGTGCTTAATGAAATCATGCTCTGACAAACATGATCTGAATCATTGTGACTCAACATTCAATCTGGTTGGACATGTTCGATCTTTCAATCTGAACTATCAACCAGTCAACTTATCAAACCCATCAATCAATCATCTAATTAGTCAATCAACACCAATCTATCAAAAAAATAACACTTAATGCAAGTAACAAAAAGATCAGAATGGTTGTTGGCTCACATTGTTTCCGTGAGTGTTTCATCTTTTATTGATTTTATTTTGGTCATGTTCCTATGCTACTCGATGATATTATTTGAACTTATGACAGTAGTCGGGATGGTTCATGATCAGTTTTTTCTTTATCTTCTACCTGTTTGATGATCTCATGAAATTCTGGGGCATGTCTGCTATATGCTTCAAGATAGAGAAGATCATCCTTTGTCTGCATTGTGTTTGTTTACACAAAAGTATGACTTTCTCACTTTGGCCTTTTGCGCAACAATGTACTTCATCCTATTTTGGAACACCAAAATAAGCTCTTATGACATAATTGCACTTATGAAAGCCAAAATATTTCTATCTTACTAACATTTCTTTGTCTAATTTCTTCTTTCTCCTAACATTTCTTCAATCAATCACTTTCTTTTCAAAAAATTGTCCTCATGTTAATTTCCGCCCAATTTTTTGAGGGGCACACTACCTCCATTTCTGTCGATCCACTGGGCCATGATCTTCTATTTTTCTTTGAGCCAACGCTCATAATCGCATCAAATCAAAGAGGGGCAAAATGTAGACACCTAAAAATGGTTGAATGCTTGTGCCCCCTTTTTAAGACGTCTTCTATATTATGTGTTTGATCTGTATCATTCACTAATATTGTGTCATTCTTCCATGTCATCAATTACTAACATTTCTCCCAGTTTGGCTAAATTGATCATCTTCCTAAATCAATGCAAGATCATTCCCAACTCATTTGATTCCAAACTCGTATCAATGTCTTATCAATCTCTTTCAACCAATTCTCTGGAATTGTCAAAGTTCATCGATGCCTTATCATCATCAATCTAGGAGAATTGTCATGTTCATCAATGTCTTCCCAGGAGAATTGTCAAGTTCATTAATGCTTCTCCTAAATCATCATTTGAGTGCATTGTCCAAGTTCATCAATGCCTCATCATCATTTAATTACTCCAATAACATTGTCAAAGTTCATCGATGCTATTTCATCATCAATCATCATTTTGAGAGCATTTTAAAAGTTCTTCGATGCCTCGCTGTCATTTTCACATTTTAGGAGCATTGTCCAAGTTCATCGATGTCTCCTTATCTTTATTTATCCTATGGTGTCATCCAAGTTCATTGATGCCATTATATCATTTCTAATCATTATCGCGAGAGCATTGTCAAAGTTCATTGATGCCTCATGGTTTCCTAAACTATTCCAAAATTATCGGAATTGATCCTAATCAGCGATAACTTTAGTGGCGATTATTCGCCAATTGGTGAATGTCGCATGTCGGCGAGCGGGGAATTGGTGATTGTTTTACATATATTCGTTTCACCCTATCGCCTGGCCATTATTAATATTCGGTCC
>MU226949.1:1572037-1584542 GCA_018584345.1 Thuja plicata
ATTTTATGGAATTTTCATTCGAGAGGGACAAAATCGCCTACGACTTTATATTTTTTTCTTAATTTGAAAAAAAACTTCGCCATCATCATTAAAAAATTTCCCCTAAATTAATGTACGATTCGCCAGGATTTTACACTTTTTCCTAGGAGGGGGTTTCTTAAAGTTATCCCTGATCCTAATCCTATCAATATTATCAAAATCAATTCAATTGTACATTAATGCCTTCAATTTGATCGCTAATTCACTAATGTATCCTCTTGGGATGAATAACCTAAGATTTGTATCTATTCTTTATGAATAAATCATATTTATTCATTCTTATCCTAAGTCTTCACAATTAATTAATTGGCTAATTATAATTTATGGGATTTTATAATTTCATAAATACTAATTATTTATGAGGAATATTGATTTATTAATTGAATTAATTCCTCCTAATCCCACCTAATTTGTCATATCCCTTAATTGTGCTTCATATCCCTATTAAGGTGCTTCATGATTTCTTCCATATTTCCTTATGCAATTCTCCCCTAATTATGCTTCCAATTTCATACTAATTTGCTTCCTCCTTTATTATGCATTGTTTTATGCTTTCTAATTCACCAAATTGCCTCTCATTTTCTATAAATTGAGATGCAATCCTCTCATTCAAGTAGAACCACTATCTCCTAGTATTCTTGTGATCATTGTTTTGGCCTTCAACACTTGTGCATTTTTGTCATTGGCAAAAGAGAAACATAATCTACTCTATGGAGAAGAAAGGAGAACATGGGAGCTACATTTGAAGGGAGTTTTAAGTGTTTTCATGCTTTATGTTTATGCTCTCATTTCAAATGGCTTTCATGATAGATTAGATAGGTTTGCATATTTTTTAGGGTTTTGTGGTTACCTAGATATGCTTATTATGCCTTGTTATGATCTTACAGACTCTAATGAGAAATCCCCTATCCACTCATTCATATGATTTTCAAATTAATTGCTTCAAAATCATCCTTCTTAGATTGCTATCTTTGGCTGCGTGAATAGCTTCGTGCGCTACTATGATCCCTTCCACTATATTTCTGTTGGGAGTAAATCCACTTTGCTCAATTGAAATAAGGTTCCCCATCACCTTAATTCTATTCGTAACCACTTTTGAGATAATATTGTATATGGTATTGCAAAGAGATATGGTTCTGAAGTCCTCAAAGGATAGAGGTTTGTCCTTTTTAGGAATCAGGGCAACCATCGAATAGTTGAAATCCTTCAAGATGAATCATTTTGCTCTCTATTCTTCCACCACCCCTAGAAGACCTGGGCACAATAATTCCCAAAATTTATGATAGAAGAAAGCTTGAAACCCATCTGGGCCAAGGAATTTATCCCCACCCAGACTAAAAAAAACTGCTTTCAACTCACTCATCATGACTGGAGCTATCAACAACAAATTGTCCTCACGGATGACCAGTTTAGGGATGACCCCTAGCAAGGCCTCTAAACCTTTGTCCATGGTCAAGACCTCTTGACCCCAAAGCTCGGAGAAATAGTTCACTACTTCCTGATTGATCAAGACCATGTTTTCTGTGGTTAAATTGTCTACCCTCTGAATAGATAGGATTTTGTTAAAACTTCTCTGAGATTTGAGAGAGCTATGGAAAAATTTGGTTTTTTTGTCTCCTTCCCTAAGCCAATTTTCTCTAGACTTATGCCTCTAACAGATCTCCTCCCTTTGCAATAATTCCCCATACCTACTTAGAAGGTCCTTCTCCATCAAAAATTCCACTTTATCCATACCATCAGATAAAACCTTGTTATTAAGAGCTCCTAGCTGCCCCTCGAGGATTCATTTATCTTCAAAGACATCATTGAAATACATTTTGTTCCACATCTTGATGTTTCTTTAAGAAAAGTCAGCCTCTTGAAGAACTGAAAAGATAAATTTCCTTCCACCTTAGGCGTTGTCCGCCACCACTATGGAACCAAGTCTAGAAACCCTTGAGCCCTAAACCACATCTTTTCCAGCTTAAAAAGGCAACGAAGTGGAACTACATCTTTTTGAAAAACCAACGAAACCAGATAGTTATCTGAACCAGACAAGCCTAAAAATTAATATTAAAAAACAAATGGAAAATTATTCCAATTTTATGCCAAGAAGAACCTATCCAACTTTTCTACGATGTTTGAGAAGCCATGACATCTGTTGGTCCAAGTGTAAGCTCATCCCTTAGCCTCTATCCCAAAAAAACCCAAAGAAGATACAAAATTTTGAAAATTAAGTTGAGTCCTACTCGACATACCCCGACCACCCCTTTTCTCAGAGTGAGACAATGTAACATTGAAATATCCCAATATAATCATAGTTTGTGTGAACAAGATTCCCAGAGCCCTCAAAATATCCTCCCAAACCTTCCTCTTCTCATCGGATTTAGTGGGCCCAATGACATTGACTAAAAAACCAGAGAAATTGAGAGTGCATGAACTTACTTTGACTAATTTCCAGTTCTTAGCTTTGGAAATAGCTTCAACCTTCACAGATCTAGGATTATATAGAATTCCCATGCCTCCAAAATCCCCTTCAGCATCCATGAAAAACCCATACCACTTCTACCTAACCCAAAAAGTCCTCGTTGATCCTTCCGAATCCAATTTGGTTTTCTGAATGCAAATGATATCCAGTTTCACCTAATCAAAGCCTCTTTTGATCAGGTGACACTTGTCAGGGGCATTGCAGCCCCTGACATTCCACATAAGGAACTTCATGGCTTTCCAGGAGAGAACAAGTCTCTCCCGGAATGGAGTTTAGATTGACCCTTCATGTTTCCAATGTCTTCCAAAAGTTGTTGAACATATTTCCTTCCTCTAGTATGCTACCCACCACTTTTAGCTTTCCTAGATTTGGATTTAGACTAGTTGATGGTCCTAGTGTCTAGGATACCTACCTCCTCTAACATGCCCAAATAATCTTCAACTGAATCTGAATTTTCTTCTGATACCTCCCTTGATGAGGAACCTACACATTGTTTGGCTCGAGAAACATGAATATCATTAAAGGATTCATTGGTTGGAACTACTTCCTTGAGATACTTCCAAAGGAAAGCCAAGGGGGTCATAAAAACCAGTAATATTAGGCTACTCCTCTGCAACTAGGGGTGGAGCAACACCTTGATCAGTTTTCATAGGACCCACAGAAGATGAAGGGATACCATAAACATGGATATGTTGTACAGTGGGTACTACAAGAAAACATAGAAAATCCACCCTTGTAGCATCTGCAAATTTGGACAACTAGTCTTCAAGAGCATGATATTCCTTACCCTTACCCTTTAGGGACGCAGCACATTCATGCTTATTATAGCCCCATTCTTTGCATGTCTTCCATTTCTCCAGAGTTTCTTCAACTTCAATCTCCTACCACCAATACCCTTCCAAAGTAAGGATTTCAATAGCTCTTTGAAGGAGGGGGTGCAGATTCCATATTATGTAGATACGGGCATACATGCAGAAGTCTTCCTTAGTGATCGCCTCATCCGATTTGATGTAAGTGCCAAGTTTGGAACTGGTAGACTGGAAGATCTCTTCGTTCTAGTATTCATGAAGAAGATTGTAAAGGCACAACTATAAAGGAATTTCCTCTATTGAGGCATGTTTGGGATTGAAATTAGGGACCCAATCTTTAATAAAGAAACCCACCCCACTCATAAAAAAAGGCATGTTGTACATGATCCCAGTCTTTTCTATTTTTGAGCCTAGGATTACCAAAAAAATGCGTCGGGTAGGGTTTTCATAGCAAAGTGCGACCCCCATTCTTCAACAATCCATTTCCAAATTTTAGTGAAGGTCGGCCAACCACCCCCCACTTCATGAAGAAAGCTCTTGATTGCAACATTTGCACCGACTCCTTCTAGGCTTCTAAGTCAATATGAATATCCAAAAAAAATTTGTCAGTAGTCGTTGAAGTCTCTTTAGTGACTGGTTTCTTTTTCGACTCAACCCTAGGCCACCAAGTCTTCTTCTCTGTTGGTTTCCTTTGAAAACTTTGGAAAAACCTCATCAATTTTTATAAGGGCCAGGTCTGCAGCTAGTCATCACTTTGAGCTTTGAGCCTCAAAATAGGGATCGCCCATGTGGATTGATCTTCTACCTAACATGATTCCCTTTCCAACACGGTCTGTGCCTGCTTGCAAACCTATCAGATTGAGATCTGCCCCTGCCTTGATCATCGAACTAGCCCCACCATTGCCACTCCATTTTTCTTGATTTCATATAACTATATAATTGAGTTCCCATACTTACTCTAACCTATCCATGCCTTTTTTTCACTATATCTCTTCTAATTTCCATCTTAAGAATGTTTTTAGCTGCACCAAGATCTTTTGTTTCAAATATAATAGGAGGTTGAGATGTTAGTTCTCCAATCATACCTTTACTAATAAAAAACATATCATCAACATATAATGCAATGTATAAGAAATAACCACCATTAAATTTATAATACACATAGTGATCTGATTTAGAATGCTGAAACCCCAAACTCAACACATATGTATCAAATTTATAGTACCACATCCTAGGACTCTACTTGAGGCCATACTAAGAATTCTTCAATTTATAAATCAAATTACTTTTACCTTTTTCCACATAGTGTTCTGGTTGTGGCATGTAAATATCCTCCTCCAACTTACCATGAAGGAGATCTATGTTTACATCTATTTTCCCAGTCTCTAAATTAGAAGAAACACCAATAGTAAAAAAATCTAATGGATGTGATTTTTGCAATAGGAGAGAATATCTCACCATAATCAACGTCCTAAATCTGAGTAGCCTTTCACAACCACCTTACTTTATAATTCTCAATTTACTTCCATCTGAACCAATCCTTTTCTTGAATGCCCATTTTAAACTAATGAGTTTTTGTCCTTCAAACAATGGTACAAGATCCCATGCATTATTATTTTTCAAAACTTTCATTTCTTCATCCATAGTGATTTTTCAAGATTCTGCATTATTTATACCTAATTCCTCTTTTATAGATCTAGGTTCATCCATGCTAGTATTCAAAGAAAAAATACATCTCCATTCATTAGGAGAATACCTTTCAGGTGGTTTTATGTGCCTTTTAGACCTTTAAACAAGTTGAGTTGGAGGTTCTTCCTCCTCTTCTAAATATTCAGAGTTAGATGAGCTCTCTTCAGCTTGATGTCTATCTAGGGGCCTTGATTCATATTTCTCAGGCATTAAAGGTAATTTAATCGCATATTCCTTTTTAGTTTGTTAAGGTTGCAATGTAACAAAATGAGTGTTAGTTTATCTACAAATAACACTTCTACTATGCATCACCTTATATTAAAAAAGATCCCAAATATTGTATCCTTTCACATCATAATTGTATCCAATGAAGATACATTTCACATCCTTGTTCTTCAACTTTATCCACTTCTCCTTTGGCACATTTGCATATGCCTCGCAACCAAAAAATCTTAGATGTATCAATGAAGACTTATAACCCAACCATGCCTCTGATTTCATTTTATTAATAAGAGCTAATGTAGGAGACATTTTTGTCAGGTAGCTAAAAGCACAAAGAGAAAATAGTAAATCAACTTGATTGACTGATATTGCCCGACTTTATTTTGATAAAATTTTCATGACATTCATGTGGTTTATAAAGCCTTGTATTCTCGTTACAAACTACCTCATAGGAATAACTTCCCAACCATTTTATTTGTTAACTACTAACATTTATTTTATCTAATCTATAAAACTAACCTAAACCTAAATGATTAATAAAATACACCAACATTCTCCCCTTATTACATTAATTTGAATAAGATTGGAACATTACAAGGGTTTTGAACCCAACCCTTTTGGAGACTTTGAGAAGCGCCTTCACCAATCCTCCCCTCTCACTGAGAAAACACTAAAATTATTGCATTAGTGGATCTATTGATTGTAGAATCTCTAGGAAACACCAAACTAACTGCATCAATGGATCTCCTGATTGTAAAACTTGCAATTATCCACACAACATGAGAGAACATAAAAAATGTTCCCACTCCCCACGCACAGTGAGACATATTTTCTTTGAAATTCCACCTCTCCTCCAAGTATGTAATGTCTCCTCTATTGCTACACATGAGACACTTTTCCTCTAAAAGTCCACCTCTCCATCAAGTGTGTCTAATGCCTCCTCAAAGGCCATGGAAACAATCCCTCCTCTGTTTTACAAATCACCAACCATACATGAATACACCAAGTGCACCCACAAAAATCTTGCTCCCTTGCTCCTTGAAGGGACACAAATATGCCAAGCTCCCTCTTTTCTTTAGGGACACAAATAAGACGCTTCTCATGCAATAAATCATTTCTCGGTGAGAAGCTAGCTTGAGATGATAGGTGTCATCTTACCTCCTTCCTCTAACCTCCAATATCCTTTTACACTTTATTCAATTGACGACTCATATGAATTTGTGAAAACCTTGTCATATGTGACAAAGATGACCCTGAAAGCACAAGAAAAATTTGATATATATGTAACCATAATAAAAAGACGATAATGTTAATTTCAGCCACTGATGAACCCATATACTACTCAACCTTCTACCTCCATTATCAATGACATTTATTGAACAAATTTATATCCAAACTACTCTTGATGAACCCATGTACTACTAAACCTTCTACCTCCATTATCAATGACATTTATTGAACAAATTTATATCCAAACTACTCTTTATGTCATAGCTTCAACAAAATTATTATTTTAAAGATCCTTCTCAATCTCCTCTCCAACTCATTAAAAAATCTTTCATTCCTCAAAACCTTAATCCATTTCATTACGTAATATCCATATTCACTTTTCAATGCTCTTAGTCTGTCATCTGATCTAAATCCCAATCAAATACTATAATACATACTTAGAATCATAAATCTGGAACAAAATATAACCTTCTTTAATTAACTCACTACTTATGAGAATAGGTATCCCGTGTCCTTTAACAACAAAATAAATGGGTCACAAGCGCTTTACCACTGGTATTGAATGATCACTCAGTGCTATAAAACAACAACTATACCTCTCAAACCACGACAACCATAGTTCTTCCGTAGCACATAATTCTGTGTCTATCATTGGTCAACATACAAGCCAAACTCCAGTAAGAGGAAAATCTATTTCATTAATATTTATCTCCTTTGGTAAACGCAACATCTCACCATGCACAACACACAAAACTTTTAAAATACTCATCTCATATTTACATGAATTTTTATTGGCTTCACAAGCAATCACTATTCTCACTGTAAAGACCCACATGACATAAGCAAATGATGAAGACTTATCTAAACAAAACTAGCAGTTTCATGAGCCAATTTGTTGGAGAGGGTTTGTACGTAATAACGCACAAAAACCACCTTTCATTTCAACGTAGGATGTGTGCACTTCTTCATTGCATCATATCTTCCTTCCCATACAAATGTTTGCACACAAACAATAAAGAGGAGCAAGTAGTTTTGTAAAATAACAGTCTAGTCTGGAGAAGGATTTAGTTTAACAGAAGAGGGCATTGTTGTTTACAACCTTTTGAATAATCTCCTGGCAACATTCAATGGATTAGATACCATAATCATTTTAAAACGGCTTTGCAAACATGCAGATCACTTGGCAAGAGAATCACAAATAGAATCACCATCAAATATGCACATTGTACTTAGTTTTGCATTGCTGGCACATGGGAGAGCTTCAAAGGAGGCTTAACTTTTGATGATTTCAGAACAACTGTCACATTCATTTCTTCTTTCCATTAAACACTAACACCACAAGAGCATAAAATTGCTTTGATACCAAAATGAAAGTGCAACTTTAAAATAGTATGTTAATTTGATTGAGTGATATTGTCTACTTTATTTTGATAATCTTTTCATTACATTCATGTGGCTTATATAGCCTTGTATTTCCATTATAAACCAACTTACATGAATAACTTCTAAACTAACGTATTTGTTAACTACTAAAATTTATTTTACCTAATCTATACAACCAATCTAAATCTAAATAATCAATATAATACAACAATAGTAGTAAGTAGTGACAACAACTTTAGCCTAAAACCTTTGTTCGAGGCCAACACCACTCAACATACTCTCAACCATCTTCATTAACGCGTGGAACATCCTTTTTGCAACTCCATAGCTCCTTTTTGCAACTCCATTTTGCTATGGAGAATACAATGTTATCTTCTATCTATAAATGCCATAATCTTTACAAAATCTATCAAAATAATTAGAGCAAAATTCACTTCCATTATCAGTTCTCAACAATTTTATTTTGCTTCTAGACTGTAATAAAATGTGGATTTTTAAATGAAAGGAGCATCTACAAGACCAAACACATCAGAATGAATAAGATCCAACACACCACAAAATTAATGAGAAATTGAGTAAAACTAAATGCAAATTTGTTTTCCATAAATGCATTGCTTGTAGAATTAAAAATTAAGATCACAATCATTTGAAACTTCAACAACATTTTTATTTTTCAATGTCCTTAGATGCTTCTCTCTAATGTAGCCAAGTCTTTGGTGCCATAACTTAGTCTCTGGTGCCTAGATTATCTCCAATAAAAAATGCCCTATGATGTGTCAAAACACACACCAACACATGTAACTCTATTTTCCAACTCATTCATGTGTTCAACACAATTTAACATTTACTTATTTCAAGAGACCCAACTTCTAAAGACCATAATTTTTTAATCGAGTGTCCGATTAATAAACCATTTGAAACACCATAAATCTCACGTTGTGCTCTATCATCTTGTAGCTACTACACTAGCTGTGTACATTTTCAGGCCATTTTGGAGCCTCTAATGCCTTTAAAACCAAATTCATAAAATTTCTTCATGAACTTAAAAATGGAAACTTTAATATCTTCAAAATGTTGGGATTGGATAATACTGAGAGTCGGGGTGAATCAGTATTATAGCACTTAATTAAATTCTTCAACCATTTAAATATTAACCATAAACTTGCAGTAAAGAAAAGAATATAAGCAAATGACACAGTACTCATAACACCATATTTTGTTTTCAAGGAAACCCTGGCCAAGGGAAAACCCCGGTGGGGATGGTACCCACAAGCATGTACTAAAGTATAATGTCACTGTTAGGAGATCTATCCCTATTAGGAGATGAATATTACATAGTACATTTCCTTGTTAAAGGAATTACAACCCTGTTAAAGGTTCACAACACCCTGTTAGGGGCCAACTGAGCTTACAACTCTTACAAAGTAATTCTATTTACAAAGTGTTCTCAGTCATGAACAAAACAAGAATCACTAGTGCTTAGATAGTTCCTTTATAGTTCATCAATGATCCCTGTCATTCTTTTCTCTTCTATTCGCTCAACACACTCATCCAACCATCATGTATCTTTATCAAAAAGATCTTACATATATATCTCACAACTTTACAAAGTCGGCTCCTAATATAAATATTACAAATATTACAAAGTTAGCTCTCAGTACAAATATATTTAGTAAGGCAAATAATAAATGTATAGTTGGCACTCTTACATAATCAAAATGTAGGTTATCAACAACCATAATCCAACTCCAATTGCTTGGAGTCCATGTCATACTCTCTCTAACTTTGCTACTGTCCAACTGCTTTGTATTGTTGTTCTGGTACAGTCCGTCTGTCTCCAATTCTTTCTAACTCATTGTAGACATTACCAAAACCAAATTGATCTTAGGTGGAGGTCACACATACCCCATACTATCTTCCTCTAAGCTTGCTTTCTCTAATTCATCGATCTCGATCTTCAATATCCAAAATAATTCTATATCTCTGCTTCTATACTTAGTCAATTTCTAAATCAACAAAACTTATCTTTATAGGAATCGATCTGTAAACCAGATGTGTCGCCATAAATGACAACCAAAAAGTGAATCACATTACACAAAATTGATCACTTGCCAACAATCTCTCCCTTTGGCATTGATGGCAACACTTAAAAAAAATGAATAAGTGTTCCAACAAAAAAACTGTCTCTATATTCTCTCCTTCCTCTTCTTGTCTCTTCTCCTATTTTCTTCTCTTCTCCTATATATTTTTTTCTTCTCTCTTCTCCCCCTTTGACAACAACAACAAAGGTGCATACAAAATAATAGGATTTAATGCTTGCTCACCAGTTTCAGAATATCTTGAAAGGAATCTTCCAAGATCTTCACTTTTGTACTCCATGATTTGAACAATATGAATTATGCCATTCAATGCAAATGATGCAGTCTCAGCTTCTTTCAATTTTGTGGGCATAGATTTAGTCAATGAGTCTGTCACTTTCTCCAAGTCTGATAGATGAACCTCAAGTATCGATAGCTTAGGAGTGATTAAACTCTTCAGCAAATTAAATCTTGTCAATACTCTCCCTTTCTCATTATCCAATACACTGAGTTTTTCAAAAATTCTTGTGACTTCCTTGTCTAACTCTGTTACAGATTGTGAAGATGATTCACAACTGGGTATGTGCAAGATCATGGGGGGCCAAAAAGTGGTGATGTGAAAAGAATCCATTTTTCACTCGTCCAAAAGCGCATGAAAGCGCTTTTTGACTTTTTAGTAGGCCTGGGTGTCAGTACACCTGGGAAAACCTGACACCAAAGCACAAGCCTAATCGGGTACCCAAAAAAATTGGGTACCCAAAACCTACGACATAAATCAAAACCTGCAAGTTGTTTTCCTCATTTCTGCTGCCCGCGGCTGCATTCAACATTTTCATTGTGAAAACATTAAAATCCTAAATTTAACTATGTTTTTTCATTACTAATTATTTATATAATAAAAGGATATATTTTTAATCTTTCTTTCATTGTACAACACATCTCAATAAAATTAATTAAATTAAACATTCAATGAAACATTATTTTTTCAGGACTTGACAAGAAAACAACAGCACTGTCGAGCAGGGCACTTGGAACCCTTTTGTTTCTGCCAAAGCTTTCAGAATTAGGTTCTTTATTCTTCTATTTTTTTTCCAATATGAATTTTTCATCGCAGAGTGGTGTTTTTTGAGGATTGCAGGCAAAACAATTGTTGGTAGCCATGACTGCCAGTTTGAATCCATGGGCAGAAGAATTTTTTCCTCCTCCACAATACCCTCTAAATTTTCCATCGGAGAGTGGTGTGTTTTGAGGATTACAGGCAAAAAAATTGTTGGTATCCATGACTGCCAGTTTGAATCCATGGGCAGAAGAATTTATTCCTCCTCCACAATACCCTCTGAATTTTTCATCGCAGAGTGGTGTGTTTTGAGGATTGCAGGCAAAACAATTGTTGGTAGCCATGACTACCAGTTTGAATCCATGGGCAGAAGAATTTGTTCCTCCTCCACAATACCTTCTAAATTTGCCATCACAGAGTGGTGTGTTTCGAAGATTTCAGGTAAAACAATTGTTGGTAGCCATGACTGCCAGTTTGAATCCATGGGCAGAAGAATTTGTTCCTCCTCCACAATACCCTGTGATTTGGTTTTCAATTTCAAATCTCACTAATTATAGGTCTTATAATTTCAAATTGCTTTCTAAAATTTTAATTTTTCTAAAAGCTTTGCATAAATGAATCTATTTTTGATGGAATCTAGACACAACCCTTCTCTCAAGACCTGCAATTGTTAATTATATATCTCCAATAATTTCTCTGTTGGAAAGCATCCATCCATCCATCCTACTATAACAAGGTGTGAATACATGAGAATGGTTTTATATAGTGTATGGGGTGGGCATATGGCATAGTGAAAGAATGCGGGGAACAAGGTGCAAATTCTTGCATTTTTAGCCATTGTCGTAGAGCCTGATGTTGCTTTCTTGTGCATGGAGGCATGTCCCTGCGATAATTAAAGACTGTGATGCAGTAAGTTTAGACTTGTGTAGTAACGATAGATGGGTGTGGAACAAGCACAGATAGCAGATCACATGTCCTTAAACCCTACATTAAACACCATTCTTAATGCAAAAGGTTTACACTTCCTTTATTTTATCCTTTGTATTGGGAAGATAATGTTCATTGCTCATCTATCACAGACTTGAACATTTATTGTATACTAAATGTGATTATATTTCATATGACATGAGCGGATTTTGTCCACTTTTGACACATTTGAATGTTCAAGTGTGTTCTAAGGGGTTGTAGGACCCCTTAGAACACATTTGAACATTCAAATGGGTCAAAAGGGGTCATGGAGTCTTCCTGGGGGTCCTAGTATGTCTTATCACGCATTAGGACTCCTAGGAAAACCCCACTACCCCTTTTGACCCATTTGAATGGTCAAGTGTGTCCTAAGGGGTCATAGGACCCCTTAGGACAAATTTGAACATTCAAATGGGTCAAAAGGGGTCATGGGGTCTTTCTGGGGGTCCTAGTATGCCTTATCACGCATTAGGACTCCTAGGAACACCCCATAACCCCTTTTGACACATTTGAATGGTCAAGTGTGTCCTAAGGGGTCGTAAGACCCCTTAGGATAGATTTGAAC
>MU226949.1:1599420-1635616 GCA_018584345.1 Thuja plicata
GTTAAAGGAATTACAACCCTGTTAAAGGTTCACAACACCCTATTAGGGGCCAACTGAGCTTACAACTCTTACAAAGTAATTATGTTTACAAAGTGTTCTCAGTCATGAACAAAAAAAGCATCACTAGTGCTTAGATAGTTCCTTTATAGTTCATCAATGATCTCTATCATTCTCTGCTCTACTTTTCACTCAACACACTCATCCAACCATAACTTATCTTTATCAAAAAGATGTTACATATATATCTCACAACTTTACAAAGTTGACTCCTAATATAAATATTACAAAGTCAGATCTCAGTACAAATACATCTAGTAAGGAAAATAATAAATTTATAGTCGGCACTCTTACATAATCAAAATGTAGGTTATCAACAACCATAATCCAACTCTGATTTCCTGGAGTCCATGTCATACTCTCTCAATCTTCACTACTGTCCAACTGCTCTGTATCATTGTTCTGCTGCAGTCAATCTGTCTTCAATTCTTTCTAACTCACCGTAGACATTACCAAAACCAAATCAATCTTAGATGGAGGTCACACATACCCCATACTATCTTCCTCTAAGCTCTCTTTCCCTAATTCATCAATCTTGATCTTCGATATCCAAAATACTTCTGTATCTCTGCTTTGATATACAAAATTGATCACTTGCCAACACAAAACTAGTCATGATCTCGCAAAAATAATTTACTAGCATGTCTATCTAGCCCATATGAAGATTTTGAGAAGGTTTAGGGAACATCCATCCCCATACAAAAACTTACTATAAACAGTAACCATATATAAATGCAAGGTTGAGACACATTTTCCTAATAGCTTGGTCTAGAGGAAGGTTTCAAAAAAGACATGAATAAAATATTCATTGATCCCAAGATTCATTGATTATTAGTAATGCCCTCTTAAAAAAATACACAAATTAAATCTTCATTGAGCTCAAGATTCATTGATTATTATTAATGCCCTTTGGAAAAAAAAGTGTGATGGGAACCTTAGGGGCATGATAGGAAAATGCCTAGGTCTCTTAAATGAATTTGAAGGTTATGAGATGGGGGAAAGCATCTATAGAGAGAGGAAAATATTTAATCTAATGCATTTACAAAAAAAGCAATTCATGTGGAAACATGAATCAAGGCTTAGCATTGTGGGGCCAAAGAAAGACAATCCTAAGAAAGGAATGTTTTGTTAACGAGTGTGAGGACAAAGGTTGAGGGTGTGTGAAGTATGGTGGGCTTCTACATTTGGTGGGGTACAAATATGAGAAACCCTCCTATTTTTATCAACCAACTTAATTATATTGTGGGTAAATATGGGTTTCATTTATGTTTTGAAGGACATGGGTGATGTAGCCAACCTTGGTTCTCTTGGAAAAACTAAGACAAATTCCTTTAATAGGGTCACAATAGAAATTCAACTTGACAATATTTTTAGGTCTAGATCACTTGCAATTTTGGAATCTATTAATATGGTTCTTTCCTAGTTATTCTTGCTTGATATTACAAGATATAAGGTGAACACCATTGTTTCCTCATAGCTCATCATAGTGATGCTCAACTTGGGTGAGGCAAAGGATATAGTGAAACTAATAGAAAAGAACATAATCTATGTGAAGTGGCATGTGAGATTGATGGGGTGTTGAATAGTGTGGTGTTGGGGTTAGGTTTTAATTACAATGTGATAAATTATCCCACAATTTCCTTTCTTGTGACCTCATAGTGGTTCCCTTCTTGGTTGAAGATTTTGGAGAGAATGCAAAGAAGCGTTGAGCTAGAGCTTACTAAGGGATAATTTCCTTAAATTCATAACTTAAGTGGGAAAAATATCCCTCTTAGTTTGGTGTTTTATGTCCAAGGAAGATTCAACAATTGAGGAAGGTAAATAAGGAGTGGGTGGAGTTAAGAATAAAATATATCTATGTTTATTATTTTCAAAGATAGTTGCATGACAATATTTTGGGATGAATACGAAGGTATAAGGTAGGGGTACCGACTATGTAGTAGTATTTTTGGGTGACATATAGTCCAGGTATAGTAAATCTGTGTGTAGAAATGATTGGGTTTCCTCTAGATTTTGGCTTGAATGGACTAAGATACTTGTTCTATGTAGTCCAATGGAGTTGCAAAATATACTATTTTTTTCATTTTATATATAAAAATGGTGAACGCCCTACAAAATAAGTTGAATTATCATATATAAATATAGATATAGATTAGGTTTATAGTGACAAGCCTTAGGATTGACCCTATTTCACTTGTTTTATCTTATAATTTAGAAGACAATGTATATGCTTTAAGACAATTGCTTGAACTTTATTAAGAACTTCTAAGCTTAATGAATGGTAAATGTTATATGATAAATACATGTGCATATTAATGAGATGATATGATTTTATGATGCTAAAAATTTTAGCAATGTGATTGAATTCTTTTTGAGAAACTAACTTGCAAAAATTATCTCAACCACTAACCTATAGTCAAAGAAAACTATGTCCCATATCATATCCTCCTTTGTAGCTCACAAGGAAGTGATTGTAGAGATGTTGAATGTGATGCAATTATCAAGAATAGAAGTACTTTATTGTTACTTTATGTTGATGTTGTTAATAAATATTAATTACATTTAAAGGATGGCAAAATTCTTGTGGAATAATGAGATTACAGCTCATAATGATATTTACTTTGTTCTTGCACATTTCCTATTTTGGATGTTCTTTAATGTAATGTGGGTTCGATTGGGATTGTGACACCACTGACTCTTGTTAGTTACTTTGTTATTACTATTTCTAGAGAGAATAATTCATCCTTATATTTATGAAGGATTAATAGTGGTTAGAGATTTATTTAGGGTCCTAAAGAAATCCACTCACAAGATTCATGTATAAATTGAAAATATTGTCAAAGTTAAGGGTTATCAATGATATATCGATTATTTAGTTAATAAGATGCAATGGCTTCTAGATTAAATTGTGTAAAAAATAATTTTTACATCAACATTTAAGATCACACTTTGTGATCCATCATTAGGATGAAAGAGAGAATTAGGGAGAACAAGGAGAAAAATGATGATGGATCACTGAGTGTGATCTGAAATGTTGATGCAAAAAATATTTTTACACAATTTAATCCAGAAGCAATTGCATCTTATTACTATGGATTGTATAAATATATTGTCTTTAATTATTTAGTTGTTATATTATGTCATAGTTTTCTTGTTAATTATTGAGATCATTCATTATTAGCTTATGTATCTACTTTGAATTTGAATAAAGGGTGAAATGTTGATGAAATATTGAGTTAGATTGAGTATTTCTATTAGATGTTACAACATTCAAGCAAGGGTGACTAGAGCTATTGTACTCCCTTTGTAGTATAGATTGTTAGTACTAATGTTAACCAAACTGTTAGTTAATTTGATACATTAAATTTTATATTTATTTTCTTTGATTATATTAACATGATCAATTGATTGCATTGATAGAATAAAGTTGCCTTTTTAAAGCTACAAAAGAATCATAGGAGGGAATTACCCGCAACCACTACCGTGTCAATTAATTAGGACCCATAGCAATTGTTGTGTATTTAGGCTTAGTTTCAACATTGTTATGTAACTTCCAATTCAATTTGTTTTTTTTTAGTTAACTTTCCATATGCAAATGATAGGATAACTTAGAGAGCACTTAGTTGCACATATAGTGTCAACATCATCCAAGAAGACACGTCCTTGGTCAATAATTAAATGAATCCCTCTGAGATGATAGGTTGCTTGATGATGCATCTATTAGTCCATTGAGTTGTATGTATTTACTTTTATGCATAAATATATTATGCCTTGTAGGATTCATTCATTTTAGGTACCATTGTTTGTTAAGGTTTACAAAATCTAAGCTTAGGTTTCCTTGTGTATTTTTGATAAATGCTACTTGCTTTTATTAATTTAGAAATAATTTATTCTTTATTATTTTGAATAATATATTTTTAAGATAAACTTGGAACTATTAACTAACAAAGTGCAAGAAGACAATACTTAAGCTTGATTTCTATTGTATGCAACGATAGAGGGATGCCTTAGGAAGATTCCTTCCATCCACTTAGAACCAACAAGATATAGTTGATACAAAAAAAGGTTCACCATCCTCTAAATAATCACCACAACTAAGTGCATCAACAAAAATAGAAGAATCAATTTATACAATGGTTGATGAAGAAGTAGAGAACATTGATGAACCAATAGCCTCTAAGTTCTCAGTTATTGATAAGAGCTTGTTTATGCTCTTAAGAACATGCCTCCATCTTCCTTACCTAAATTATACAATATAATCACAAAAGATATTCATATCTTTTTATTTGAGTTTGATTTCTTCTATTAGAGCTATGATTATCCAATTAACTTCGATAGATTGAATATTTTTCTAGCAACCTTGAAATATTGCTTGGAGATGGTTTATGGAACTTGGCAAGAATGTCATCACAAGTTTTGACATAATAAATTTTTTTTCCTACAAGAGTATCATGATTACTACCAAAGAGGAGATGTGAAGAGAGATTATATCTTCAGAATGTCAAAAAAGGAGGATGAACCTTTTGAGGATTATGCAAAAAGATTCTATCTCTTCTTGAAGAAATAATGGTAGAACAAACACTCCTATGAATCTCTCAAGATGATGTTTATGTGATGAGTGAATGAAAACTACTTGGATTCACTAAATTTTATTATAGTAGGGTATATCTCCCAATTACCATTAAAGGATTTCCTAAAATATGCTTCTTTAGGATTTTGCATGGTCCAAACTTCTTCATCTTCAACTTATTGTATGTTCCCACTCAAAATCTATCCTTTCTCAAATGAACCATGACTTCATCTTCAATATAAAATTCCTTATGTCTCCTTTTTTCATCTACCTTAGGCTTCTCCTGAATATTCATTTTATGAATATTCTTCCTCACCTCTTCATGTAAATTCTTCAAGTGTTCTGCAAAGTCTTCAGCTTCGACACTACTCATCTCTCCTTTATCCAACTTCCTTAATTCTGAAGCATTTGTGGGACTATTTTCATATACAATATGGAATGATGATTTACTAGTACTCCTATTGACAAAATTATTATATGAAAACTTCTTCCTATGATAAAATCAAATCCCACCCCTTCAGTTTATCTCTTACCAAACATCTCAACAAATTTCCAAAACTCCTATTCACCACTTTTGTCTATCCGCCAGTTTATGGATGGTGCGCTGAGATAAACTTCAAATCCATCTTTAGATTTTTCAACAATGTCCTCCAAAAGTACCCATCAAACTTAGTGTCTCGATCTAAAACTATGCTTTTAGGAAGACCATGTAGTCTCACCACTTCCCTAAAAAATAATTTTGCCACATGAACAACATCATAAGTCTTCCTAAAAGGAATGAAATGTGTCATCTTTGAGAACCTATCCACCACCATAAAAATGGAATCATGCCCTCTTTGAGTCCTTGGTAAACCAAGAACAAAGTCTATACTAATTATATCCTCCCATGACTTCTCCAGTATAGATAATGTCTGACATAACCCTGTATCGTGCTTGGTTCCTTTCGCCATCTGACATATTCTACAACTATGTACAAAATTATTAACATCTTGTTGTAAATGTGGCCAATAATAGTGCTCACTAACCGGAGCAATGTTTTTATCTCGACCAAAATGTCCAGCCAATCCTCCACTAAGCTTCTCTTTGATTAGATTCTCCCTCATGAAAATCTTTGGAATTCATAATTGACTACCTCTGAATACCTTACCATCCTGGATTATAAAGTCCAACCATCTGGTCCTATCTAGAGTAATAGGTTATGTACAAGCTCTCCAAGCCTCACAAAAAATTAGGATCCTCGGGGTACAAACTCTTGAGTTCCTTGAACCCAACAAATTTAGTCTGCATCTTTGTCAAAAAATTACTCCTCCTACTAAGGGCATCTACAACCCTATTAGATTTTACACTCCCGTGATTCAAAAAAAGGTATAACTCTACAAAAACTCAACCCATTTTAAATACCTTTAATTCAACTTTCCTTGATTATTAAAATATTGTATGTTGGCAAAATGCTCAACGCGCCCCTTGAGATTCATGACAAGGGACTAACTGCCTCTTGTGGATTCTATAAGTCCAGTGATTGTATTAGGATTAATAGGTCAATCTTTTGGTGCAATAGAAACCACACTTATAACCAGTGGTATTAGAGCTTGGTCATAGGTTCAAATCCACTCAAGTAATGCTGAGGGGGAGATATTTAGAAAAATGGTCAAAACTCCCCTCATGATTCATAATAAGGGACTAACCACATTCTATGGATTCTATAAGTCTAGTGGTTGTATCAGGCATTAACAAGTCATTCTTTTGGTGTAACAGAAACCGTACTCGTAACATTGTAAAGCTTGATGGTCAGTAAATAAAATAAAATCTTTATAAAAATGATAATGTCTCCACTTCCTCAATTCTTGAACTATAGAATAAAACTCTTGATATACATAATATTTTCTTTTTGCATCATTCAACTTCTCACTAAAATAAGCAATGGATTTACCTTCCTGACTCATAACAAGTCCAATGACATTCCCACTACCATCACAGTCTACTTGAAATACCTTATTAAAATCTAGAAGTTCCAAAAAAGGATGCTCTATAATTTTTTTTCCAATAAATAAAAACTCTTTGCTGCTCTTGCAGTCCACTTAAACTCTGTTTCAGTCAAGGGTCCACAGATACTACTAATTTTTTTGATAAATTTTATGTAAAAGCTAGCCAAACCATGAAAAAATCTTACCTTAGTAGCACTCCTTGGGGTAGGCCATTCAAGGATATCCCTCACTTTATTTGGGTCCATTTAAGACCATTTTTTGAGACAAAAAATCCCAAGTACACTAACTTCTTCTTTACAAAATTGCACTTCTTCATATTAATCAACAACTTTTCTTCCCCTAAATTCTCAAAGACCCTATGAATATACATTATATGATCCTCCAATGTTTTACTGAATATCATAATATCATCCAAGTAAATAATAACAAACTTACTCAAAAATTCTTTCAATACCTAGTTCATGAGCCGCATGAATGTGCTTAGTGCATTGGTTAGCCCAAAGTGCATGACTGTCCAGTTATACAAGCCTTCCTTTGACTTGAAGGATGTTTTCCATTCATCTCCTTCTCTAATCCAAATTTGGTGATATCCACTCTTTAGATATATCTTTTTGAAGTACTTGGCTCCACTCAAACAATCCATAATGTCATCCATCTTTGGCAAGGGAAACCTATACTTAATAGCAATCTTATAGATAGACCAAGAATCTGTACACATCCTCCATTCACTATTTTTCTTTGGCGCTATTACTACTGGTACAACACATGGACTCAAACTCTCTCAAATCAACCCTTTCTACAATAACTCTTGCACTTGTCTTTTCAACTCTTCAATCTTTGTTGTCATCATTCTATGGGCTGCCTTATTTCAAAAGATAGCTCCAGGAATAAAGTCCATTTGATGACTAATCTTTCTTACTGGTGACAATCCATCAGGTACATTATTAGATATAATATCCTGAAACTCATCCAATAAATCTACAACTTCCACAATTACATCGTATACTTCCTCTTTATCAACTTTTGGAATTAAAGTAGAACACATATGATCATGATTCATCCAAAAACTTCCTTCAATCAACTAAACATATTATTACATTACTACATACCTTTTTCTCTATTTTCTTCAATGACTTTATCTTGTGTCATATTCTATCCTTTGTCAAAGAATAGGTATTTGCATGCTTGTCATGTACTGCACGAAAATCAAATTGCCATGGTCTCCCTAATGACAGATGAAAAACATCCTTAGGCATAATATCACACAATACCTCATCATGATAGTTTCCAATTTTGAACTTTACCAGATATTGTTCATTGACCAAAGCCATGTGATCCTTCTACAACCAAGCAATCCTCTAGGGATTTAGATACCCCCCTCTCTCTAACTTCAATTTATTAAAAATTTCCTTTGAAACAAGGTTATCAGTACTACCTCCATCAATAATGACATTGCACACTTTACCACTACACTTACATCTTGTGCAAAATAAATTCTTCCTTTATTTAGGCTCCTTATCATTTAGCAAGGCTCTTCTGGTAACAATGACCTCTCCTCTTTTAAAATCTTTACAATGTGAAGACTTAACATCCTCGTCTACATGTGCAACCTGTATATCCTTTTTTGGTCTTCTATTTTTCCTCCCTTGATGTTTGGGACACTCATAGGCTCGATGCCCTTCTTCTCCACATTGGAAACACGTCCCACAAAAACCTCCTCTTCTTGGTCCTCTTCCTCTTCCTCTTCCTCTCAGATCTCTATTATTTTACCTACAAGGATGATAAGAATTATTTAACCCCTAGAATTGACTACTACTAGAGTCAAAATTCTTCTTTTGATCTTCATTTCGGCCTCCATAAGACTATCCACTAGGCCTTCAACCACAACCTCTTCCATTTTGTTTTTTCTCAAACTTCTTGTTAAATTTTTATTCTACCAAAATTGATACACATCTTCAATGGTAGTCATTCTTACTATTATCAACTCTTCTTGAATATTCAAGCTCAACACATTTATGTAATGAGCAACCTTATCCTTGTTGGCTTTTGAATGACCTATTTTGATAAGGACTCGATATAACTCTTCAACCATAGTTCCTTCGTGGATAATTTTATGCACTTATCTCTCAAACCCACAACCATAGTCCTAGTGCAAACTACCTCATTTTTGATGATTTGTCTACTCACTTACAAAATTCTTCTTTGATACGACTTGATTAAGGGTATTCCCTTTAATAACACAAACACACACAATGCAATAGAGAAATAAATAAAAATTTATAAGAACCAAATAATTGCAAGAATAAAATCACTTTATTTCTATTATCTTCAATGAAATGACATTACAATATTCATAAACATAACATGAAACAACCACGTGGGCATTTTCTTTACAATAATCTGCAAGCTAACACCATGATATGCACCATCTAAATTTTCCTTAATAACGCTAGTTGTCTTCTTTATATTGAGAATTTTAACTGCCCTAGAAAGTTCTGGAGGCCGACAATGATTATACTATTTTTACTTACATTGGAATATGTTGTGAATATGCCCCAAATGGTTTTCAACACTCATTGGAGTATTAAGGGATTTTACTTTTTCTCCCAAAGTAGCACAACTTCTCGAGGCCATATCTTGTGAATTGTGGACCTGACTGGATATTATAACCAATTTTTGGAAACCTCTTGAAGCACTCTACAACCCTAGGTTATTGAAATAACAGCTAATCAAAGTTTTACCCCCCCCCCCCCCNAATCAAAGTTTTCCCCCCCCCCCCCCCTTTCGGAGCCTCTAAAGCCTTCAAAACTGAGTACAAATTTTTTGTACCATTCTGCTAAAACTGGAAATTTAATAACTTCAAAACCAGACTTGATCTGGCCACAAAAATTTACCCAGAGGCTTTATATCCAAAATGAACCTCTGAGGAAGAAATTGGAACAATATGTGATCAAATTAACAACTTAATAAAAATAGTAAACTTGTCAAAAATAGTAACCTTTCCCAAAGATAGTCCTTTTTGAAAAACCATACAATATTTTGGGTGATGCATTGCTCTTACACCCTAGATGCTCCTTCATCAAAAACATTAATTAAATTACATGGAAAGGAAGGATTCACATTAAAAAGACTAATTTTATGCCTCATCCATGTCTTTAGTGCTAGTACAGACTAGGGATGGTGTAGGAAATAAGAAACAAGCAACTAAGAGGGGGGCAGGGGAAATGCATTAGTTGCTCCTAAAATAATTCAATCTTCAAACCCTTAAACCTTTAAAGCTTGAAACCCTTTACCACTTAAAAATTTATTACTAATTTGCAAAATGTAAATCATGTAAACACAAATCCTAAAAAATCAATACCACATAACACAAATATTTTTTTATTGTGGAAAGCCAAACTAGGGTGAAAACCATGGCGGGGCTAAAACCCACAATAAGACTAGTGCCTTTGTTAGAATTATAAACTTATTCCAATATGGGGAATGCATATGCATTTAGGCACACTTCCTATATTTCACTACTTAATTTGCCTTGCGCTATAACCCTAATAAAGCCTCATTGACTTACAATCACAATTCAAACACCAATATGAGAATTCATGAACTATATGATAACATCTACCTTTGCCTTGGTCAGTTCCATTTTAGTGAAACTAGATCCCTTTCTACAATTCTCTCTATCATACTCAGATGAGAAATCTATCCCTCATCATATCTGTAAAGGTGATTCACTAGAAACCTCTGCCTTCCACAATCTTCCAAACACTAGCGCACATACATGAAAACACAAATCAAACCCTAATTCACCATATTAATAAAAAATAAGGCCAACAAAACCTAATCCTGAAACATTTAACTCTCAATGCCAAAATCAATCATCAAGATCACTACGCACTTTCCAAACATTTCATATATCTTTTACAAACACTTCAAGATCATAACCATAACCCTAAAACATTTTACCGATCTCTCATAAAACCATTTTATAAACTTTTCTTGACATGTCAGCTAAGAACATAAAAACATCTTAAAATCCATTAAAATTGGTCACCTTGATCAATGTAAGTTTCCAAATCATCAGGTACATAACCCTAGATTATCCTAAGGCATCATGAAGCTCAAACAAATAATCAAATCCATCACATTCATCTGATTTGTCAGCATTTCATGCTGAACCTCAAGAACATTGTTATCCCCAACTAAAATACCTATAAATTCCTTGCGGACCATCATAATCACAAACCATTTGAATGGTAGACACATTTCTATTTCCTTAACACACTCCTAGTTGCGCAACCAAAGATCTCACATTGAGTACGTGCACAAAATCATTCTCTGCAACTATGTCACACTAACAAATATTAAAATAACCAGTCTTCATCTATGACATCATAACTTTATCAAATCATCATATCAACATCTAAAAACTTGACATGAACCATGTAGATAGCCTCTACATCATTTCATGAGGTGTGTGACTCCTGATCTTTAGAAACCTTCCTTCACCATTCTTCTGAACGTCTTGCATTATTGGCAAAACTACACAAAAAACATTCAAACTACATAATAGACATGTTGACATCAATGACAACACAGCCAACTTGCCAAAAATATCCCCCTTTGGCATTAATGACAACATGTGATGGGAAAAACAATAATTCAATCATAAACCAATAGTACTACCAACAATATCCACAATATCTTTTGGAGTCTCTCTAACTTTTCCCTGCTACCTTATTTATGCTCTTTCATTTCCCCCCCTGGGAACAAACTCACCTTGGTTCCAATCTGATTACATACTTTTCTCTCCATCAATTTCTCCCCCTTGGATGTACACTAATCTTATTTTATAAAAATATTTCTTATGTACAAGTATATAAAATTGCTCTTCACAATTACTCTTCTCTCTTTCTTCACATCTGCTCTTCTCTTTTGCACTTTCTCTTCATACCTAATTATGTTTTACATCTCTCTCTCTCTCTCTCTCTCTCTCTCTCTCTCTCTCTCTCTCTCTCTCTCTCTCTNTTTTTTTTTATCTCTCTCTCTCTCTCTCTCTCTCTCTCTCTCTCTCTCTCTCTCTCTCTCTCTCTCTCTCTCTCTCTCTCTCTCTCTCTCTCTCTCTCTCTCTCTCCTTTGACATCAATGAAAAAGGTGTATTACCCGCTCTGGGCCATAAAACACATCCAACTACTGGTCAAACACATCTACCTTACCATGCTCACTACTCCCCCTGAGTAGCAGCTTCCATACATCAATGTATTTGTAAGATTTTTCTTTAGAGCATACAAAACCGATGCAATCTCTTGCATCCTCCTTCTAATCAGGAGGGGTAATGACCTCTAACTTTCCTTTGAGATACTCAAATATATCCTTAGGCAGTGGATTTGTGAATATATCTACTATATGTTCCTTGGTAGACACAGACTCCAATCTTACTTCCTTTTCATTCACCTTCTATATTAGAAAATGGTACTTGATTACTATGTGCTTTGTCTTGGCATGTTGTACATGATTCTTATAAATGTTTAAGGCATTTTAATTATCACAGTAAATCATAATAAGTTTATCAAAAATAATACCAATATCAGATAACACGCACTTCGTCCAAATGATTTGAGTATAGTTACCAATAGCAACAATATATTCTGCCTCCACAATAGACAAGGAAATTGAGTTTTCTTCTTACTCATCCATGAGACAAACTTTCTACCCAAAAAGAGTGCACCACTATTTGTGCTATTTATTTCATCAACATCACCTGCCCATTCAACATTTGTATATGCACATAAGGTGAAGTCAATATCCTTAGGATACCGCATTCCAAAGTCTATTGTCGCTTTCAGGTATCTAAATATCCTTTTGACTGCTATTTCATGATTGTGTCTAGGATCAAATTGAAATCTTGCAACAAGACACACCACGTTCACAATATCAGGTCTTGTAAGAGTCAAATATAGCAATCCAACAACCATTTATCTACACCTTGACATATTAATCTTAGGGAACTCATCATCTCTTGAAATCTTGCATCCTATCACCATAGGTGTTCCCAATGGTTTTGATTCATCCAGTCCAAACTTCCTTAGCAATTCCCTCACATACTTAGCTTGAGTAGTGAAAATTCCTTTATTTATTTAAGTAAATTGCAAACCTAAAAAGAATTTCATTTCTCCTATCATGGAAATTTCAATTTTTTTGCATTTCCCGTGCAAACTCTTTACTTAACTTGTCATCTCCACCAAAGACAATGTCATCAACAAAGACCTCTACAATAAGAATATTCTCATTATCAATTTTAAAATATTGATTGCTACCTATAATAACTTTATTGAATCCAATTTTGAGTATATACTTGTCCAATCTAGAATACTAGTGTCTTGGGGCTTGCTTTAGTTCGCACAATGCTTTCTTGAATAGACATACCATATTTGGTTCTTTTCTCAGAATAAAACCATCAGGTTTCTCTATGTATACCTCTTCTTCTAACTCACCATTAAGGAACACTGACTTGACATTCATATAATAAACTCTAAATTTCTTATGAGTTGCATATGCTAGGAATAGTCTAATTGCTTCCAACCTTGTTACTTGTGCAAATGTTTCATCATAGTCAATCCCTTTCATTTGTAAATACCCTTTGCACACCAACCTTGGTTTGTTTCTCAAAACTTATCCTTCTTCATTTAGCTTTTTTTTGAATACCCATTTGATGCCAATAACATTCTTGTCTTTAGGCCTTGGAACAAGAACCCATGTGTCATTCTTATCAATATGTGATAGCCCTTCTTCCATTGCATCAATCCAATGATCATCTCTGCAGGCTTCTTCTACATCCTTGGGATCAATGTGTGACTTCAAGCATATATGATCTTATGCAATCCTTCTTATTATCTGAAATCCCTTATTCATATCACCAATTATATTTCCTTCATCATGATTCAATCTCACATACCTTGGGGGTGAACCCACAATAGTGGGTTACACTTTTTCGGACGAAGAAATTCCTCGTAAAATTTGCAAAGAAGGCAGATTTATAAAGTACTTTTGATAGAAAGCAGGGACTTTTGATAGAAAGTAATTTCTATCGAAAGTCCTTGAATATGGAAATTTCACTCAATTACTTTCGATAGAAATTAGTTTCAACCAAAAATAATTAGTTTTTATCAAAACCCTCTGATTAGAGGCCATTTGCAGAGGCTAGTAGAAATCTGCAGTTTTCATGGCTTTGGAGCTCAAGCGCGGGACTCAAATGGAAGAATAGGAAGACATCCTTTTGCATCGCACAAGTACTCTGAACAATCTTTCTAATGAATATAGATTTGACAATTTTTGAATTAATTAGGTCTATGTTTTTTTATGTGCATCGAATGTATATTTTTTATCGAATATAAACCTCCAAGTTTGACGTTCAATGAAAAATAGTAGAATTTTTTTTTTTTTGAAAGATAACAGCGCCCTCCGGCTTCGAGTCTACTTTCTATAAAAAAAATTAATTTCGATAAATACACAACAAGTTATAAGCTATGAAGTCAAGGTATGTCAAAATTACGGTTTACTCTACTTCAAACGTTCATAAAATATGCAATAATCATGATAACATCGTCAAACCAATTGCATGCCCTCCGTATGGATGTTACAAAACCAAACTCGAAAGAAGCACATTGATATCTATTTTAGAAAAAAAAGTCATGCTCTATAAAGTCAATGTAACTTTTTGAAAATGACGTTTTCAGCAACATAGCAGTTTTAGTGGGAGGAAAAAAAACCAGTCAAATCAATTCAAAAAAAAAGAAAAAACTATATTTAGAATCTAGACAGAAAATCCTAAAAGACTCTAGTTTACTTCATCTTCTGATTTTAAACGGTTTAACAACAATGTGCATCTGAATCTGAAAGTTTTTTTCAAAATGTAGAGTTCAATGTCTATTTAGGCAAAAAAGTGTAACCCGCTATTGTGGCATCACCCTTGGAGTTTTCTGCCTTGTCTCTATTTTCTGAACTTCTTCTTCTTCTCCACTTGTGTAGGCTTCATCTTCTACACTTTCTATCACACTTGGAATTTTTTTATACATTTATTGATTTTGACTACGATCATGACTAGCCCTCCGATGTCCGCATTTACCAGACTTTGCCAAATTCCCAAGACTTTCATCCACTTTAACATTTATGCTTTCCACTAACTTTTTCAACATTTTGTTATAGCAACTATATGTTGTACTTTTGGTAGAATAACTTACAAGGAATATACCTTAATCAATCCTTGCATCAAAATTTCCTATGTCTTCATCTCTCATTATGTAACATCTACTACCAAAAATTATGAAATACTTAACAGTAGGAACATGCCCACACCAAAGTTCATAAGGCATCATACCAATTCTATGTTTGATCTGTACTTGGTTAAGAGTGTATACTGGAATGCTCACAAATTGTCTCCAAAACATCTGCGAAACATTTCTTTCAAGAATCATGGTCCTTGCAACCTCTAAAATAGATCTATTCTTGCGCTCTGCTACACCATTCTGTTGTGGAGTCCTAGGAGATGACAATTGTCTCTTGATTCCATGAATCTGACAATATGTATTGAACTCATTTGATGTAAACTCTCCATCTCTGTCTAATCTTAGCTTCTTCAATTTCATACATGTCTCATTCTCCACCATTGCCTTGAAAGCCTTGAACTTATCAAAATCTTGAGATATCTTGTCCAAGAAGGTCACCCATACCATATTTGAGTAATCATCAATTAGAAGCATAAAATATATGTCACCTTGCAAGCTTCTTGTCCTGGTAGGGTAACACAAATTAGTATGACATAATCTCTCATGCCATAACCATATTTCATCTATTTGTGCAATCAAACAAATCTTCTGACAACTATTAAAAAAAATATTACCTTTTGTCTTGGATCCAATAAAAATCTCCTTTCCATAGTCATTGGAGATCTTACACAAGTCATACTTGAAATGAAATCCATAGCCTTTATCCACTAGCTAACCAACACTAAGAAGAGTATCTTTCAAACCTTCTACATATGATACATCATTAGTGTTATTTTTACCATCCAAAGTAATTGAACCTCTACCTTTGATCTTACCACTAGAGTTGTCACCCCGTTTCACTTCGCCACCAACATACTTCTCATAGCTTATAAATTTACTCTTGTCACTAGTCATGTGATGAGAGCATCCATTGTCAATCACCCACTTATCTTCCTTGACAAATTGAGTGGATAGAGCTTTCTCTTCAACAAAATTATTAGTAGAACTAGAATTCATTACAATATCAGTTATAAGATCACCATATTCCTTAATGACAATGAATGTGAATTCATAATCATTCTTGTCAGCTTCATCAGATTCATCATCTGTAAAACCATCATCATCAAGAGCATAGTAACACTTTCTTTCTTGAGGCTTAGGCTCATAATTATACTTAGGAATTCTATTAGGACACATTAAATGAAAAATGTCCTACTTTACCACATGAAAAGTATTTAAAAGGCATCTTTCCTTTATACTTACTACTAGCAGAAGCTCCATATTGTACTCTTTTTTCAAACTTTTCTTTTATCTCTTCAAGCTCCCTATCTTCCTCTTCCATTTCCTTCAACCCCTTCTCTCATTTTGACATTCTCCTTGTAGGTCTCTTAGTTAGATATGATTTTTGCATGTCCTTACTAGTCATTGCGGCTTTAAATGTTGTCTGTCTTGGGAAGTGCTCCACCTAATGCACACAATTCAAAGGTTGTAAGCTTTCCAACTAGGTTTTCCCTTGTCACATTTTTTACTATCCTTATTTCTTCAATAGATGCAACCTTATTTTCATAGGCAAGAGGAAATGTTCTCAAAATATTTACAACAATCTCATCTTCATCAAGTGTACCTCCAATACTTCTGATAACACACACCATCTCATTGATATTTAGCATGTAGGATGAAATGTTCTCATCTTCACTCATCTTCATGGCTTCATACTTTCCCTTCAAGATCTACAACTTGGCCATATTTACTATTGTACGTCTCCTTCATAAATAATATCCAACTTCTACCATATCTGATTAGCTATCTCTAATTCCATGACATTTTTCATCTCTGTATCAATCAATGCACTCAAAAAATCTTCCTTTTCCCTAATGTTTTCCTTGGCCTCATTGATCTCATCAAGAGTTATAGGATTTTGAGGAGGGTTGTATGAATTATTTGTAATTCTCCAACAATCTTCATCAATGCATCTAATATGTACAATCATGCAGTCCTTCCATAATGCATAGTTGGCTCCATCAAATCTTGGACTGTCCTTCTTGTATGTTGCCATCTTCGGATCTCCCTCAAGCTGTTAGGCTTCCTTCAAGGGACTAGGCTCTAATACCAATTGTAGGAAATAATATGCAAGAAACTAAGAGGGGGGGAGGGGGTGAATAAATTTCTCCTAAAACACTTAAATCTTCAAACCCTTAAGCCTTTAAAACTCGAAACCCTTTATCACTTAAACCTTTATTACTGATTTGCAAAATGTAAAACATGTAAACACAAATAAAAAAACATCGACACCACATAACACAAAGATTTTTTATCGTGGAAACTCAAACTAGGGTGAAAACCATGGTGGGGCTGAAACCCACAATAAGACTAGTACCTTGTTAGAAGTATAAACTTATTATAATATGGGGAATGCACATGTATTGAGGCACATTGCCTAGAGTTCACTACTCAATTTTCCTTGGGCTACAACCCTAAGGAAGTCTCACTGACTTACAATCACAATTCAAACACCAATATGAGAATTCATGAACTGTATGATAGCACATCTACCTATGCCTTGGTTATTTCCATTTTAGTACAATCATATCCCTTGCTACAATTCTCTCTGTCACACTCAGATGATAAATCTAGCCCTCAATAGATCTATAAAAGTGGTTTAATAGCAACCCCTACCTTCCACAATATTCCAAACACTAGCGCACACACAATAATACAAATAAAACCCTAATTCACCATATTTATCAAGAACCATGTCAGCAAAACCTAATCCTAAAAAATTCAACCCTTACTACCTAAATCAACCACCAAGATCACTATGCACTTTCCAAACATTTCTTAGATCCTTCACAAGTACCTCGAGATACTAATCATAACCCTAAAATGTTTTACCGATCTCTCATAAACTATTTTATCAACTTTTCTTCACATGTTGGCTAAGAACATAAAAACATCTTCAAATCCATTGAGCTTGTTAACCTTGATCAATGTAAACTGCCAAGTCATCAAGCATATACTGTTAGATCATCGTAAGACATCATGAAGCTCAAACAAACAATCAAATCCATCACATTCATGAGATCTATCAGCATTTCATGCTAAACCTCAAGAACATTGTTATCCCCAACTGAAATACCTATAGATGGCTTGCGGACCATCAAAATCACAAACCCTTTTAATGGTAGACACATTGTTATGTCCTTAACACATTCCCTATTGCATAACCAAAGAGCTCACCTTGAGCATGTGCACAAAATCATTCTCTGCAACTTTGTTACACTGGCAAATAGTAAAATAACCAGTCTTCATCTGTGACATTATAACTTGATCAAATCATCATGCCAAAAATTGGAACTTGACATGAACCATGTAGACGACCTCTACATCATCCCATGAGGTGCGTGAATCCTCATCTTTAGTAACCTTACTTTTCCATTCTTCTGAACATCATGCGTTACTGGAAAAAATGCACAACAAACTTTCAAACTACATAATAGACATATTAACATTAGTGATAACACATCCAACTTGCGGAACAAAAAGGAGTGGGAAAAGGTGCCTTTGTGATGGCACAATCGAACAACCTTGTCTTCATGAAAAGTGTTTGGTTCTACATGTGCCTACTTGGGGCTGGGGTCCAGAGTTGACTGCTAGGGTAACACAAGGGGTGACAGATATGAGATGACACTCACCTAGATTTTAGACTAGAATCTTTACACTTGTGATTCTTTATGCCTCTGGTAGTCCTATTTGACTTGTTTCCTATTTGTGTTTCATGTCTTGTGTTTGGAAAGGGTTTACCACCTTGAGTATGTCCTAGTTTTTTTCTCTTGCATGGGCCTTGGTGTCTATCTCCTTGCTTGAGAGAGTGGGACTACAAGTTCCACGTGGTTGAGTGGTTAATCTCTTATTTATCGAGGTATTGTTCATGGTTGCATGGATGGTTCTTGCATTTGATACTTTCCAGATTTACAGTTGAAGATTTCATATTGTACCTTGCATCATGTTGAGATTTATTGTTGTATATGTATTCATGTAAATGTAAACTCTTGAACAAAGTCTGATGTATATGGCATATTGATGTATATAGTTTATGATGTAATTTCAATTCAACACGATGTAAATGGGAAGGGTAGTTCTAGGTGAAAGGAAAGAGAAAAAGAGATTATGTTGTAATATTATAAAGCATTTAAAGAAGTTAGTTTTTTACTTGTATCTCTTAAAAGTTATCTCCTTATGTTAACTATTAAAAAAGAAATGAATCTAGGAATATATATGCTTTGATGAATGTTACAAAGGAAATACGTGTTACCTCTTACTCTAATGCTTAAATGAAATTGATATAAGGATAGATTAGTAGTTGATTATGTAATCAATGGTTAGTTATGAATTAATAACATGAGTTGATAAGTTGATTAATGATAATAGATGATTGATTTATGTTTAAATGGAAACAATGAATTAAGAACATCTCTTTTGGTGCATTAAAATAAACACAGACTAATAAAATTTGTAACTTAATGCATATCTTTATGAATGTAATAGATTAGATAATGTTTCTTTAGTAGCAATGTTAGGGAACCTTTGAGGACACATGTTTGGGTTAAGTAACTTGCATTCATGTAATGTAAACTTATACATTAAAAACAAGTAATGAAATGATGTATTTCATATTAGGTAACTTTTAAAAGAAAATATTGCATCTTTTAGTGGTTAGATGACTTGTCCTCCCAGATCCCAGCCTCGTGTTACATAATCTATTGCAATAGCAACCTTGAATTTTCTTGTAACTCAAAAAGATAATTTGTATTTAACTTGGGTTATTTGTATTTAAAGTAGCTTCCTTCTACCAAGGTTAATTTTATTATGATTTATGTAATCAAAATATTTGACATGTGATCTCTTTTCTTCCTTAGTTCCCCCACACCATACTCCCTAAGAATATAACAATTCTTGTGCCAAGAATGATTCTTCTTCTTCCATGTATCAATCTGATCTTGACTTGGTTTCATCTTCCTTGTAGAGATCCAATAATCTCCCAAAGTCACCTGCTTCCTGCTTCTCGAACCTGTGTTCACATCACACAATTTATTAGAAATTAAACATTGATTTGTATGTCCTCTTCTAGGAAAATTCTACTTGTAGAGGGGTTGTATTCCTGCCCCCATCTCCTTCATTTTCTGCTTCTACAACTTCTCCTTTTCTTCGCCCTTCACCTGCTCTATGCACACATTGCAAGTCTCAAAGCCCTACATCATTAGAAATGTCCTTCTTCTTAGTCTACTGCCAATTTACATCCATCTTCCAACCAGTATCATGGTTGATATGACCCTACACAATTTGATCTCCAAAACACATTGTAATGTTCTCTTTACCCTTATCAACTAAAGGTTGTAACTCATACTTTTTGTTACCATTATGCACAATGTAAGTGTTTAGGTATCCATCATGCATAGTTCTCCTAGCCCATTGCCACGGTCTCCCTAAAATCATGTGTCCACAACTCATATCTATTACATTATACAAAAAAAATATCTTGATATGCACCAATTGAAAAATCAATATAAACTTGCTCTTTCACCAAAAGATCTTGATTTTCACTAACCCATGTTGCATAGTATGTCTTAGGGTGAGGAAAAGGATTCAAATTCAACTTATTTACAACTTCATAGGCAACTAAGTTACTATGTGCACCGGAATCAATTATGAGTTTGAATACCTTACCCTTTGTCAAGCAATTGGTTATGAATATACCTATTTGTGGTGCTGGTTGTATTGATTTTCCTCTTCCCATCAGAAGACATTCTCCTACCTCTGGATAAGCCAATGTAGATTCACTCTTCTCCTTCTCTATTTTGGTTTTGTTCATCCCACTTAGGACATTTGAAGGATTGATGCCCCACTTAATTGCAATGAAAACACCTACCTGTGAAGACACCATTTCCTCTTCCTCCTCCAAATCTTCCACCTCTATGATTGTATCCTCCTCTCTGATCTGATGTGGATTCCTTACCCTTGTCTTTGTCATTGCTGCTTTGAAAATTTTCATTTTTTCTACCACATCTTCCTCTCATGGCTCCTCCTTTATTGCTTTGCCTTTCATTCTTCCTCTTCAACTTCTCCTCTTCTCTAACTGTAAGTTGAAAGCATTCTCCTAGGGTCCTTGGTACATTCAACCCTATCTCATCCTGTATGTTATATCTTAGGCCATTAATGTATCTGGCCACCTTCTCATCCTCATCTTCTACCCCTACCCTAATGCTTAGGGTGTGAAACTGCTCTGTGTAGGACATAATATCCATGTCCCTTTGCTTCAAGTTGTTTCTTCTCATCTTGATCTATATTTCCAAATCTGATGACAAGAATTGACTCTTCACCATAGTCTTCATCCTCTCCCAATTTGAGACTGTATTCAACCCCTTTTCTATCCTCTCATTCTGAATGCTAGTTCACCATGTAAGGGTTGTTCCCCTTAACCTTGCCTTAGCCAACTTTACCTTCTTCTCCTCTTCTACATCCTCAAGATCAAAATAGTTCTCAAGTGCTTCTACCCATCCAATCACTTCTTTAGTGTCCATCCTCCCCTGGTAGATTGGAAAATCAACATGTGCCTTTCCACCATTTCCTTGTACTACTCAAATTAGCCTCATGAATCTCCTCTCCTAAGGATCATTCTCTTCCCTATGACCCCTATTGGCTTGTTCCTCATTGAACTCTTCTTCTCCTTCATGATTTTCTTCATGAACCTCTTCTCTCCTAGGTTCTCTTCTCTCTTTCTCTAGTGCTTCTATCCTCTCTAAGAACTGAAGTATTTCCCTTCTCATCTATCCTTCTTCTCTTTCCCTTGTGGCTTCTATTCCCCTCTTCTCTCTTTACTTCTCTTAAAGTGTTGCTATTAACTCCTCTATCTCCCT
This sequence comes from Thuja plicata, assembly GCA_018584345.1. Lineage (NCBI taxonomy): Eukaryota > Viridiplantae > Streptophyta > Pinopsida > Cupressales > Cupressaceae > Thuja > Thuja plicata. The sequence continues at coordinate 1,621,208 of MU226949.1, forward strand.
TGCCATTTGGTTCTTGGGTGCCATAACTTCCAAATCCTTCTCTTAACTCCCACAAAGACATACTAATGCGCTCTGATACCAATTGATATAGAGGTTGGGGTGGCAAAGTGGAACACGATGAAATGTGAATGGTTCAAGTACTAGTCTCCCAAGCCAAAAACCACTCTAAATCTTTCAAGTGAACCAACAAACTCCCAATGCCCAAAGATGAAGGATTTAGTTTGTTTATGTTTTCTTCAAGTGGATTAACAAGTTTATATAGGTTGAAACCACACCTAACACTCCCAACTCTCAAACTGTCCTATTAGGCCTCGGCTTCATGTAGTCCAAGAGTGACCTAATTAGATACTTTACTCAAAACTTCTCCAAAACACTTCATGAATGACTTACCTTTTTAGACACCCATTATCCCATACTTCAACAAATCAAAAGCTTAGATGCTATTGTTTTGAACTAAATGCCTCAAACTCTGACTATACCCTGTCAATTAGCCCTAAAAGTGTTCAAATAACAAAGAAACTATATCTTGATCTTACTCCCTGACTTTGAGACTTTCAGAAGTCTTCACAAATGCCTCCAATCAAAGGAATATCCTGTCAATTTGACCCTTAGACCTTCACAAACCCAAAAGCTCCAAATTGGCTTCAAACAACCTTTAAAATTAGGGCTTCCCAAATGTATGACTTCCAAACACTTCTAACACCAAACTATAATGGATTCACCATTACAATAACATACAAAAACATTACCAAACATTAAACATACCCCTTATTCATCCAGATTGCTCGCTGCTACACTCAACCAAACAAATTCATCCACTTTTCACTCAATAACTTGGTTCAATCACCACTTCATTTCACTCTATCTGCATCAGATCATGTTAGATTGATAATGAACATGTTATGTAGGTGTCATTCTATGAGAATAATCATTATACTTTCATGGAATGACCCTTTACATTAAAGTTTAACCAAACTGTTATTGAAAAATAGTGATTTCACAAGACTGTCAGCACCAAATGATTAGAAATTGAAACAAATAGATCTTCAAAACATTCAAATTAGATTTAAACAATAAGGTAAGTATCCTCAATGCATTAGAAACACAGTAGGATCTCTATGAATTCAAAATCATGCAATAAACATATGAAAATATGCAAAATTCTGAGTTTTTATTAACTTTTAATGTGACAATCTGTACACCAGGCATCTCTGCGTCGTACATTGATGATATTCCTTCATATAGATCTTTCTACTAACTTCCCCAACCGATTTAGATCGGTTACATTACTTGTTAATGACTAAAAACTCCCTAAAACCAAATTCCCTCCAAAATCCTTAATTAGTTGTTGGGGTTGAATATTTGAATTTTCAAATTTAACAAAATGACTTAATTCCTTCTTAAAATTAAAACCACTGCTTCCTAAAGGTTTGAAACATCCAATTAAGCATTCCTAATGTCTACTAGACCCCCTAGACATTACATCATTATTATTTTCATGATTTTAGTCCTAAGGTCCTTATGGGGACCTTCATAACATTATACAAACTTATTACATTCATTGCCCTTATATGTTGTAATGGGCTTTAATACATTGTAATTAATCACATTTGCCTTCCATGGCTTCATATCTCCTTGATCCCTTGATGTCTTCATGTGATCTCTTAAATATTAAATTATTCAATACTCATAAATAAATAATAACCAATGAAAAAACTGTTAAACCAATATTTAACATTATAAAAATCTGCTACTTTGATTCTACTAAATTTATAAATATATGAGAAAAATTAGAAAAACACAAACAAGGATTGTGCAGATTTTAGAATACTGAACCGTAAAATCATCCTTCTGTGTGCATGTGTGCATGTGTGCATGCAGCGTGTTTTTCAACCGTAAATGTTTGTTTGGCTTGAAAGCAGGTGCCTACTTACCTTCAAGAATTTTAATTTTCCTGAAACTTGCTTTCAGTGGGCATTGAAATCCTGTTATTGAAGGCTTTAATTTTCTTGAAACTTGCTTTCAGTGGGCATTAAAATCCTGTTTTTGAAGGCTTTAATTCTCTTGAAACTTGCTTTCAGTGGGCATTAAAATCCTTTTTTTGAAGGCTTTAATTTTGTTGAAACTTGCTTATCACTGGCAACGTCGTTATGGTAGACGTAGACTGAATGACACTGCATATTTTCCACAATCACAAAATGCCATTGCCATATAGTACTCATGTCAATCTGGCAGCAGTATGTAGAGAGGGCCAGTTGAAGGAGGCGCTGCACATTCTGCTTACTACGCACAACCCCCCCGAAGATTATTATAAATACCTTCAATTATTGCAGGCCTGTACTCTCCAGAATGCCCTTTCTGAAGGAAAGAAGGTTCACTCTTTCATCGCTCACAGGCAATTTATCTCTGCTACATGCACAGCTTTTTATAATAAACTTATTTACATGTATGTCAGGTGCGGTAGTTTGGTGGATGCCCGTAAAGTCTTTGATCACATGAAAGAACGAAACATCATCTCATGGAACACGATTATTGCAGCCTACAGAAGACATGGGTGTCATCACGAGGCAGTCACACTGTTTCATCATATGCAACAAACAGGTCTCAAACCCGATAAATTCACATTTACCAGCGTACTCCCAGCATGTACCAAAATGGGAGACTTGGAACAGGGTGTAAACATTCATGAAAGTATAAAGGATAGAGAAATTTTGTCAGATGTTGCAAGTGCCCTGGTAGACATGTATGCAAAATGTGGAAGCGTAACCAAAGCACGTGAACTGTTTGACGAAATGCCTCAAAGAGATGTGTTCTCGTGGACTTCAATGGTTGCAGGATATGCATGCAATGGATTTTTCGAAAAGGCTTTAGAAATTTTTAAGCAAATGCAATTGGCAGGTGTAAAGCCAAATTTCACAACCTTCGCCAGCATCCTCCCTGCCTGTTCCGAAATGGGAGCTCTGAAACAGGGTATGGAGATCCATCAAAGGATAGAAGAAACGGGATTTTTGTTAGATGTTGTAGTTGTAACTGCCCTGGTAGACATGTATGCAAAATGTGGAAGCATAGACAAGGCGCGTGAACTGTTTGACAGGATGCCTCAACGAGATGTCATCTCATGGAATGCCATGATCGCAGGGTATGCACAAAATGGATTTGTTGATGAGGTTTTAGAAACTTTCAAGCTAATGCAATTGGAAGGCGCAAAGCCCGATTCTGCAACCTTTGTGATCGTCCTAACGACCTGTGCTAAAGCGGGAGCATTGGAACAGGGTATAGACATCCATCAAAGCATAAGGGATAGACGAATTTTGTTAGATGCTGTTGTTGCAACTGCCCTGGTAGATTTGTATGCCAAATGTGGAAGCATAGACAAGGCACGTGAGTTGTTTGACAGAATGCCTAAAAGAGATGTGGTCTCATGGACTGCTATGATATCAGGATACACACAAAATGAATTTTTTGAAAAGGCTTTAGGAACTTTCAAGCAAATGCAAGTGGCAGGTGTAAAGCCAGACTCGACAACCTTTGCCAGCATCCTCCCTGCCTATGCCAAAACGGGAGCTTTAGAGCAGGGTATGGATATCCATCAAAGCATAAAGGAAGGGGGATTTTTGTCAGATGTTATAGTTTTGACTGCTCTGCTAGACATGTATGCAAAATCTGGAAGCATAAACAAGGCATGTGAACTGTTTGACAGAATGCCTAAAAGAGATGTCATCTCATGGAATGCCATGATTGCAGGATATGCACAAAATGGATTCAGTGAGAAGTCTTTAGAAACTTTCAAGCAAATGCAATTGGCAGGTGTAAAGCCAAATTCCACAACCCTTTCCAGCGTCCTCCCTGCCTGTGCGAAAATGAGAGCTTTGGAACAGGGTATGGATATCCATCGAAGCATAATTCAAGGGGGATTTGTGTCAGATATCAGAGTTGGGAATGCTTTGATAGGTATGTATGCAAAATGTGGAAATATAGACAAGGCATGTGAACTGTTTGTCAGAATGTCTCAAAGAGATGACATATCATGGAATGCAATGATAGTAGGATATGCACAAAATGGTTTTTTTGAAGAGGCTTTAGAAACTTTCAAACAAATGCAGTTGGCCGGTGTAAAGCCAGACTCAACAACCTTTGCCAGTATCTTATCTGCATGTGCCAAAACGGGAGCTTTGGAACAGGGTATGAACATCCATCAAAGCATTAAAGAGGGGGGATTTTTGTCAGATGTTATAGTTTCAACTGCTCTGGTTGACATGTATGCAAAATGCGGAAGCATAGACAAGGCACTTGAACTGTTGGACAGAATGCCTGAAAGAAATGTGGTCTCATGGAATGCCATAGTTTCAGGATACACACAAAATGGATTTGTTGAAAAGGCCTTAGAAACATTCAAGCAAATGCAATTGGCAGGTGTAAAGCCAAATCCCACAACCTTTGCCAGCATCCTTCCTGCTTGCACAAAAATGGGAGCTTTGGAACACGGTATTGGCATTCATCGTAGCATTATGGAAGGGGGGGTTTTGTCAGATATTATAGTTGGAAATGCTTTGGTAGACATGTATGCAAAATGTGGAAGTATAGACAAGGCTCAAGCACTGTTTGATAGAATGCCTCAAAGAAATGTGGTTTCATAAATACAATGATTTGAGGATATGCACAAAATGGATTTTGCAAGGATGCTCTCAACATCTTTGAACTAATGAACAGGTCCTGACTATGTAAGCTTTGCTTGTATTCTATGGGCGTGCAGCCACGCAGGTTTAGTGGATGAGGGCTGCACATACTTTAATGACACGAGTAACTCTTATTGCATTACACCTACAGCTGATCATTATGTGTGCATGGTTGACCTCCTTGCTTGTGCTGGCTATCTTGAGGACACCCTGAACTTTATCATTAAGATGCCAGTTAAACCAGTGGTTCTTGTGTGGATGTGTTTTCTTGGTGCTTGTAGATCACATATGAATATAGGTTTAGGGGTGTTTACAGCCATGCTACTTTTTGATTTGGATCCTAAAAATGCTGCAACTTATGTTATTCTCTCAAACATCTATGTAGAAGCAGGTAGGTGGGGTGGGGTTCAAATGGTAAGAAGATTGATGAAAGATAAAGGAATTATAAAGACCCCTGGATGTAGTTGGATTGAAGGCCATAAAATGGTACGTGCTTTTGGTGCTGGAGATAGATCACATCCACAGACACAGGAGTTCTATGCAAGGTTGGAGAAATTGGCTTGGGAGATGAAGGCAGCAAATTATATTCTAGATTCAAAAGGACCGTTACTAAGTGATGTTGAAGATGAGGAAAAAAGACTTTTTCTTTGCCACCATAGTTGGCAATTGCATTTGGTTTATTAAACACACCCTCTGGGACAACTATTAGAGTAGTTAAGAACCTTCGAGTATGTGCTGATTGCCACACTGCAACAAAAATTATTTCCAAGATTGTTACAAGAGAGATCATTGTGAGAGATGCAAACCGTTTCCATCATTTTAAACAGGGACAATGTTCTCGTGGAGATTATTGGTGATGCTAAATGAAGCAATCTGAAAAATAGGTTTGCACACCATGTCAGACCTGCAGTAGTAATGAAGGGACAAAGTCTTATTTTTAGTTTCTAGAGTTTTTTCAGTTTTGAGTATTTGGTAACCTAAACCATGCTGTTGATTTCATAAAATTAGATGCATATATTGCAATGCAGATCACTACTCATATACATGGTTCGGGTATTTGTTGAAGACCTGTTTTATGATAACATGGACATTCCATTGAATTGTTTGTGAAAACCTGTACATGTATGAAATAAAAAGATAGAAGAAGAGGTGGAGAATGGGAGAAACACAAAAGGTGAGGAACACTTGGAGTAAATAGAAAGATGACTGATCAGTAGGAAATGGGAGAGGAAGGCTTACAATTACCCTTGCCATTTTGTTTAGTTCTTTTTTTGGATTAATTATAGTGTCTTTTGCCTATGTCAAGAGGACCGTTTGAGATTGTATAATTGTACATAAGTCATGCAGATTTTGTCTCATTTATCAGCCTATAGGCTATATTTTTGGCAGCCTCCAGCCAGAAAATTATCTCATACTGGGAAACTGTAAAACCTCACCATGAAACAGGTTTGAGGTACTGGTCAACAGTATCATCCATGCACTGTTAAGTTCCTTTAGTCAATGGTGTAAGAAAGTCCTTACCGTGGAATACATTCTGTGATCAACCATAGGAAAAGCTGATCGACACATCTAAAGAAACGTTCTAAAAAATATCAGTGGATTGAAGAGCAAAATGAATACATTTGACGTACTGTTTGAAATTTCAATTATTCCTGTGGAAGTAATTACTTTTCGTTTATTGTGAATAGATTGAAGCAGAAGCTGGGTACATTGGTTTTGGTTCATTTCACTTTTTCAAAATTCTTTTTTGATAGGATTTCATAATGCTTTTCCTGCAAACTCTGCCATTTTTTTTGATGGGCATCATTGACAGCACAACACAATTTGTAAAGAATCTTGAGGTAAGTCACTAGCTATGGTTTCAGTGATTTTTTTTTGAAGTCCATATACAGCCAGATCATTTTTTTTGTTGTGTTTTGTTTCATTCTAAAAGAATTTTGATGCTAACTGTTAAATGGAAGTGGATCTGTGATTTTATCTATTGCTGTTTTCTAATGGTGACTGAGAAGTGCATTTGATTTATCTTTTCAGTGAGAAGCATGTATCCTTGAGTAGCTTGTTGATTGAGTTTAGAAAGGGGAATTAAAATGGGATTTTTAAATTTTTTTTGAAAGGAGGGTTGATGCATGCTTGTTTACTTTTTGCCTTTCTGATGTCAGTATGCAGGGACCTGCTTTTTTATTTTTTGATTTGCTGTTTTACACATTTTTTATCTCCTCTTATTATGATCTTATTTTATATTTCATAATTTATAGTTTTTTAAAATATAAAGGATCCAATTCTTTGTTGATTTTAAAGCTACAAAGATTAGGTTTTGTGTTTGGTTGGTAAATTTCTTGTTGATTTGGACCAGTATTTTGACCAAATCCTTGATACTTGATAAGTCTACCTGATATTTGATCTCATGGCTCTGCTCCTTATACAACTTGTTGCATTTTAAAAACTGCAAATAATAGAATTTCAAAAAGTGGAGTAGTGGTTGCTTAGGAAGTGCAATCTCAGCCTTTTGAAAGCTTGCAACAGCAGTAGATAAGTTAATTTGTTTTATAGGTTTGCAGTTTATCTTGCCAACAATCTCTCCCTTTTCAAGATTTCCGCTTCGTCAAAATTCACAATTATTTTAAACACTTTTTTCTATGTTTTTAGCGTTTGTTATTCTAATCTTAAAATTTCTCTCCAAAATTTATACTTTTTTTTTTGCTTAAACTGCTCTTTAAGGCCCTAACATTTTAATTATGACATCAGATTTTTTCTCCATCAACAGTTTCCATAGTGAATATAGTAATTTGTCTTCTGTGAGCACCTTGTTAACAATTTCTTCCTCTCCAGATTTCTGCCTCTTCAAAATTCACAATTAAATTTTAAACACATCTTGCTACGGTTTTACTATTTGCTATCTCAATCTCAAAATTTCTTCCCAAAATTTGCCATTCTTTGCTGAAGTCTGAGCATAATCCCTCAATATAAACTGCGATAAAAATATTACCATTACTAAAGAGACCAAATTACATCAAAGGACCAAAAACAACACATCCCACTTTGAAGCTACAGGCCTGTAATAGACAGGCCAGTTAGCCTAAATGGTGGTTAACATACTTAGAATTCTAATAGATACTAGAAGCTCATGAGCATACTTATTCAAACCTATGTTACCGGTTTGGGTCCAGTTACGGATGTGGGTAGGAGAACTTGATAAGTAGATAGGTGAATTTTTTTTGGGGGGGCGTTTTGGATGTGTTTGGGTATATATATACAAAAAATTAAAACCCTCTATAAAATAAAACTTAATTAAAACTCTAGAAGAGGCAGTTTTCTGTTCTTTCCCTTATTGCTTTGTTATTATTTTGTTTCCTTGGCATCTTTGGATTTCTATATCTCCTAAATCTCCTCCATGCATAGGGATAACAGTAGACACAAATCCCTTTTTGGTTATTGGTGTTGCTCCAATGTTCACTTCAACAGCTATTCCCGCCTCAACTCATTCAAACTTTGTGAAGCTTCCTGCCTGTGGGAGCTTGTTGAGTGTGGATGATGGCTTGCTGCTGGGGGCCTCCACATTGCCGTCCAACGTGGTGTTGTCCACTTCCGTGCTTGTTGATTTGTACGTCGTTGTCCCTGTAGAAACATCCACTCTGCAGTGTCCTGCTAGTGGTCTGGATCCTTCTGCTACGCTTGCTGATGGGGTTGATTTTGTTGCTATTACCGGTGAACAGTGTTGGGGTTGCACTAAACCCTCTTTTCCTAGGGTGGATTTAGCTCCACACCTAGCTATTGGTGGTTTGGGGGTTGCTATTACTGCTGGGGGAAGGGTTTCCCACCCAGCCCCTCCAAAGTCTCCTGTTGGTGGATGAAGCTACGCTTATGCTACCAAATCTGCTGCTACTATTCCTCCAAAGGTGAAAGCTTGACCCATTGCCTGTGCCAAGTCCTTCCTTGTGGTGGTGTCTGGCCCGGTTGTGGTGGATAATGTGGAGCTCTACCAACGTCGTGGGTTGGTTTGTAGAGTCACTGGTCTCTAGCTGTTTCTTCTAGTTTTGCATCACTGGGTTTCAAGTTCTTGGCAAGCCTTAGTCTCTGTTAACATTGAACTTTTCCCTTGTGCAAAAAGGTGTTTTATTGTTGCGTTTGTTTCCTCTGAAGACCGTGATTTGGTGTTGAGCAAGCTGTGGGTTTGGGGGAATCACTCTCTTTTTGCCAAACCTTGGACAGTCTCCTTCAACCCCCTCATTGAACCGCCCAATGTGCGCTCTGTGTGGGTTCGTCTCCCCAATCTCCCACTCTATTTTTGGGAGATGTCTTGCTTTGAGACCACTGGAAACTCTATTGGCCATTTCTTAAAGGTGGATGGGGTTATGGCTTTGATAGGTCGCTCTATGTTCGTTCGCGTTTTGGTTGACATGGATATCTCAACAACATTGCCGTGGGATGTGGTGCTCATGGTTGGGGATAGGCCTTGGATTCAATCGCAAAAATTATGAGGGCCTCCTCTTTCGATGTTGGTGATGCTTCTCTACTAGACATCTAGCTACAAATTGTTCTCTTTTGCATCGTAAAGGTGTCGCCACTTGGTAGAAGGATGCAAATGATGATCATTTGACTATCCGAGCTTATGATTCTCTCTCCGACTCTACCTCTAAGGACTCCTCATAGGTTGTCGATGAGGATGAAGCTCCTGCTGCAAATCTAGGTGACGCTTTTGCTACAAATCTGGGTCATGCTCCTGCTACAAATCTGGGTGATACCCTTGCTATAAACCATGAGGATACCACTCCTGTTCCTGCACGTGTAGCTCTATCTAGCCATTTGGAACATTCTTTGCCTTCTGCTCCTACTCTACTCCAAGCTTCAACTGACTATGTACAACTTTTTCAGCACTCTAGCCATTGCGCTGATAAATGTCCAAATGGAGTTTCGTTAGTTGCTCGCCCTTGTGGTGGGGATCCTAATGACATCATTGCTTGGATAGTTGTTTGAAGGCGCAGAAAAAACAATTCTTCAAAACTCACTCTTCTCCGCATGTGGTGAGTGAGCGGCCCTCCCACTCTTGAGGAGGGCTACTAAACGTTGATGGCCTATAATTGTCAACACCCCTATTTTAGTGTTGTTGTTCCCTTTGATGCCTTCAAGCTATGGTTGTGTAAGGGTTAGTAGACACAAATAATATTGTTTTGTTATCACTTACATTATTGCTCTTAGTATTAGATGCATGTAGGATAAGTGTGCACACAAATCCAATGTTCCTTTTTCTATTGACTGCTTGTGGGGGTCGAAAGGTCAAACTAGGGCCTTGACCATTCATGGCAAGTTCGTAAGTAGTCACAACCTTTCCTTCGGTTCAGAAATCGGTACATTTTAGCTCTCTAAATCTTCCTTTTTTCCTTGTCACTTTTCTATATTTATTAATTATTTGTACCTCTTTGGCACTTTTTTCTCTGTATTTGTATGATTGCGCGTGCGGATTGAACAGGTCCTGAAGAAAAACATCCATGCCACTTGGGATGATAGTGTACAACCCATACCATTCCTGAGAGTATCCTGAGTTACTTTCTAGGTTCTCCGATTGCTTTGTTTTCACTCTTCAGTAGCTATTTTTATTATTTTGTTCTTGTGCTTGAGGTGATTTTTGTTTTTCATTCCCAACTTCATCAATGTAATTTAAATTTGGAGAGATCAAATTTTACATTTACACATGGGTGCCAAAAATATTCAATGTAATTAACAATCACAATCAAAACTATGTCATACACTAACGCAATGGCAACCAAACCAAAAGACATCTTGGCACCTCCCATGAGCTTACCAAACATTGTAGCAATGCTGCATAATGCAAAAACTAAGATGAGCATGGAAATTGACTTGGTTGTGGCAGCTCAGAGAGTGTTTGAATCCATGCCCCCTAGCCCTTCTTCCTGATTGTTGCACTTTAAAATGTGTTTTTTAAAGTCAAAAAGTGAGTCAAATGGCTGGATGCACCTGGATGCTGTGCGAATGCTCATCCATGTGCATCCGCACCGGGATGCAGGGGCAGGGGGTGCACATCTGGTAACTTAGATACAAACAACACCAGAACAGTTTTTAAACAATGTGAAACTAAATCCTCTGTTTGCAAGTTCAGTTAGGCCAATTGACTCAAATAGCGCTCTATCATTCTCAAGATCCTTAAAATTAGTGGAGGGTAAAATAAAACTTAGCGCCATTTCTGATCATCTGGTCTATATCTGGAAAGGCTCCTGTGATGAGAACCACATCTCTCTTGACATTGACTGGGCTTCTAAAAAATCTAAACAATATTAGATGAACAAAGCATAGGAATTTGCATAAAGATATGGCAGGAGGAGGCGTGAGCAGTGGGGGAACTAAGAATACAACATCCCAAAGCATTGCATTGAAATTTTATTTTGTTCACATGGGGTAAAACAAGGAATTGAATGATATATACTGAATCAAATCTTCCAGCTGTAACAATATCAATTCATCACCATGGTATGGGACACTGTATGCAGTTCAAGCTCTCTGTCATGCACACTAAACAACCCTGATGAATCTGGACCTTACATGTTTGCATTCCATTCCTCGAATGGGTCTCACCTTACAAATTTATTACATACAGTTGTATTGATTCTAAGGTTATGATAGATTGTAAGAAATCTTTGGTATAAATTTTACCATTAGTGTGGTGTAGAAAAATTCCTAAAGATGGCCTCGCATGCTTCTGTTTCTTGAAAAAACTAGCAAATTTAGGCAGGTCACTCAAGACATAGTCATAGACGGAGGTGGTGGGCTTTTCTGTTTTCCTGCAAGTGCAACAAAGGCGTGAATTTTTCCCACCAGATATAGGTATATAATATTTCACCTTCGATAGAATAGGAAAATTTTGGTTCTAAATTTGCCAAACACTTTTTCTCTCACAAATCATTAATTCCTTCAAAATTCAAGGTGCGGGCGGCCTCGATTTTACATATATCGAATTCAGAAGGTACGAATACATTATATTTTTGTTTGTAATTTTGAATTTTATTAAAAATTTAGGTGTTTGCGATTCTGAGATTTAAAACTTTATTGAGTATTAGTAGTGCTAAAAATCTAAGGATTTCATTTGTTACTGAAAATTAAGGGTTTAGGATTGAGGCCTTTGAAAATAATAATAATAATAAGATATTGGATATTTAAAATGTGACATTTGAATTTTAGGTGTTCATGACCAAAAAAAATTCTCAGTTGTATTAAAATTCTCAGTTGTATTTTAGGTTTCAGTATGGAAAAGAATTTCAATTATCTGAATACGAAGAAACATGTTTGCAAGTGAGTTATATTGGGGTTCTATTTGCTTTTGGAATAACCTAAATGTTTATTTTCTATTTTTTAATTTTTTTTATAAGTTTGTCAATTTTCTTAAGTTGCTTTTGTTAACTAGATATTAATAAGAATGTCTTCTCATTTATATGTGTTGCGTTTTCTTATTAGGTTGAATATATGAATTCTACTCTAAGATATCTCAACACGTTGTTCATTTTTTATTCCATTTTTATTTTGAGTTTGTTTGACTACATCGAAAGAACTGTGTGATGAAAATGTGTCACGCTTCTATGGGTCATTCCATCCAAGGTTGCTCAAGAATGAGGCCTCAAATATCGACTCATAGCTCCCTAGTCATGGAGTGCAAAGGTTTGTGATGGAGGCCCTTAGATTAACCTAGTTGTGCCCATGCAAGTACACCATGAAATGAGAGATTCAATGCATGAAAATGACAACTATTCTATATGATTGCAATGCATAAAAAGGAGATTAATCTAAATGATAACAATGGGTAATACCACCATAGTGGGTTACACTTTTTTGCCTAAACGGACATTGAAGTCTACATTTTGAGAAAAACTTTCACATTCGGATGCATATTGTCGTTAAACTGTTTGAAATTAGAAGATGAAGTAAACAAGAGTCTTTTAGGATTTCTTGTCTAGATTCTAAAAATATTTTTTAAAATTTTTTTTGAATTGATTTTAATGGTTTTTTTTTTCTCCCACTAAAACTGCTATGTTGCTAAAAATGTCATTTTCAAAAAGGTACAATGACTTCGTACAACATAACTTTTTTTTTTTCTAAAATAGATATCAATGCACTTCTTTCAAATTTGGTTTTGTAACATCCATACGGAGGGCATGCAATTGGTTTGACGACATTATCATGATTATTGTATATTTTATGAACGTTTGAAGTAGAGTCAACCGTAATTTTAACATACCTTGACTGCGTAGCTGATAACTTGTTGTGTATTTATCGAAATTCATTTTTTTTTAATAGAAAGAAGACTCAAAATTGGAGGGCACTGTTATTTTTCTATTTTCTACTATTTTTCATTGAACGTCAAACCTGGAAGTTTATATTCGATAAAAAACCTACATCCGATGCACGTCAAAATACATAGACCTAATTAATTCAAAATTTGTCAAATCTATATTCGTTAGAAAGCTCGTTCAGAGTACTTGTGCAATGCAAAAGGAGGTGTCCCTATTCTTCCATTTGAGCCTCGTGCTTGAGCCCCGAAGCCATGAAAACTACATATTGTTGTTAGCCCTTGCAAATGGCCTCAATTTTGGGGGTTTTGATAGAAACTACTTTCAATAGGAAGTAGTTTCGATCGAAACTATTTAGTTTCAATCGAAACTACTTTCTATCGAAAGTAGTTTCATGATTTGGCTTTTCTCCAACGTTTAGCAAAGCACTTTCGATCGAAAGTGTTCAGTTTCTATCGAAAGTCAAAGATGACTTTTGATAGAAACCTATGCCAGCCTCTTTGGTGCCGTTTCGGGTTCAGAACGATTACATATAAATAAATATATGTTTTTGTCATCTTGTTAATTTGAAAGTTGCAAAATACTTCGTAATTTGGAAAAAGAAGGCAATTCTGCAACTTGTGATGGGAAATAAAAAGAGAAGGATAAATAAAAGTGCACGACATTATTCAGAAGATATTGAACATAGACTACGTGAAGAAGCTCGGGAAAGATATTATCATAATAAACAAGGTACATGTCTATATCTCTTTATCTCTCTCTCTCTCTCTCTGTCCATATTTTAAGTTGATGATTATGACTTGTCTTAATGAAACATGTAAGCATGATATTGCAATACCTAATTTGATAAAGAAGACCTAATTATATCTTTGTTATCGCAAGGTTAACAAGCCCAACCTTTAGAAGTTGGAGAAGGGTCATCTCAAGGTCAACAGGCTCAACAAGTACAACCTTCAGAATCCCAAACAAGTACACACACACACATCTCTCTCTCTCTCTCTCTCTCTCTCTGTAACTCTCCCCCACTGTTTCAATTTAGTCTCTTAGTAGTTAATTATGCATTTTGGGTGTTTCCCCTTAAGATGACCTATTAAGAGAATTTTTTATTTTATTTGCAGCCCAAGTACAAACAACAAATGAGAATGTTAATCTAGCCCAAGAGTTGAAGAGCAAAATTAATCGTAAAAGCATAGTTCATTTAATTGAAATGGATGTGGAAAAATTGAGAGATTATGCTAAACAACCCATAAATACTACGAAGAGGGCATTGAATAAAAAGTCTAAGGAAATAATTGCACAATTTGAGAATCTAGATACACTTGAAAAAACCCAACTATTATCAATTACACTTCTTAAAGATGAGTTAAAAGAGTCATTAAAGTTGTTGGGTGTAGATGCAAGCTTGAAAAGGACAAAAATGTCTAACGTACAAAAAAATA
>MU226949.1:1641694-1678697 GCA_018584345.1 Thuja plicata
TCCAAAATTGCTCTCCAAACCTGCAGCATAACAATACCTAAAAATTCTATATGAGAACGAGAAGGAGAGGTTTCCTTTTAAAGAGCAATGGATGGTAGAGATTAAGAGGCAAAAAATCAAAGGCTATGATTAAGAGGAAAAAAGCTCACCACTTAGGAAGATGTGAAGAAAAATGAACTTTATTTATTTTTATTTAATTTATTTCCTTTTTCATCAAATAAAGTGCTTTAAGTGGAGATTTTTATTTATTTAATTAAAAGAGGGGTTTTCTTTTAATTAAATAAATTAGAAGAATTTTATGTAATTAAATGGGAGGAATTTAATTTAATTAAATAAGATGAATTTTATTTAATTAAAATGGAGAAATTTAATTTAATTAAATAAGATGAATTTAATTTAATTAAAAGGGAGAAATTTAATTTAATTAAATAAGATGAATTTTATTTAATTAAAAGGGAGAAATTTAATTTAATTAAATAAGATGAATTTTATTTAATTAAAAGGGAGATTAAATCTTTTAATTAAATAAAAATGATCAAACCTTAGGAAATATTGAAATAATTGAATTGATTACAATTTGATCAAGGAGATTATTTTGAATTGAAAATATTGTAAATCATTGATTCAGGAAATTGATAAAATGATAAAGTGATAAATGGGGCCCATAGTCTAGGCGACCATTTTAGGGTGCATACAGGAACAAATAAGGAGCATGCCAAGGGGATGATGACACTTGTTGACAGAGAAATCTTCGACCCATTTATGAGTCTTTGTTTATTTTTAACTTGTACATGTGAATCAACGTGGGGTGTTCCTGTGTTCCTCTAGGAACCCACCATCTATCTCTCAATATAAAGTTCGCAAGCCCTTCTTCTACATTGTTGTGCAATACAATTTTACCTTCAAAATTTTATATTGTGAAGACATTATCAATTGACAATAGAAACATATATGCTCTTTTGAAAATTTATATTATGAAGACTTCTACTAATTGACAATTCATTGGGACCTTTACTAACGAAAACATTCATTTTTTGTTGAAGACAATCTATTTAATTTTTAGAATATATTAAATTTTAAAGTATAAATTTTATGGTTTCTAATGGTTACCCATTTAAATACACCATTACCAATGTTTTTTATTTATTTTTTGAAATAAAATTATTTGTCATTATAATTGTTCAAGGAGAGCAAGCAAATATATGTTTAACGTTGGTCAATTTTTAATTGGTGATTGAAATGTGTACATTTATGTTATTTTTATTTAGTTTTATGCTTATTTTAAGTGGAATGCCTTGATACATAATATCATGATAAGTGATCTATTTTTTTTTGCAAAATTTTTATTATTTTTGGTACTCTTGCACATTTTCCCCCTTTATGCACAAATCAAAATGTATTCTCTAAAGTATTAGCTTAAATATAGTTTTCAACTATAATGCACCACCTTTGGGTGCAAGAGTAGTTAGATGTTTCTATATTGCTTCACACACCTTTTCTTAGTGAGACAACTAATAGATTTGTAAATTAACAAATATATTTGTTTAGTTTTAATTGAAACTAAATTGTTTTAATATAGATGTAAAAATGTAAAACAATTACAATTGTGTTCATTTTGTAATTAATAGATATGCATGGCAGATGAGTGCATAATGAAGTCTGTAGATTGATGTCAGTGAGAAGAGATTAATATATGTACATTTAAAATAAAATCACATATGACACCACCTTGTAGGAACCCCACTATATATTGGATGAGAAAGAGGTTAGACATTTTACATATATAATAGAATTTGTTCACCTGTTTATAGATGGGTACTTGCCAAATGACGTGTCACAAAGAGGCATGCCACTTGAGGAAGTTACAATGAAGACGTAGGTAGGAGATAAATGAGATTGACCTTTGAATGTTAGGGAGAGTTGATGCTAACTAGATAATACTAGGGGCATGTCCATCTTTGGTAGGAAGGGTCTAAACATTTCTTGGCACTATAAAGAGGGTCCTCTTATGTATATAATTTGGCATATTGGTCAATTATCACACTCTCTATACTAAATTGTAATTACATATTCATGCTATTATAAAATAGTGCATGACCGGATTTATAAATTGATACTCGTAAAACAAGGGTTTGTGGGTGGTTGAAAGAGAGCCAAAACAAGGCATTTCATAAATGTATAATATGATAATAGGTTTAAAGAAAGATGAACTTAATACAATCAAGGTTATAAAATTTTACACAAATACAATAGGAGACACCCATAAGAGAAATAAGAATATTACAACTATATTCATAATATGGTCAAACTTAATATTTTATTCACGCGCGAGAAACTTTAAAAAAATTGATACTATTAAGTTGCGCTCCAAGTTTGGTGTGTAGGAGCAACAAAACCAATATAAATATTATTGAATGTACAAGACAACTGAGGGGGGGGGGGGGGACTTAGTTGTCCAGAAAAATTATAAACTTTTAAACCTTTTTAATCAGTTTCACCTAACTTACTTTAATCCTTTAATTATTGAAAGATGTGAACATGAAAAGCACAAAAACTATCAAACACATAAAACATCAGATCTAATGGGAAACTCTGTTAAGGGAAAAACCACAGAGAATATTAGTTCTCAAATTTATGAACATTGGTTAAGGTGATTTACAAAGAAAGGCTCATTTCCAAAGGGCTCACTACCTGACGAAAGAAGGCTCATTACCGAAGGGCTCATTCCTAGATGAAGAAGGATAAAAATAATAGATCCACCACTCATATACAACTGCAACACAATTGAAAAATCTATAGATACCTTCAACTCACTACTTCTGATAACTAACACATGAATGTCCACACTGCTCTGCACCACACTTCACATTACTTTATGCAAATAGGGAGAAATATCCTCTTTCATACATCCTCATCGCACATGCCCACACTTGCACAATATTTGCACAAGCATGCACATGTGCCACACACATTCCTGAATGACTGATCCTTTATTTATACCACTCTTGCATTTGTGGAGTCTCCCACTATCAACCAAACAACTAACTGAACACAATTTTGAATTAGGTCGACACTAAACATTTCCATGGTGGAAATGAATGAGAAGTAGACCATAACACACCTTATCTAGGACCAAAAATAACATCATACACATTACATGTCATCTTGCATTCATTGAGAGAATTAATTGAAGTGTAAACACTCAAGGTCAACCAAACCTAGAGTAAGAACACCATCAAACTTTGAAATTGTGTCTCCGAAGCACAAACTCTTGTGCCAACTCAAATGAATGAATCTAAGGACATTAAAAATTAGTTCCAAAACCATGTCTTCAGAAACCATTATGCGGAGAAATGCAGAACATGCATTTCACATAGAAATCACTATCAAACACAATCTTACTTAGACAAATACTAATTCCACTTTACTGCGATCCAAAGCATAAAAACCTAAATTCACCGAATTCAAACACTTTTCAACAACATGCCAAAACTACATCATTATATATGCAACATGAAGAAAATGTGGAACAATACTCTCAACACCATTAAACATAAAGCATGTTGACATCAACATAAATGCAATAGTGTGTTGACATCAATGAAAATTATGCTGAACAACCCTATTGACTCATCACTTATCCAAACCAACTCATTCTTCTCAATACTACAACAATCTCCCACTTTTTCATTGATGGAAACAGATCAACTATAGCAACAACCAAAAATTTCTTCCTCAAATGTCACTCATTTAGGTCAGATACAAGACTCAAATACTCATTTTGCTCAACTCCCATTGAGATATACATTTCAACTCACAACTGTACATAGCTCCCCCTAAGAGGAAACTACCATCATTAGTCCCTATTTAAGAAATATGCATGAAGTTCACTGAACTAATGCACATTCATATGCATTTAGCTCTAATAAAGAAGGACAATTACCCCCAACTTCTCCAAGAGATACTCAAAAGTATCCTTAAATAGTGCTTTGGTAAAAATGTCAGCAATTTGGTCTTTTGTAGGTACATACTCAAGCTTTACCCCATTCTCCAAAACTTTTTCCTTTTCCCTTTAAAATTGGTACTAGATTGAAATATGTTTTGTCGTTGAACACAATACACATTTTTTTGAAATATTTATTGCATTAATATTGTCACATAAAATAGAAATGGGCTCATCAAACATTATTCCAATGTCTAAATTAATGTTTGATTCACCCATACTATTTACAACAACATGCAACAACAATGTACTTAGCTTCAGTAGTAGATAAGGACACATAATCCTATTTCTTACTTGATTATGCAACTAACCACAATCCAAGAAAGAATGCACATCCACTAGTATTTTTCCAGTTTTACCGTCCTAAATTGTAACCACCTAATTAGTGTACAATTTAAGGACTCTTTTGCACCCACCTTATTGTGTTTTCTCTAATAGGACCTCATATGACACTTAATGGACACTTAAATTCAAATATGAGACCTTTATCCCTTCAATCTTGGTTAAAATTGAGGCTAGCTCTTATTTCTAAGTGTGCTCATCTATTTTTCCTCCAATCCCATAATTACATTCATCACCTAGGCCCTATATCACTATTGGCAGGACCTTTGTCTTATGTCCTGACCTCAAAATTAGTTATACTTGATTATCCCACATCTACCATATTTTCGTGACACCCAATCCAAATTTGGGTTGATTTTCCTAGGTATAAAACATTTCAAACATTTTGTCCCTACACTTTTTGGCCCAAAGCTCTATGTCAGGGTTTTGGTGGGAGAGTTTGTCTCGTGGTCAGCCTGCTTAAGTTTTAACCCCTAAAATATTGTGAGATGTATATAAACACCCTATCTCTCCTCATTTTGGTATCCATCTATTATCAAGTGCATCCATGATTATTATCAAGAAATCAAGTGTTCAAGTGCAAGGAATAAAATCAAGTTCAAGAGCCTTCAAGCAACCAAGTTCAAGAATTCAAGATCTAGCATTCTTCCTAAGCATTCAAGGTGTTTCTCTCCATAGATCTAGCTTCTTTCCCCATTCAACACCAATCAACGGATTTTTATATCAAGGAAGGAGATAAAAATTCATCTACATTCATCCAAGTCTTCTTTCTCTTCTCCTCAATCAAACATTGTGGCGAATTACAACTTCCATTCTATGAGGTTTTATCTTTCATGATTTTTGATGCAAGATCTAGGGTATGATAAGGAAAGTTAGACACTATGTCCTTCCCACTCTCCCAAGGGATCTTCACACACACCAACCCACCTCACCTAGGTCTTACACCTTTATAAAAGTCCACAACACAATCACACAAATCCATACAACATCTTGACAAGATTTCAATGATAGATTCAAGATGTGCAATGTATCTCAACAATCCACACTTATGCAATCAACATCCAAATATTGATACATAAGACCCTAAGTAAAAAATAGAGTTGTAGGAGTAAAGCCAAGTTTACAAGGGTCTTATTAAGCCTAATAAGACATGTTCCCACCATTAGAAAAGTCTAGGGTATCCTTGAGATATGTGTTCCATAATCAAGCCTTCAATTCCTTGTAGCCCTGCACAGAGGGTTTAATGGACATAACTTCAGTACTTCATACTGGACCTAGGTAAATAATCATATTTTTTAGTACCATATATGGAGTAATAAAAATCCCTAAAGCCAAGGGTTCTAAAGTGAAAGGGAACAAGCTAGAACACCACAAAATCAGACAGGCCTAATTAACAATTAGGTCTCCATTAACAAAGGAGGTACCCTTAATTATTATGGGAAGATGAAACAAAGTATTGGAATGAAATTGGGATGGTCCCAAACTCCTGCAACTCCAATGAAAAGGTCTGACTCAACCCCAATCTCATGGAAGTCACTGCTGCACCATTCTGGTTGCTGGTCGCCACATAGAGATGCCGAACATTCTTTACTCAAAACATGCTCCAACATTGGTTTCCCTGAAAACCAAATTAGAAATCATTTAGTTCACATGTATACCTCTCATTCGACCAAGGATCAGAATTTTCCAAGTGTGGACATGAGAGGAAAATGAATTTTAGTGAGTAAACCCTAGTTTTGGAGGGTTTCAGACCAGTGAACAAAGAAAATGCTCTAACTTACAAACCAGAGATCATCAAGACCTAAAACCAAATGAAAATGAAAGGTAACTCAATACTTCTTACTTCCTAATTGGATTCATTCCTTGGGTTTTCCGTACAAGTCTATACCCAAAGTTGCAAGTCGACTGTTACAGGAAAATATGTTATTTTTTTTTATTCAGAGCAAAATTACATCATGATTGCTTTTCACCCAACTGAAAGGGATATGAAATATTCCACCAACGGTTACAACCATATTTAAAACCATATTTCCATTGGGGAAGTCATTAAGACTTCACAACAAAAATATGTAAATGTTGTCAAAGTTGCTTGACAACTTTTGACAACAATTTGACAACATTTTGCAAAGTTGCACAAAAGATGCAATCTTGTTGCAAAAAGTGAAACTAGGGTTCCTAATTGACTTAAAAATACCTAAGAACATTAAATTCACAAATCCTAAGCTCTAGGGACCCTTTGACCAATGTTTTACCAAGTGGCTTATGAATGCCAATCTTGGAACCAGGCCTTACAATTGGGTCAATGAACTAAAGATGATACCCTTAGGACTTGGGCATCCTCAAGACCCCCTAGGAGTCTCATTTTTATGAGGTATTCATGTTTTTTAAGTGGGTACTCCATCACCAATTTCCTTTTGGGTTTTTGTGTGAAGTCAAATATATTACATTGATATATTTGATCACATTCAAAGAAGCATTTGTGTTGCCAAGGTATGATGCATTTCTTTTCTTAGATCCAGCCTCTGGTACATGACAAAACTCTTTCCTTTATTTTATTTCATTCAAAGGTTGATTCCTAAATAGGGTTTGGACTAGGGAAAACCCCTTTATCCAATCTTCTTTCCCATTTTTTTGTGTGTAGGAACAGGTTATGGAGCTACAAATTTTTTTTTGGATTGATTGGGAGTTGTCAAAGAATCCTTGGTAATTTGAAGCAGAAACCCAGGGAACAAAACATTTCAAATGTTCTGTTCCTGGGTACAGAATGTTTCAAAAATTATGTTCCTTGGTACAAAACATTTAAAATTTGTTGTACCTCATAGAACATACCCAAATTTATTCTGGAGTTTGGTCACAACCTTCAAATTCTAGATCTATAGTTACATGCCTTTTCAGGATCCCGTATGTTCGATAGTAAGATTTGAAGCAACATATCTCTTATTTTGATTCTAGGTGCATATATATCTTCCATAATCTACATTTCTCAACTCATTATCATTTCCCATTTCAATCTTACTTATTTAGCGAAGGACCATTGACCCATTTAGCGCTTGGGACCTTCCTAGCCTATTGGGACATATTCCTTCTAAATGTGAAACATTGAAAAGGCGAAGTGATCTTCCTCTTTGCATTTCTTCCTTTTTCCTATTGTACATTTTGGTGAGCCTGACACATGAAATTTCCACTCTAATTTGGTGTCTAGATATACTTTGTATGCATTGCATCACTATTTACATCACATCTTTGCTACATTTAATGCATTTAGATATCTAGGTTCACCTATTGTACATTTTGCCGAACCCGACGCGTAACATTTCCATTTTGATTTGGTATCTAGATCTACTTTGTATGCATTGAATTAATCACTATTTACATCACATCTTTGCTGCATTTTATGCATTTAGATATATAGGCTCACCTACTATACATTTTCATGAACTCGATGCATGAAATTTCCAGTCTAATTTGGTTTCTAGATCTACTTTGTATGCATTGCATTACTCACTATTTACATCACATCTTTGCTACATTTTATGCATTTAGATATCTAGGTTCACCTATTGTACATTTTGGTGAACTCGACACATGCCATTTCCATTTTGATTTGGTGTCTAGATCTGCTTTGTAGGCATTGCATTAATCACTATTTATATCACATCTTTGCTACATCTTATGGATTTAGATATCAGGGTTCACCTATTGTACATTTTGGTGAACTCGAATTATAACATTTGTCATGCCCAAAATTGAAGGCAAAATCACACCAATATGTTTTACTAAACACGATAAGTTTACTAATGTGTTGCATAATAATGGAGTTCAAGTGTTTATGAAGAGCACTGCAGGAGTTTCTGTCATTGTTAGATCAACTAAAACTCGAATGGTAACTAAGTAGGGATAAGGGAGGTCAAGGGGAATCATAACAAGCGTTGACTTGTCAATATCCCTCAATAGGGTTTGACCATTGAGGTCCAGATAGGATGATTATCCTTAGTTAGGTTTGATCATCTCATCGAATTAATTACAATTTAATAGAGAGGTAATTATTAGAGTCTTAACGGTCAAATGATCAATTAACAATGTTAAATTATCATTCTATATTAATTCCACTTTTACCCTTGGGAATGCAATAACAATTTTATTATTGAAATTAGATCCCCATAATGACATAAATTAAATTAATTACATAACCCCTTTATAAGATTTAAATGACACATAAAATTCTAATATATAAACTTAAATGACACATTTATAATAATTTAAAATATAATATTTTAAGGACCCCATATATATTATTTAATGGAAGATTAAAATAATAATATAAGATCTTATATTTTAATGTCCCTTTCTATAAAATTAGTGACACAGTGTCCAAGGGGTTGAGCTCAATTGGTTACAATTCTGGGTTTGCATTGTGGAGACCCGAGTTCAAACCCCCATAGGGACATCTTGTGTGACTCTTAGTCTTCCTAGTTGGCTTATGGTTTCTAGTGTGTTTGCTTGAAAGGAGCTGATATTGTAAACGATCTCTAATAAAAAAAAAAAGACACAATAAAACATTTATATAAAATCTATATTATAATGGCCCCTTACAAATTCAAAAATCTCATTAATTATAATATTGTAAAATGTAATGTATTAAAGACCCTATTAAAATAATACTATAAAATCCTATTAAGATCATATTATAACAAGTTATTGATAATCCCATTATTTTAACCTTATTGCAATCATATTAAAATGTGTTATTTAACACAATATGCAAAAATCATAATTTAATGTTTCCACTAGTCATGCTATTTTAAACCTTTTTAATTTTACCATTCACTTAGTCACATTTTAAACATGAACTTTCAACATATTATTTTAAGTCAGTTCAATTCTAGTATTGTTAAATCTGTCACTTTAATATCCAATTTCCCCTTATTGTCAATTCTACCTTTACTAAATAATTAATTAACCCCTTTAGAAATTTCAATAACTTAGCAATTTGAAAAAAATCCCTCCTTTGACTTTCCAAGAAATTCAAACTATTATTATTTTATTCTTATCTACTACAAACCCTATTTAGGGTTTTTGCAATCTCTTAATGAGAGTTTTGTCTCATTTTGAAAAGGGCTCTCTTTTTCCTCCCATTCTCTTTCTCTCTTCCCTCTAACCTAACCCTAATTTTGGATTAGGGTTAGGGCATGGATTTCCCAACTCTCTCTCTATTTTTTTTCTTTCAATCTCCTCTCTCATATCTTTCTTTTCTGTTTGTGTTGCAGGTGGAAGAGAGTATATTTCTTTCCTTTTTTAATGCAATTTTTTTTTGTTTTTCTTGGGGGGAGGGGGGGTATGTATGCCCACCTCCCATGGCGGTCAAGACACTACTACTATGTGTCTAAGCTAAAAGGGGAAAATGCGAGGGCTTGCAGTGGCGGCCACCATGGCAGTGGCTTTCACCATGGCTATGGCATCCGCCACAGTCCGCGGCTTCCGCTATGACTATGGGGACCACCACAGCTTAGCTTTCCGCCATGGCCAAGCCCTCCCCTATGCAAAGGAGTAGGGTTTTCAGTGGCCCCCTTTTTTGTGTTAATTTTTTTTTTTGTTATAATTTTTAAAAATATATATAAAACAACATTGTATTATATGATTGTGTGTGTGTGTGTATATATATATATCCACATATGAGTATATACTATAACAAAATATATATATATATATGTGTGTGTGTGTGTGTGTGTGTGTGTGTATATATATATATATATATATATAGAGAGAGAGAGAGAGAGAGCTATCCAAGGTCACCTACCACCCTTGGAATCACGTTCATTCTATGCCTAAGAGATCATTAGGGATTTGAACCCCAACTTCGAGAACAACTTCAATCGAAGGTGAGACCACACTGATCTATACATGATACCCTCCCTCGAGAAGGAAGATAAGTGAGGGTGGGGGAGAAGTGAGGGTGGGGTTGGACCAATCTAAAGAAAGAAGGGAAGGGTGCACCACATCACCTTGGGGTTGGGCAGGATCAGTATAAAAATATAAGGACACGTTGCACCACCTTGGGGCTGGGCCCTAACAGGGGGATCCAGGGGGGTCTGCACCCCCTTGGTGATATGGAAGGTGGGGTTGGACCAAGATAAAGAAAGAAGGGAAGGGTGCACCTATACTTGGGGTTGGGCAGGATGGGGTTTGACAAGGAAGAGAAGTTAGGGTGGGGTTAGTTAGGGCAGGGTTAGTGCTGGGTGGGGTTACTTTATATATATATATATAAGTACCTACATATGAGAATGAGGTGGATAATCCTATCTTGATCATCTTATCCTAAATTAAATGGTTGCTGTTATTATCTTCTTCTTTTTTATTTATAAAAATGTGTAATACATATGTACATATTTATATAAATATAAGCAGTTATATTTATATAACTATATGTATATACAAATGTGAATGTAATGAAATGAAACAATAATGATTTACTATTCATTTCTGCCTATTATCTACATGTTATTTCATTCATGGAATTTCACTAAGCTACTTAAACAATTGCATGTAAACATAAGGAAATGGAAATGGTCTAAAGCTGCTTTTAAAATGCAAATTCTTAACTCTCTCCCTTTTAACTAGCATTTAACAACAAAATAATATTCAGATCTAAAACTCTAACAATGTTCATTGGCATATGAAAGTATTAAATTTATTTTATTTCCTTTCCTAAATATAAAATTCATTCATAGAAAATCAAATTTACAACTTGAAATTTTCTTCAACTAATAACATTAATAACTCAAGAGGGTAATTTACATGATTACAACAATTTCACAAATTCGCAAGACACATTTTTTTTCTCCATCCCTTATGTATACAACTTTTACAAGTAACATTAACTCTTTTGCCTACTATTTGAAATATCCACATATATGAAGTAGTTTGAATCAAAAGTAACAATGTAGGTTAATGCACAATCTTTTATTTCCTCCATCTTTATTTATTTATTTTTTCCATCCTTGAGAAATAATGCAGACCTACAAATGAATGTAATGCCATGAGCATGGAGTCTCACCTCCCAACCTATGCCTTTATAAGGCCACCCTCGAGCTAGGAAAACCAAGATCAAACGGGTTACATACATGCTCAACCACATACAAGGAAAACAAAAAAACACATAGCAATAAATTCCCAACCCATGGATTTCCATAAAGAGCCTAAATGACTCAAAATATTGGGGTGAAAGTGGACTAAGTATCCAAGAGGAGAATGCTGATTTAACAAACAAAAAGTGCCTTCACAAGGCTTTATCCAACATCATTATGTATCTTTCTCAACTCAAAAACAACAACCATTATGCACTTAAAGGCAACAAGAAAAACTCCCCTTATGACCCCCATTTAAATAAAAAAAACATAACAACAAAAATGACCCCATAATCCTTGCACATCCCTATCTTCCAAGAAGAGAGACTCTACACTCTATGGAGTGTCACAAATCCCTTCACCCCCAAGGCTACTCTTCCATCCTAAGGGTGAGTTTGTCCTTGCAAACCCATAGGAATGAAAACAAAAACATGAACTCAAGAATGAACATCAAGCATTCAAGGAGAACATAGCTCCAACAAACAAAAGAAAAATACACAACTCTCATACAAATTCATAATTCTCTCAACATGAAATGCAAACATCTACTGAGAGGATGAATATGACCAACCTCAACTCCAGCTATGGTAATTAAGGTTGTTGAAGAGTTTCCCTATTACCAAGTCTCCTTTCTTAGCCAAAATTTCCTCCAAATTCTATGTGGTCTCCAAAATTGGAGAGTGGGTGAACACCCTCTAAGTTTTGGTAACCCCTCTAAAAAGACTATCCTTACATTTCCCAACTCCCTTGGATAATATGCGAGTTCCCATTGGTTTTCCTTCCCATTCCTTACATTGTTTCTCCCAAAATGGTATTCAATGAGGTGGCTTGGAGATGGGGAGAAAGTTGCTTTCCAATCAAATGGAAGGTTGTCTACCCAAGGCAAATCTCTCAAAAGTTGATTTTCATCCATCTTGAGAATCCAAATTTTAAAAGGACTCTAAAGTAATATGTAGGTGGTCCTATGGATAAAAATTACCCTTACCCATAGGTACATCAAGTGGGCCTTCAAAAAGAACCTAAACCCAACCATAGGAGTTAGTTTAACCCCTCTAAAACTCACCTAAAGATTACCTACGGGTCAAAATTGATTTGAGAAAACTCAAGGCTCTCTAACCAAGTGGTCTCATGGGGATTCTACAAGGTACTTGGGTATGCATTGGTTTTACAAAATCTCCCTCCAATGGATATGTCATTGCCAACTCATACACACCACAAGTGTCAAGTAACACCATAAATACACATCACAAAATACACATGGCATGTCCATTTTTAGGATCTACAATAATTAACAAAATGTAATTTGAAAAAACATGAAAGCATTTAATTTTATAGATAAAATACATTACATACAAGGTATTGTCTCTTCAATTATACGCAACCTTGGCTTCACTATCACACATAGGTTTTGCCTTAGTTCTCTGAATAATTCCATGGTTAGTTTCCTACACATCTCAATTCAAATATCAGTAGTCCAAGAAAATCACATGTACATATATAAATGTAAGAGAGAGAACATATTTCAAGCATAAAACATTTTAATTAACATCTTCTCAAAATAAAAGCATAGCTCAACATCATAGAACCCAATTATCATTTTTCCCAAGAAATTCCTCATGAAGACACATGTATATATGCAAGTGTATGAAAGAAATCCATTTAGTACCTAACATCTAGTTAACATCTAATCTACTCCAAATCATAACTCAACATGAATAGAGTCAATTTAACATCAAATCCAATACTCAATTGCATCATCATAATAATCATTTAAGTAAACTAACCATAAGGCTTGCATAAATGTATCATAACATCATCAAAATAAGTACTGAAATCAACATAAAACATAACACATCACATCCAATACTATAAAATCCCTATAAGATAAAGTAAAAATCTATAATGAATCAAAATAGTGTATCAAATAGTAAGTCTAATGTGAAAATAAATGCAGTGCTATGACAGGCCCGGGGTAGGGCCTCACAACATTTCCATTCCGATTTTGGTGTTAGATCTCTTTTGTGTGCTTGTTAAATCTCATTAGAATTCATGGAGTTTAATAAGTTATATTGGTGTGTGATAACCTATGTTGTCACTTTTCTCCTTACATCTCTTTATCAATCACATGGAGTTGAGACTTTCAAATATTCTCCCTTCTTGCAAAGCATCTTTCAAAACTTTTCTTCATACTTCATGTGATTTTTTAATAATATTTTTAACAAAATGCATGGACTATGTTGAAGCTGAAGACAATGTTTCTATAAATATTCCTAATCCTAATCCTATGGTGCCTATTCATCATGATGATAGATATCTATCTCCTAATTATTGGAGTTGATGAAAAACTCAACCCCACAGCTCCCAAGAATCACCTGCATGCAAACACCTGTCACAAAAAGAGAGAATCAAAAGCTATGGAGGCCAGAAAAAAGAGATCTGTGAAAGAGGAAACATCCTCAATTGATTCAATAATAATGGAATGGAATTACAAAATACAAAGAGATCAATCCTTATAAAGGAGATCGAACACCAAAAGGTGGAGAAACCTAGGTTGCATGAATAATTATTAAAAGAATTGATTATAACATGTCTAAAGTTTAGCTTAAGTAAAAAGGTGAATTAATAATTAAATCAATAATGATTTAATTAATAAGTGAATAAGGTTTCTTAATAATTAAATTAATAATGATTTAATTAATAAGTGAAAATACCTTTTTACTCTAACACCCCCTTAAGATAAACTTAGGGAGAAGCTAAAAACCTAGAAACAACTACTGAAAGAAGGAAATGGGTCTCGAAAAAAAGGCCTGATTAGGTACCCAAGTACAAAAAATCTCTGTAAAGAGGAGAAAAAGGAGAAAACCCAGTGGGAAAAACCCCTCTCCGAAAAGAGATGAAGACTAGTGAAGGACTGAAGAAGCCTCCAACTAAAGAATGTCCTAGGAGAATAGGAACAAAGGAAGAACATGTAGAACACATCTGAAGCATGAAGCTGCAAACACTGTCGAAGAATAACTACTGGAACCTCCACTATAATATAACATGATCAGGTAGAGAAGACTATAAACAAAGCCTGAAGAGATAATCAATTGAAGATAGAAGGATGCCTCCAAAACATGAATGAAAGAGTGTCCATATGGTAAATGATCCATCTCACCGAAATGCATAGATACCCAGCCACTGCATCTGCCTAGTATGTAGGAACTTGAATAATAAATACATAGATCACTCCATTGAACCAAGGAAGCATTAGAACCAATAGGAGATACCCCCATAACCCTGAGTACAAAGAGGTATGATAGGTACACTGAACCAGACTGCCAAGAATAACTGCATGATGAAGAACCAGGAACATAGAAAGTGTAAAAGAAAGTACAAGCTGTAACCACCCTAATTTGGTCTGCTCTGAACATAGACCCTATTTTCCCTAAGTGTGATCATACCCCTAATTATGTCAGGACAATTCTTCAATTAATTGGCATAATTCATTTAAATCAAATTTAATCTCCCAAGTGATCTTATCTCTAAATTAAATTAATTTCTTTAGCCAATTAAATCAAATCAAATCAATTAAATAAAAAACAATAAAATACATGACTAAAGTAATTAGTTAAAAGGAATTAAATAAATCCTAATTACAACTCCTCACTTGCAAAAGGGAAAGTCAATTCCCTAGCCAATGAGAGTTAAATCACTTGGATCACCTCACATGGATCACCAAAGATTCAATCTCCACCTCTCTTCAACTTTCAATCTTAACCTCTCATTCCTCAAATTATTCTATAAATAGAATGAATTTTGAGTTCAATGGGCCCCTAATTCCTTAATTGTTGAAAGCAATCTTATGCTGCTAATATTCTTAGAGATTTCTTCATGCGTTTTATCTCTAGCATTTAGAATTGTTATAATATTTCAATTGGAGCTCTAAAATAAACTTTGATTGAGCATTTTAGCTTGCATTTAGATTAAATCTTCAATTCTAAGCATGATGTTGTCACTGATTTATGCATAATATGAGGGCAATTATAGCATATTTCATACTCTTCTTAGATAGGGAGCAATATGTTAATTTTGGTGATATATATATGCTTTTCTTTTGATGTTTCTTGTTATTTCACTAATGCAATGACATATTGAAGTGTTGTGTTGTAGCTAGCTGATCCACAAAATACACACACATTTATGGCGTCCACCGTGGGGTAAATCCTTGGATTTTACCTCATTTTCTAATCATTTTTGACTGATTTTGGTTCTTTGTTTCCAGGTCCAGAGTCGCCTTTAGTTCATGCAAGATCGCATTCAGGAAAGGGCATCGCATACAGGAAATCAAATCACGTCCCGAGTTTCTAAAATTGCATCTGGTAAAAGATCGTATCTGGTAAGATTCTGTATTGCCTTTTGTGCAAAGCATTGCATTTAGGAAAGGGTCTCGTATACAGGATATCTAGGCTCGCATCTAGGAAAGGCAATCACATCTAGTTATTTGTTTTACAAATTTAAATGTCTAACCACTAATCTTGTGACCATGTCTGTTTCTGTCCTTTAAACAACCCAACTTTTGATTGTAGGTTGTCGTTAGAGCCTTTTTTCTCAAAAAGGTGGAAAGTAACTACTAACTTATAGTTTGCAGGTTGTCGAATTGTTCAAATTTATTTCATTTGTTCAAAGCTTTAAAACTAAATGCATTTTCCATCACTTACTAAATTGACCAGAGGATTATGCTCTTTTATTTTAAGGGAAATCAAAAACTCAAAAGTTAATTTAAGATTTGAGAAGAATTTGGAGTAAATTAAACAAAGAAAACTCACTTGTCTACTTCTTTTGGATAGTAATTGAACAATCAAAGCACTAAATCTTGTGGTTAAATGAACAATTTCAATTGTATAATTATTTTGGATAGTAATTGAACAAAGAAAAGCACTAAATCTTGTGGGAAAATTGAATAAAGCAAAGTCATTGTCTAAATTTTGGGAAAAGTAAATGAACAAGCAAATCACCTAATTTGGGGAAATTGAACAACACAAATTTTCTTTCCAAATGCTTTTTTATTTATTACAATAGGAACTTAAAGTCAAACTTAAGCTTATCACTTAGTCTCACTAGAGCACTTTCTCTTCTTTCCAAGTGGAAGAATCAAAGACTCGTCATGGGAGATTGAGTTTTGAGCGACGTAGTTTGAGAAAATGAACATGTTTGGTGTGTTTGTGGGAGAAAATGACATGGAATAGGAGAGTATGCTCTTCTTCTTTTGAGGAATCAGAAATCTAGACTCCTAAGCTTGCCAATCCTTTTTATTGCTTTCAAAAATATTAGAGGGCTTTCCAGTTGAGGAAAAACTATCCTAGGAGGACCCAAGTGAGGATGGGTTTACACCAACCCTTCCAACTCACTATAATCAATATGCTTCCTTGTAGGCCAAAGCCTCATAAGACGTAGTCGGTTTTGTTCCTAGAATTTCTATTGGCAAGTTGACTATACTGGTGTATATGAATCTATTTAGTGTTTTCATTATGGCAACAAAGTCATATGAAGTGTCGGAGTCAACACACATTATCAGAAGATCAGAAATTGGCTAAGTACAGAAGACTGGATAGTTAGCAGAAGAACATAGCATCAATGCACATGCATACAATCGAGTTAGGGAATGTGCCTTTGAAGATAAGCTTGTAAGTATTTATTCATGCTAAGTCTAAGAGAGCATGATTAAATGTGCAAGTATGAAGAAGATACAACCAGCTGAAGAGGTACAACCAGTGAATGCCAGAACATGACAGAGATCATGGAAAGAGCCGACAGAGATTGTTTTGGTACAAAAGTTGTACATATCCTTAGGACTTGTGCCTTTGGATTAGTGATTTTTAGTGGTCTAATCATGTGTGGTTAAAGGTGCATGACTTGATTCATCCGGATAAAGAAGTTAGAGCTAATTTGGCGGAGCAGACTGTGTGAAGAGAAGCGTCTGTTCAGTTTGAGTAAAGCAATTGTAATTGATGTTGCACTGACTTAATGAAGGGTTGTGTGCTTAGTTAAGTGATCAAGATAGATGGTAAAATGTTTCCTAAAGCTGAGATGTTTGTGTCCCTTGAGGAAGTACTTATAAAAGGTCATTTGTGATCGGAGAAGTTGTGAAAGCTAGAGATAAGAAAAGTAGAGCAGAGTGTTAAAACATCAAAGCTATATCTGTCATGTGTTAATGATATAGATATTGAAGTAGAAGATTTCAGAGTGAAGATAAGATTTTTATAGTGCTTTACAAGAGGTTAAAGCATCAATGCACAAAATGAACTGATCAGACAAGCAGTGTCACAACAACAATTCACCTTACAGATACACTGTGTATCTAAGATCTTGAAGGTTGTAGCCTTCACCATTTGAGCAGTGAGCTCTTGGATAGTGAGTCCTTCGACAGTAAGTCCACCACCCCTAACATGGTTATTTTAAAAGAATCCTAACAGGGTCCGACCCTTAACAAGGTCACTGTACTTCATACATTGTAAAGACAACTCCTAACAGGGTTAAGGATCTTCTAACAAGGATCATAAGAAACTAGTACATAATGTTTGTGGGTACTAATTACCACCGGGGTTTTCACCTGCATTGGGTTTCCTCATAATCATATTTTTTGTTATGATTTGTGTATGTTTATCTTACTTGCATTGATATTTAGTTCAGTACTTAAGCATTAAAGTTAAGATTCAAGATAATAAGAAAAAGTTATAATAGATAGATCGCTGACTCACCCCCCTCTCAGTGATCCTAATCCTATCAATTGGTATTAGAGCTCTAGTCCTCAGTAAATAAGTTTAACCACTTGAGGAGATCATGGACAAGGAAGAAATGAAACACCTGAAAATGAATCTTGAAGCAGCCCTTGAAGAACTTGACACATCTGAAAAATAAAATGAAGATCTTAAACTAAAAGTTAATGGCATGCAAATACTTATCAAGAAACTGAAAAAAGAATTAAGGAATTGTTCTTCAAATGATTTGGCAGAAGTAGTCAAAAAGTTGAATGAATAAAATTCATCTTTGAAGGATCAGATTGAAGAATTAGATGAAAATCTGTGTAACAATCAAGATGCCTATGATGATCAAGTCAAAGTAAACAAGCAGTTAGATAAAGAACTAAGACAAGAAAACATGGAAATATTGGAGCTAAGAAACAACAAAGATAAGATGGAATCTGAATTGACTGCAGCAAATAATCATATTGACAAGTTACACACAAGCAAGGATCTAATAGAATCATAGTTGTATGCTCAAAAGGTTAAAGGAGATACCAGCGGTATAGGATACAATGAAGCATAAATTCAGATTGATACCATGCGAGAAAGAATGGAAGTACCAAAGGACATCACAGATACTAAGGAGATTAAAAATCAGACTAAAGACAATGTTGAACCACCTAAGGATGAATGCAAGCTAGTTGACCATACTTGTTATGCCTGTAACAAGCATGGACATATTGCAAGGAATTGTAAAGAAGTAATACCCTTCAATGGTTACTGTTATTCATGCAATAAATTTAGTCATAGAGCTATGAATTGTAAAACAAGTAAGAAGAACAAGAATCAGAATAATCAAAGAAATCAGAATCAGCAAAAACAAAGAAGTTATCCTCAGCAAAATATTAGAAACCCTCAAAACATTACATGTCAGATATGTAATTACAATAGACATATAGCCAAGCAGTACAACATGATGAATAATAACATCAGAACTCCTATCATTTGTCACTCATGTGGAAAAGCTGGACTCATCTCTAAGCATTGTAGATCTAGAGTGCAGAGATAGGAAAGCCCAAAAAAATCAGAAGATTCATTATGGGATGAGGCAGGAGAAATCAAATTTGTGAAAGATACAGAAGATACAAGCAAGATCTGGGTAGAAGTAAAGAAGGATAACAATGTTAATGGTATAGTAGATGCATATTCTATGGACATGTCTCCTAAGTTTGGTTAGATAACCCTCATGGTCATAGGGGGATCTTGATAAGCTCTAAACCCCTACGCGACTGGTATACTCACCATCTGAGTATGCTCCTTGAATTACAATTATTTGGTGACATTGTGATGCAGTATGCAAGAGAACACGGTCTAAATTGTTATCAGGGACAAGAATGGAAGTTATAGTTTCTTTCTATGTCTACACAGAAAGTATTAATGGCAGAAATCTACTTTGAAATCACCAAGTCCTCACTTGCAGTCAGAATAAATGATTGGAGATCATAGAATCCCTAGTAGTTGTATTGTTAATGCATTACAGTTGTTCTCAACAGCGAAGAAAGAAGATTAATAATCATTATTTGTTAAGCAAAGTCTTTCAAGTTTGAAACAAAGCCCAAGCACGGACAAGTTGTTTCAGAAATTAGTTGAAAACTTACTTAGAAATAGAGTAAGTGGTTGGATAACTAAAGGAGCACTTGCAGTCGAGTAGCAAAGTGTCACAATTACATTATTCAGCAGAGATTGATATCAAGAAACTCTTTGAAACATCTTGGAAGTGATTTATCAGTATGCTTCAGCGCATGAATTTCATGAAGTAGAATGGGTCAAAATCTTGTTGAGTAATGTTCTATGTGAGAGTATCAGTATAGCCATTGGAGATATTTTTTTGAGCTGACCTGATGTTATCCTTGGAAGCACATACTTATTATTGATCATCTAAGTGTGAATACAACAAAAGAGTGTTCACGTAAGAGAAAAATTGATTAAAGATACAATTTGAAATATGATGTGAAGAAGAAGATAAAACTATTATGACAGGTCCACTGGATTCTGCGCCCATGGCCAAGGACATGGAGGATACATTCATGGTTGATAATGTTGAAGTATCAATGGCAACAATTGATATTGATCTAGACAATTTTGAAGAAACATTTGTGAGTACTCAAGAGGCTGAGAGTCTTTATATCAGCAAGAAGATATATTGATTTAAGATATCACAAAAAAGGAAGCAGAAAAAGAGAAGACTAAAGTGATGGATAGTTCATCATCATTGTTGTCAAGTTTGACACCGATAATAGACTTAGAATCATGGGGAGTAAATAAGTAAGGGGGAGTATATAATCTAAAGGAGTCATGAAAAATAGATCACATATTGCAGAAGAGAAGTATATGAAGAAGAGACTCAGTGAATTAGTTAGCAACTTTACACTTGATCTTAGTTCACTCAAGGTTAGTCAAGCATCCTTGAAAGAGTTTGCAGCAAAAGGCAGAGAAGATAATATCAAAAGGGGAGTAAAAGAATGTACAAAATATGGGGTCTGTCATATGATCAAGGTCCTATCAAAAACTTGGAGAATATGGAGAAGCTACAATATGCATTATGCGCCCATCTATAGATTATTGCATTTTGGGAGAAAGAGATCCAAAATTTGCAGATTGCATATCCAAATGTGTATGCTAAGTAAGTACATAAAAGTGTTTTTGAGCACCTTTGTAATTAATGTCAAAGGCGGAGGTAGAGTATGAAGAATATGGAGTCTGGTATATGATAAGAGGGAGATATAAGATAGAGAGTTTTTGTATAAGAGTACAGATAGTAACTTCACCATATTCCTTTGTTTCCATTAATGACAAAGGGGGAGATTGTTGGAAAGTTTACTATACTAGTGTATATGAATCTATTTAGTGTTTTCATTATGGAAAAAAATTCATATGAAGTGTTGGAGTCAACACACATTATCAGAAGATCAAAAATTGGATAAATACAAAAGACTGGACAGTTAGCAGAAGAACAGAGCATCAGTGCACGTGCATACAATCGAGTTGGGGCATGTTCCTTTGAATATAATCTTTTAAGTATGTATTCATTCTAATTCTAAGAGAGCATGATCATATGTGAAAATATGAAGAAGATAAAGCCAGTTGAAGAGGTACAACCAGTGAATGCCAGAACAGGACAAAGATCATGGAAAGAGTCGACATAGATTGTTTTGGTATAGAAGTTGCACATATCCTCAGGACTTGCACCTTTGGATTAGTGATTTTTAGTGATATAATAATGTGTGGTCAAAGGCGCATGACTTGATTCATCCAAATAAAGAAGTTAGAGCTAATTTGACAGAGTGGATTGTGTGAAGAGACACGTCTGTTCAGTTTGAGTAAAGCAGTTGTAATTGATGTTGTGCCAACTTAATGAAGGGTTGCGTGCTTATTTAAGTGATCAAGATAGATGGTAAAAGGTTTCCTAAAGATGAAATGTTTTTTTCCCTTGAGGAATTACTTATAGAAGGTCATTTGTGATTAGAGAAGTTGCAAAATCCAGAGATAAGAAAAGCAGAGCAGAGTGTTAAAACAACAAAGCTATATCTGTCACATGTTGATGATATAGATATTGAAGTAGAAGATTTTAGAGTGAAGATAAGATTTTTATAGTGCTTTAAAAGAGGTTAACGCATCAACACACAAAAGGAACTGATCAGACAAGCAATGTCACAACAACAGTTCACCTTGCAGATACAGTGTGTATCGAAGATCCAGAAGGTTGTAGCCTTCACCATTTGAGAAGTGAGCTCTTGGACAGTGAGTCCTTGGATAGTAAGTCCACCACCCCTAATAGGGTTATTGTAAAAGACTCCTAAGAGGGTCTAACCCTTAACAAGGTCACTGTACTTTATACATTGTAAAGACAACTCCTAACAGGGTTAAGGATCTTCTAACAAGGATCATAAGAAACTAGTACAAAATGTTTGTGAATACTAATTCCCACTGAGGTTTTCACCTACATTGGGTTTCCCCGTAATCATATTTGTTGTTATGAGTTGTGTATGTTTATCTTACTTGCATTGATATTTAGTTCAGTACTTAGGCATTAAAGTTAAGATTCAAGATAATAAGAAAAATTTATAATAGATAGATCACTGATTCACCCCCCCTCTCAGTGATCCTAATCTTATCAATTTCGACATCATTCCTTGAACATGCTTGAGTGTGTGTAGAGTGGAGCCACTTGAATCTTTCTAGCGAGACTACACACATTTGAGTACTCATAGGGCTATACGCCTCAATTTTGCCTTATGCAATTCTATGTTAGATGATTGTAAACGGATGCCCCAACATAATAAACACTTGTAGTCAAAATTTCCAAATTTATCTTCGAAAGGGTGATAACCTCTATGCAATGAAAATGGTAATTTCCCCAAGATAATCATCAGTTCGTGCCCTCACTTGCATTTGGATTTGGATAATATGACATCATGACTGGAGCCATTGTGTGCTTGGTGATGGCCATATTTTGATTAGCATGTGAGTGTGTACCTAAGTCTATGAGAAAAGATTTTCATTTTATGCTTAGAATCTAGGGAATAGGGAAAGTGTTTGATCACCCTTAACAAAAGAACATTGCTTGATGTGTCAAAAAGACTCACTAAAAAGATAACTCCTAAAACAAGCAATAATTTTCATTCCCTGACATACATGTTGTTTACAACTCACTGGAAAGTCTTAGAAAACCTCTACTATTAGACAAAATTTTACGCATTTGAAGACAAATTTGAAAAAATCTCAAAACCATCAGAGGCTCATTTTTGGTCATTCTTAGCTCGCATCTGGTTGTACTAGCTTGCATCCTGGGTATTTCATCACTTTTTGTCATTCGTGGCTCGCATTCAGGAAACTTTCTCACATTCAATAAATCAAAGCTCGCATCTAGTTTAGCAAAAGCTCACATCTAGAAAATAAAGCCTCGCATTTAGGGAGTCACATCTAGGATAGTGGGCCCTTAAACATGTGTTTCTTAGAGAAATTCAATACTTTTGGATACCCTTTTGGCTCTTCAGTCGGTCTTGTTTCTCTTTCTTGTCCACGTGTTGCTATTTCACAACTTTCTTGGGAGTCTACCTGTCATGTCCTCTTGGACTCTCATAATTGGTCTCAAAATGTGTGGTCTTTTCATATATCAAAACTTATTGATTCCTAGCTCACTATCAGGGCATTCTAACCCTCTGACGCTGGAATCATTCACTTCCACCAAACACAAACAAACATTTATTTGGACATACCTACTTGGACAATTTGAGACTCTATTTGACACTATTGGAAAACTTTGACAAATTTGAGATCCATCTTTCATGGTTAACACGAGACGCAACAAGTATCTTGCTTACAAATCAGAGGTACCTCCTATATTACTACAATATCATCAAGGAGAGACATCTCGTAATACCCTATTCAATCAAGACTCACCCATAATGGGCGCTCCTCATCAAGAATGAAGTAGAGATTTTGAGGAATACAACAATACAAAAAACCAAAAAGATCAAGACAATAGTAGCAAAGAAGAAAAACATATCAACCATCCTTTGTTTGACTTGGATAGTGACAGAGACATACCCGAGGAAGAGTAAAAAAATATTAGACAAAGTAGAAAATTCCAAAGGACATTGGATAGAATCATTGGTGAAGACAAGGAGAAGTACTTCCTACATCTAGCATCTCTTGGAGTCAAACTCCCTAAAGATTATGATGTTGAAAGACTAAAGGAGAAAGAGGTACTAACACCTATTTCTATTCTCACCAAACAATTGACCTTAATGCAAGCCGAACTTGCAGCACTCAAGAAAGAAAAGGTAAAACCAACAAAAAATACTCTTTGGACCACATATGTCCATTCCCTTTTGATAAATGTATTAGCATGGTTCCATTTCCTCCCAACATGGTAAGATCCAAATATGACAAGTACATGGGAGAAATTGATCCACATGACCATGTGAGAGAGTTTTGTGCTCTAAGCATTGAGTGCATGCATGAACCTACATACCTAATGAGGCTATTTCCAGGAAGTTTAGGCAGAAATGCTATGGAGTGGTTCTCCAAACTCACACCAAGTGTGAAGTCTTTTGAGGAGTTAATTCAACATTTTGTTCAACATTACTCCTATAATATACAACATAACGTAACCATGATGGACCTATATAATACAAACCAATGAACCAATGAATTATTTACACAATTTTTACAAAGGTGGAAGAAAATCATTGCTAGGTACTCAAGAGCGATACTCGAATCAGAAAAGATGGAAATCTTTATTAACAACTTGGATCCCAAAATGAACTATGCACTGCAAATGCAAGATTCACCAAGCTTTGATAGGATGATCAAGAATGCCATCCGTGCTGAAGATGTCATTGTTAAGAAAGGGGAAATCACCCTCCAAAGTGATAAAAAATCTACCAACTACAACAACAAGCCTAAATGGTGGAAACAAAACAAGAACATTGTTAATGATGGAGTGGTAGACGCATCCAATGCTAATCCTAAATCAATGGTGTTCAATCCGATGAACAACTTACAAGCGAACAAAGAAGCTAAGGTAACAACCACAATACCAAGAGAAAACAATCAGAATAACAAGATAAAACCATGGACTAGACCTTAAAGAACATTTACTCCATTGGGAGAACATCTTGAGACAGTTTTGAAGAGATTCTTGGATAATAAATTTCTTACAATCCCCGATTCAAAATCTTGGGAACCAGAAGTTAAACCAGGATGGTGGGATAACAATTCTTATTGTCTTTCATAAAAACAAGGGACATAAGACTAATAAATGTGTTAAGCTTAAACACATTATACAATACCTTATTGAAGGAGGAAAAATAAAATTGGAAGGACATACCACTAACGAAGACCATAGAACATTTAACAAACCATTCCCTAACTACGAAAAAGGGGAAGCTTCTAAAGGAAAAGGAAATGAAGTAAATTAAACCTACTCCAATAATGACAATGTGATCAACATGTTGGACATTAAAAGTGAGTCAATCAATGTGATCACTATTAAACATTCAAAGACACATTAATACAATCAAATGTGGTGACTCAAAGCCAAGCAAAAGTCACAATCAAAGGAGCACAATCCTCATCCAAGCAAGTGACATCCTCCAAAGTACCTGTTGTTACAATTCCCAAACCAACAACAACAAGACAAGTAGTTACAATCCCATCTACAAATTATAACTTGGTAGATCAACTACAAAGAACCTCAGCTCAAATTTCTATATTTGAGCTACTAAAGATCTCTTCAGTGCATATGGAAGTTCTTGAAAAAGCCCTACATTCTACAAATGTTCCAAAAGATATTGATGTAGAAAAGTTCTAGGCAATGGTTAATCATATATCAGCTCCACATTACCTATCCTTTTTAGAAGAAGATGACAAATCATTGACTCATCCGCATAACCAACCCCTACACATTGAAGTCTTGATTCATAAATCCTGTGTCAGACGTGTATTAATAGATGGAGGCGCATGGTTGAACATATGATCTCTTAATATAATAAAGAAGTTGGGACTTTTAGAACAAACCATTGAATCAAGGAGTAAGATAACTATCAAAGCTTATGATGAAAAAGAAACATCATCCAAAGGACTCATTGTTCTACCAATTAGAATATGACCAATTGAACAAAATGTGATCTGTCAAGTTCTTGATCTACCATTGGCCTATAACATTTTACTAGGGAGACCTTGGATACATGAAATGCAAGTAGTACCATCCACTTACCACCAATGCATCAAATTCCCACATAATGGGGTGGAAGCAACAATTCCTGCAGACTCAAGATATACTTGCAACAATGTCAAAGAAGATAGTATGGTTCCTCATAATAAGGAAGTCCCAAAAGAATCTGTACCTGAAATGTCTAAAGACATGGTGATGAGAAGCTTTGGAAAGATACTAAAACTTGAAGAAACCAGTATGGGAGAATACAAGCTAGACATGATTCCCTCATTAACATAACTTCCTGTGTCTCCAAGATCTTATGGGAAACCTTCCTCATCTTTCACACCTAAAACATCAAAAGAAAAAGACATTCATAAAGAAAATGGTATGGTTAAAGCCTCTACTTCTCAAGAGGATGAAAAAGAAGATAAAGCAGCCTTGGCTTGGCTCTACAAAGGAGAACAAAAGAAAAAGAGGTAAAACATGTGGAGATATCCCCAGAAAAGTATGGTAAAGGATATGATCTTCTCAAACAAATAGGATATAAAGGGAAGGGAAATTTAGGAGATAAAGGAAAAGGAATTTTTGAACCTATACACATGGAATTCAAAAACACTAAAGACAAAACATGATTAGGTTTCAATAACAATTCTAAAAACCCTACTTCAAGAGATGGTCCAATCTTTGATGAAGGAAGTGATGATGAAGAAGAAGAAACAACATTAGAGCCATGTACCTATGAGAGATTATTACATATTGGTACAGAGTATCCCAAATATCAAGGAGAAAGATATGTACCTACTTTTGTAGCACAAGAGACTCATGTTCCTTTATTGCCACAAACTGATACCCAAGAAGTAGAGGAAACAACAAAAGACTCTCCAGAAGTCCCATTGATAGAAGAAACTCTTGAAGAAATACCCCAACAACAATATATACATCCTAACTAGGGGCAGTTGGTCACAATTTCACATGTCCTAGATTTACCTCACTTTGATCTACAAGTGGCTAATAGGGTACATCAAGTAACTATTGCTAAGTTTCTAAACTGATCTAATGATGAAATAATAGGCTCACATGATTATGAATGGGATAACCTATCTGATGCTACTATGGACATTGAGGTAGATGTGATTCACAAATTTGAATCTCTATTGGATAGAGGAGAAAGTTATAACACTTCCCTTAACACTGATGTTGTTCCAGAATTAGATGAGATACCATTACCTAGGATTTTTGATGGAGATACTAGTATTTTACTAGGTCTAGAGGACATTCAAAGGATACAAGCTATGAGTTCCAATTTGATGAGAGAAGAAGAAGCAAGATCAATTGATGAGTCACTAGAGTTAGGTCTGCATATTACTAAAAATGACCCTATTAATGATGATTTGACTCTTAATGATCTAAACGTTGTAGAAGCTGACTTAACAGAACATGTCTTGTCAGTTAATAGTTTTGATGCTGACACGATGCTATCCTTACCAAACTCTGAATCATTATTCTTGATAAATCTTTACTTAATTGATTGGACCAATTCAAATCCTACTCCTATCATGAAATTTCCCAATGACTATACTTTGGTCTGTTACCTAAATGCTTGTGAACCCTATCCTTCGTCCACCAATGCAAGGAGTGTGAACATGTTAGAGGAGGATATCAAGTTTCTTAGTCACAAATTTAAAAATAAAAAGAAGAAAAGAACTTGTAGTGAAAACCACATTGTGGCAGTATCAGATTCTAAAAAAGTAAAAATAAAAAATGCATCTGATGGTGAAAACCTCCCAGAGGCGCCAAAAGATGAGATTCTTGATATGCTCCCTGAGCACTTTCAAGAAAGATATTTAGTTTTAATAGAGCTGACACAACTGGTTAAGTTGGGAATAACAAAAGCTCCTCAATTTGTTCACTTGATACAATCCTTATCAGAAGAGGAAAAGATACAATTCACTGAGTTCCTGAAAGAGAAAAAGATCAACTTTTCATGGTCTTACACTGATATGCCTGGACTTGATCCTGAATTAATAATGCATAATTTATCTATAGCTCCTGGGATCAAACCCGTGAAACAAAAATTGAGAAATATGCATCCTTATGTTGCATTACTAGTGAAAGCAAAGCTAGAAAAACTATTGAAAGCTGCATTCATAAGAGTCATCACTTATGCCGGATGGATTTCTAATGTGGTACCAGTATCTAAAATAGAAAAATCTATCAGGATCTGCACAGACTTTAGAGGCTTAAAAAAAGTATGTCCTAAAGATTATTAACCACTATTAAACATTGATATGATTATAGATCTAACATCAGGTTATTAGATGTACTCACTCATGGATAGATTCTCGGGCTATAACCAGATTAAGATTGCTCCTAAGGACCGAGAGAAGACAACATTCACATGCGCATGGGGAACATTTTGCTGAAACGTCATGCCATTTAGATTAAATAATGTTGGCGCTACATACCAAAGATCTATGAC
Organism: Thuja plicata; assembly: GCA_018584345.1. Lineage (NCBI taxonomy): Eukaryota > Viridiplantae > Streptophyta > Pinopsida > Cupressales > Cupressaceae > Thuja > Thuja plicata. The sequence goes on from MU226949.1 coordinate 1,670,091, forward strand.
ATCAATATTCCATGATATGATACACAAGAAAATGGAGGATTATGTGGATGATACCTTAGCCAAGTGAAAAACAAGGAATACTCATATTGAATACCTAAGAAAGATACAAGATCGCATGGAACAATTTCAACTTAGGCTTAATACAAAGAAATGTGCCTTTGGAGTCCAATCAAGGAAGCTCCTAGGGTTTATTGTATCAACAAAAGGAATTGAGGTAGACCCTGAAAAAGTAAAATATATACTGGAAATGTCACCTCCACGCAATATTAGTTAAATGAGGACACTGCAAGGAAGAATCCAGTCCATCAGGAGATTTATGTCACAACTAGCCGATAGAGCACAACCTTTTACTAAATTGCTGCATAAAGGTGTTACCTTCAAACATGACGCACATTGTGAAAATAAATTCATAAAATTAAAAGGATTACTTGGCTACTCCTCCCATTCTCATGGCACCTATTTATGGAAAGACATTACTCCTATATATCTCAACTATGGCTACATCGCTGGGAGTATTGCTAGCACAGGAGGATGACAATAAAAAGGAAAGAGAAATATACTATATCAGCAGGACCTTGGTGTCTTATGAACTCAATTACAGTATAATTGAAAAATATTTCTTAGCAATTGTCTTTGCATCACAGAAATTGAGACACTATATGTTGTCCCATATAGTAAAGCTTATTACAAAAATAGATCCTCTTAAATATCTCTTAAGCAAAACAACATTAACTGGAGGATTAGCAAAGTGGGTCATGATTTTAAGTGAATTTAATATTGAGTATGTGGACATAAGGTCTATTAAAGGAAAAGTCCTAGTAGATCAATTAGCTGATTCACCCTTGCAAGATGATGCACCTTTGATAATTGAATTTCCTGATAAAAAAATCATGCATTTAACTGAACATCCATGGAAGATGTATTTTGATGGCTCTTTCACGCAACAAGGATCTAGAGAAGGGGTTCTATTCATCACTCCTCAAGGGTACAAGATACCCAAAGCATATAAACTGATGTTTCCACGTAAAAATAACATTTCTGAATATGAAGCATTGGTGAATGGTCTTACGCTGGCTATGGAATGGAAGATCATAGAGTTACATGTGTATGGTGACTCTCAGCTCATTATTAACCAATTAAATAGATAATATCAGACTCAAGATGAGAAATTAATGCCTTACAAACAACTAGTTAAAGACTTGAAAAAGTACTTTATCTTCGTCACATTCCAGCAAATACCTAGAATAGAAAACAAGCTGCAGATGCTATGGCTACACTGACGTCCATGTTACATCTTGAAGAACATCAATTACACTATGAATTATTGGTGTAAGAATTATCCTATCTAGATTTTGATACACCTGAATCCCAAGTGATTTGTGCTTTGAATGCCCAAGACCAATCCCAATATGCCAAAATCATTGCTTATATAACTAATCAAACTATACCCAATGGCCTATCAATAAATGAAAAATGAGCTTTAATTAGGACAGTATCGTGTTATGTTCTCATTACTAATAACTTATATACATGAGGTCTGGACGGTACACTTCTTAGGTTTTTAGAACAAGAAGAGTCTGACTGATCATTAAAACAGGTTCATGAAGGTGTATGTGGATTGCACTCGAATGGATTTTCATTAGCTTAAAAACTACTAAGAGTTAGTTACTATTGGCCCACAATGGAAAAATATGTTGTTCTATTTTCAAAAACATGTCACAAATGTCATACACATGGAAATATCATCCATTCTCCTGCTAGAGAAATCATACCATTTATAACACATTGGCCATTTCAACAATGGGTCTTTGATTTGGTTGGACAAATTTATCCTAATTCTTCAAGTGGACACAAGTACATCATTAAGACCTCTGAGTATTTCACTAAGTGGGTTGAGGCCATGCCGCTGATCAAAGCCACTAGTAAATAGGTGGCTATGTTCATCTTGAACTACATCATTTGTAGGTATGGGATACCCTCTTCTATTGTAATAGACAATGGAGGTCAGTTTAAAAACCAATAAATTGAAGACCTTTGCACACAGTTTCACATCACTCAACATTTTTCTTCCATCTATTAAAATCTTACACATAATTGTGAGTAATTCTGGTAGAGACTGGCATTTGCAACTAAATCTGGCACTATGGGCCTACAGAAAAAGCATTAGAACACCAACTGGAGCCACACCATTTTCTCTAGTCTATGGCGTAGAAGCAGTGCTACCTATTGAAGTAGAAATTCCATCTTTGCAGGTATCTCTCCAAAGTCTTGTTACAGATGAACAATACCACATTGATAGGGTTAATGCACTAGAACTCCTTGATGAGCACATGCAACAAGCGTTTGATCATCTCAAAGTGTACCAAAAAAAATGTCAAAAGGGTACAATAAAAAGGCTAAACCATGACAATTTCAAGTGGGGGATATCATTCTCAAAGAGAATCCTAAAAACTAGCCGAATAGAGAACAAAAAGGAAAGTTTGAACCCAACTGGCTGGGGCCTTATGTCATTACTGCAACCTTTGGGACTAGTGCGTATCAGTTAGATACACCTAAGGGAGATGTTCTTCCTAATCCCATTAATACTCTATATTTAAAGTGGTTCTATGCTTGATGTCTGGCTAGCAGAGCCCGTGTAGTGAAACTTTTAAGAAAATACCAAAAAAAATCAGAAAATTGATCCTGAAGAAATCCAAAAATAGTGGAAAAGTCCTAAAAAAGGGTATCCTTGGTGAAAACTTTGCAAATAGGCGCCTTGATACTAACAAAAAAAAGAGAAAAAAAGAACAAAAAATTTGAAAAAGAGAAAAGTGCCTTGGCGAAAACCTAGCAAACATGCGTCTTGGTAGCAAAAATAAAAAGCTTTGTCGAGTGTGAAAACTTGGCAAACAAGAATCACTTGTACTCTGTGCTCCATCTATCAATGCATTGTTGATACTAATCCCTCACGATCGCACCTATGCTATTGGTTGACTTTGATTCTTTACAAATGTCATATCCTTGCCTAGGATTGGTCTGTATTTACGTCTTAGGAATAGTCATTCTGCACTTGGGGCATCTTTTCTAGCATGTTCAATTTGCATCTACTAGGTTGTCCTAGGTTCCTATCTAGGATGGTTTGCCTCTCAAAATATTATTTCTCAATACTTGCATCAAAACATCACTACCACAAACAAGGGTGTTTCTTAAACACCACCTACCTATAATAGACATCATACTAGTGTTTCTCAACACTTTAATCAAACACTTTAAACATACTAGTGTTTCTCAACACTTTAATCACACTAGTGTTTCTCAACACTTTAATCAAATAGTGTTCCTAAACACTAGATTGGATTGCAATTGCTGATACAGTTAATCTCATATATTCAGACATGAAAAACATATTTCTTGATTCCAAATACTGATTGATGAATCTCTACTGCACTTGAAAAATGAATCACAATATTTCTCAATACTACTTAAACACATAGATTGATCTTGGTTTGATTATAAATCTTTTATGTTCCCATGATGTTTCAAACTAGGGGCATATAAGAAGTTATGAATTTTCTTTGATTGATTATCAATTGGTGATTGTTATGACTTTCGAGTTACTCCATGTCGTTTATTCAAAGACAAAAAGTTTCAAGGATAGGGGCATAACATTTTCTTGGTTTTCTATGTATGATGATTGTTTTAATGATCCTATAACTTTGACCTAACTTGGATGTTTATGGTAAGAGCTACCAACATGAGTGGATAGCCGCATATATCTTGATCCTAGTTATGTGTAAACTACGGTGAGGTTGAACCAATTTCCTTGTCTGTTTCTAAATCAGATTCTCAGTAAGTTATACGACACATTATGTACCCAAGGATATGAATACTGAAGGTCATTGCGGGTCACATATCTTACATTACACTTAAACAAAACTTGATTCTTAAAAGCAAAAGGAGATAAATGACAAGTCATCCTGGCCTCTAGGCCTTGATGCTTAGGTTTATTTTTGACATTGCATCCAATACACATAGTATTCATACTTTCATAATACTAGTGGATATTAGTGAAATTTGTACTATCCGATGATGGCCGTTACAAAAACACCCAATGATGATAAAAATGCTACAATGTATACAAATCAGTGACAGTCCTAAGAGTCTTTATGTAGATGTATTTAAAGATTGCATGATTCATTTTTTAGAACAACATAATGACTTGAGTTCAAAATAATTTCTTGGTTCATCCGAAATCCAAGTTAACTACATAATCTATATTACTGATATCAATGTCATTGCATATCCATGGCATACATTCTGCATTCATAAATGAGAAAGAGAAAAAAAAAACAAAGAATTCAAGCATTTCATTTACTTTTACATCCTAAGTTCACCCATACATATATTTGCATAACGAAAATCCCAAAAACATACATTTGCATATTCATCTAGCATCATTGAAACACATTTATATATCAGTAATAAATCAAAGAGCATAAATGATGTAATCACATGAATCTAATCTAAAATCATCAAGAGACCAAGAACATAATCACATGTGCATCAATCTAAACATTTATCAAAGAAAAAGAGAGCCCATGAACATATCAAGATCATGAACAACTATCTTAGATATATCGATAATGGAATAGATAAAAAATGTGAAACATCTACAAAAGAGTATCAGAATATTAGTGTGAAACAGATATCAAGTATCAAGAGTTTGCAGTATAATGGATGATCACAATAGGATCAATATAAACAAAATGTATCCAAATATCACAAGTACAAAATCAGGTCTGAATTCCACCCTCTCCCTGATCTAGAGGAGGAGGAGGTGGTGTAGGATGCAATGGTGGAGGACTCATTCCCTCAGACTACTGTGCTACTCAAGAATAAGAAGGAGCTCTTTGTCCCTCTGGAATTGCAGCATAATATAGTCCAAAATAGTACACAACTCTCTGACCCTGATGTGTCGCTATGTGGGCCTATGTATCTCTCTCTTCTCTCAAGTGCTCAAGATGACTATCTCTGTCCACCAGTAAAGCCTCTAATGTGGTAAACCTAGCCCTGAGCTTCTCATTCTCTCACTGGTACTGAGATAAAATATCACCATCCCTGCCAGAACCTCTGCCTTTATCTCTGGGTGGATCCTATCCACTAGGTACCTTCTCTGGTGGTCTCTGCTTCTCTCTAGTAAGAAATGGACCTGGATCTCTCTATGGAGGCACAAACCTAAAATGATTTTGTCTTCCCTCTCCACTACCATTGGTGCCCACTGAACCTTCACCCCTATCATCCCCACCATCATCTCCATTGTTTGGACCATGACCTCTGTCCGGAGGAGGGAACCTACCATCTCTCCCTCCATCTCTCCCCCACCTCTCCAGTCTCTCTAGGCTCTGCCTCTACCTCTGACTAGTTTTTCATCTATGGGATCATAATCTAAAGGATCCTCTATACGAGGAACTTCCTCATTAGGATGTGTGAATCTAGGGAATGTATACTGTAACATATGGGCAAGATACCCATCAGAACAACCTGCATCAATAACCTCTAGAATAATGTCCCACCCAACTGCAACCATCTGACTCATAGCCTACTGTGCAGTCTCATATACCAACTGGGCTCCCCAAAGTGGCTCCTTATGATAGATCTGGGCATATATTGACATATCCTGACATCTGCCCTGTATGCGGCCATATTGTCTCAGAACACATGTACCCAGAAACTGATCTACAATATATCAGGTCTACCCAATCAAGTACATGCTCTGAAAGAAATATGGCATCTTCCTCCTATCTGATGCCCACTCCTCACAATCAAGGTATGGTGGCTAGATCACAACAGTCATATAATCGAACAATTGGCGCCAGTACTCGACCTTGCCCAGATGGGGTTGCTGAATCAATCCAGAATGCATATATACATAAGGTTGCTGAACTCTCACTTGGCAAAGGTAAAATAAACCCGCCATGACACTTTATAATATAGTGTGAGTACAAATAAGTAAAAAATAGTTTGAGATCCCAAGCATGCATCAGATGATACTTTATATTAGTGTGTTTGCAAAAAAAAGAAATGCGACAGAAATAGATTTCTACAATATCTAGGAATGATAGAAAGCTGTTGAAACATGAAGAACAACTAAAAATAAGTCATCCCATGCATGAAAAATGATCCTAGGACCTAAAACATCCAAGATATCCACCAGATTGCAAAAATATGAATAAAAAATACCTGGAGAAGAATCTGGGTATGAGACCCATGAAATAAGATAGATCACTAAACTAGCTTTCCAACACCATGCGAACATCAAAAAATAGAGTCTAGATGAGCAAGATATGGTTCCCAGAGTGAAAAAAACCCTAAATTTGAATGGTAAAAAAACCTACAAGATGCAAAATTCAAAAAATCTAACCTCCAGATTTGGATAGAGCTCGAAAAGAGCTTTCCGATGATATAAGATGAGTCAAAATCTGATACTGTATACGCAAGATATCACAAAAAAAAATAGACAACTCATTATGAAAAAGGGAAAGTTGTATGATGGGTTGGTGGCCATCAACTTCAACCCAAATCTTAGACATACGACTGCAAACATCAGCGAAATAGAAACTGAGGCGGTGTGAAAATTGAGGTGTTTTTTGCCTCAAAAAGCATGTCAAGGTCATGCATGCAAAAAAGAGGGCCCCGATTTCAACTGTGTCCAAACTAGATGTGCCTTATATGAAAATAGGGGTTTTTGGGCCTTCCAGACGTAGTTGTGATGTTGGTTTTTTCCCAAAGTGCTCTGAAAAATAAATTCCCCCCAAATCTACCAAAATCTGAGACAAAAACCTCTTGAAAATACAGATATGAAGAACAAGGAAAAATCTCTCATGAAGAGAACAGGGGCATGAAGATTTGGAGCTCTGATAACATATTGGAATTGATGATAAACTAAACCCCATAGCTCCTAAGAATCACCTGCATGCAAACACCTGTCATAGAAAGAGAGAAGCAAAAGCTATGGAGGCCATAAACAAGATATCTGTGAAAGAGGAAACATCCTCAATTGATTCAATAATAATGGAATGGAATTAAAAAATACAAAGAGATCAATCCTTATAAAGGAGTTTGAACACCAAAAGGTGGAGAAACCTAGGTTGCATGAATAATTAATAAAATAATTAATTATAACATGCCTAAAGTTTAGCTTAAGTAAACTAGAGATAAAAATGTGACTTAATAATTAAATCAATAATAATTTAATTAATAAGTGAATAAAGTTTCTTAATAATTAAATCAATAATGATTTAATTAATAAGTGAAAATACCTTTTTACTCTAACACTGATGATCTCATCTTAGTGATACCTAGATCCCCTCTTCCTCAACCCAGCCTAATGGATAGTCTTAAGGAAGCTAGTTTATACAATTCTTTAGATGATCTTAAATAACCTTTTATCAAAGCATTATTCAAATCCCGATGTTAAGAATTTTCTCGATGACTTCTCTCTAAGAATAAAATTAAGTAGGCATGAAACTCTTGATAAACCTTGTACTGATCCTAAAGAAGATAAGAATAGTGATAGGAATCTCCCCAAAGAATGTTTCTCCTCTTATTCCTCTTTATACAACACATTTCCATAAGCCTTAAGATGAATCTCCTCCACCCTCTACATTAAAACCCAATTACAATGTGGGATATGACTATTGGCATAAATTGTCATGCCCAAAAGTTGGGCAAAAAACACACGAACAAAAACTTTTAAATAACGCTTTAAAACGGGATATGAAAACAACACAAGGGTAACAAGTGCACGCAAAATGGTGCAAGGGTAAATGATAACCAGAATAGGTCACAAGGAGAGGAATATCTTTCATAGCTATCCTAAGGGATGTCTAAAGTTACTAACAGGAACTACACGGAAACTGAGGTAGTTGACCAAAAGTCAACTAGAGTTGACCAAAAGTCAACTATATGCTAAAAAGGTGAAAGGTACAACTAGGGTTCGTTAGACCCTAAGGAAAGGCTTGCACATGCAAATCAAGATGTTTGACTAAAAGTCAACTAAGGTTGACCAAAAGTCAACTATGCTTTAAAATACGTGAGGGAGGGTCTCTAGCGCCCACTAAGCTTCATGGAAGACAAAGGTGCGGAAAATGAGATAGTTGACCAAAAAGTCAATTGTCTCCAAAAGACTTGAAACTGAAACCCTAGGAACTAGAGGCCGCAAGAAGCATTGGGTTCAAATATCGAGACCAACGGACAACGTTTCACCATGGTTGACTTAAAAGTCAACTGTGCAAATAATGATCAAAAGGGGACATCTACAACGTCTAACGCTCTTCTAGATCAAACGGACAACCTAAAAGGTTAATTTATCGCTAAAAAAAAATCCCATAAATAATTAGTTAACGTAGTATCCTCTATTCCAAAATTTATTATCTTAAAACTTTAAGTGCCTAAGATTAAATCTAAAGATGTAAACTTTTACCTCTAAAATACTATAATCCTTTAAAATTTTAAACTCTTTAAAATTTAATCTAACATTCTGAAATAAGATAATATTTGAGGTAATATGAACCTACTCGACATTAATTAATAATTAAATAATTAAAAGTAAATAACAATACTAAAATA
>MU226949.1:1690196-1724239 GCA_018584345.1 Thuja plicata
CAGAACATAAACATCTCAAAAGTACCCTGATTACAAAATCAGGTGCTGAATATATAACACAGGATTCCACCGATCCTCAAAAGTACCAAAAAGTCTCTCTGATAGTCAAAGTATGTCAAAGCATAAAACTACTGAAAGCATGAAAACATAATAGTAACTATAGCAGTCTAGTGTAGGTCTCACATAAATGATGATGTGATGGTATAGATTTGGTGTTGTGATGATTAATTATTGTGTTGTCATTGATCTCAAGTATTGCCTTAGTGTTCTAAGTATGTTTCCATATATGTGAGAAGAATGAACTATGTGTTTCAAGTGGTTTTAGTGGTCGTGATTTTTAAGGGAGACCTAAGAGTGTCTTTAGAGGATAATTGTTTGATCACAACTGTTGAATGTATTATTTGAGAGAGTTATGTTTGATTGAATTATGACAGGGCAACTTCTAAAATAGTCTATGACTGACAATGAGTGATTTGACCGGTTTATCAAATCTATGATGAGTTAGGTGGAAAAATCTTAACATTATGTTGTTAATATAGTGTTGAGTTCATGGTTTTGACTGAAACTACTTTTGGATGATCGGTAAGCATGTTTTGAGGTTTCAGAAGTTGTTTCAGTGAAAGGTGACAATATTCTTGAGCTACCAATGGTAGATCTTCATTTGGTGATCGATGATCGAGTTGCGATGAATCGTGTGTGTTCTAGCTATCATGCTAACATATCCCAATTCATTTGTGGTGATGTGTTGGCTTTACATCAAGATCGAGGTAGACATTTTATCAAGATGAAGGCTAAGTTGGTCAAAACATGTTTGACTATTCTTGATAAAATTAATTGTGTGAGTCTATCCTATAGCTGACATGTTTGGTAGAGAATTTTTTTATATTAGGATGTGTGTTTTGGCATGATCTCTCTGAGCATGAATATTTAAAGGTGATTTCAAATGTGTTAAGTGAGATTTAGGGTAGTGGCTAGCTTAGGGCTTGAGAAGTGATATTTATACCATCAAATCAAAGATTTGTGTGTGTAGATCATCAGTGTGAAGGTGTGATCATGCTAGAGTATTCAAAATCAATCTGATGAGTGAATGCATGTGTTATAGAGGATCTGATCAAGCAAATGATTTGCTATTATCTAGATCAAAAGACCCTAACAAGTTTCTTATTCTAAATCCCTTTACCAAGTATATCCTAACAAATATTATTTGTAAATCTCTTAATAGAGTGGCTCATTAACTTGAGTTTGAAATCTCCTAACAAAGTTACTCCTAATAAGGTAAATCTCCTAAAAGGGCTAGAGGGAAATCCAATAACTGGGTGGCACCTAATAGTGTCTTTGTAAATTCCTAAGAGGGTTAAGCTCCTAACAAGGCATTCTTCAGATGAGTACTTTATTTGTGGGTCTTCATTCTCACCGTGGTTTTCACCCATTTGAGTTTCCACGTGAAAATATCTATGTTAAGTGTTGCATAATTTGTGGTGGTTGTGTTTATTGATTAAGTTTCATTTGATTATCTATCGGTGAACTTGTGAATATTTTTTTTGAGATAAAGAAGAGAAAATATACAGATATCTTAGGTAACTGATTCACCCCCGTCTCAGTTATCTTGGACCCTTAGGACTAAAAATTGGCATCATAGCCTTGGTCCTCTTTGTGGTGAAGCTTAACAACTTGAGGTCAAGATCTGAGAATGATGAGGAAGGAAGGTCCTAAATTCACAAGGGAAAAATTGAAGTTAGTGTATGGTGGTGATAAACATGTGAAAAAAGCTAAGGTTGACATCCTGAAAGGAAAGTTTGATGACATGAGGATGGTTGAAGGTGAAAACATTGAGAAGTATGGTCAGAGAATCAAAGAAGTGGTTGCTGCTATCAAAAGTGTTGGTGGTACTATTGAAGATGATGATGTGGTAAGTAAAGTTTTGAGAACCTTGTTACCTCTTTATGCCATTAGGCTTTCTGCTATTCAGGAGTTAAGATAATTAGGAAATAGTATTTTCACTCTTGATGCATTGATTGGAAATTTGATTGATTTTGATCTTAGCAATTATGATAATAGTGTTCCAAGGGTTGAAGCTGCATTTAGGGAATCTATGTCTCTTGCACCTGCAAGGAAAGGTAATGAAGCTAGTTATGAATCTTCTTCTATATAAAGTTACTCTAGTGATTATGATTATATCATGTCTAAGGAAAGGAAACAAGAAGAGTTGGAAGCATTGCTTGCTAGGAGGTTAGCTAGAGGAACAGTAAGTACAAGAGAAAGCTACCTCTTAAATGCTTCTCATGTAACAAGATTGGACACTTTACTTCTAGATGTCTTGATGGTGATAAGAAGGAACAGTCTAAGAGATTCAAGGATAAGAGCAAGAAGACTTTATTGTTTGTTGAAGATGGTGTTACCGATGAGGAATCTGAGGGTCATGAAGAAGATGAATTTACCTTTGTTGCTGTTAAGGAGGACCCCCATGTAGAAGGTGGAAAAGAATTAATTTCTAACATGGATCATGGTGGTGATTGGGTAATAGACAATGGATTTACACATCATATGACTGGTGACAAGATTAATTTCACTAAGTTGGAAGAATGTGATGGTGGAGCACTAAGGTTTGGTAATAACTCTCCTTTCTTAGTAAAAGGAATAAGATCTATTTCACTAAATAGAAAAATAGATTGTGATAATGTTTACTGGGTTGAAGACCTAGGATATAATTTTTTGAGTGCAACACATTTTAATAATAAAGGTTATCTTGTAGAGTTCAAAGGAGGTGTATGCATGATACCTGTAAGATCTGGTGATTGGATTTCTACTGGTATGCATACTAAAGGTAACTTATTCCATCTGAATACTACAATAAAGAGTTTTCAGATTGAAAAATTTGATGATAGTTGCTTGTGGCATAGGAGATTTTGTAATGTTAACTTTGATAGTTTCATCAAAGTCAATAAGATGTATATTGTTAGAGGTTTGACACAACTAGTAAAATCAGACAATGTCATGTGCAAGGAATGTCATTTGGAAAAGCTAACTAGTTCCATTTTTATTAGTTAGTCATTTTCATCTAAAGGTATTTTGGATTTAATACATACTAATTTTTGTGGTCATATGAGAACAAGAAGCTATTATGGAGATAAGTACTTTATGATTTTTATTGATGATTACTCCAGAATGATGTGGGTTACTTTTCTAAAAGAAAAATCAGATACATTCTATATTTTTAAGGTGTTCAAAACATGAGTTGAAAAGGAAATAGGTAAGATTTTGAAGTGCTTGAGATGTGATAGAGGTGGTGAGTTCACATCCGTGGAATGCACTAAGTTTTGTGAAGAACATGGAGTTAAGAGGCAAATATCAGCACCTAGAACTCCTCAGCAAAATGGGGTTGCACAGACAAGGAAAAAATCTATTATTGATGCTGCAAGAACCATGATGATTCAAAGAGATGTGTCTCAGATGTTTTGGAGAGAAGTTGTCTACACTGTTGTTTATACATTGAATCGGGTACAGGTGAAGAAGGGAACCAATAGGACTCCCTATGAGTTATGGTTTGGTCACAAACCTAGTGTGAAATACTTGAAAGTTTTTGGGAGAAGATGATACATAAAGAGAGATGAATATACAATAAAATTTAATCCTAAGAGTGATGAATGAATATTCCTAGGATATTCTTTAAAGAGTAAAATGTACAAGTGTCTAAACAAAAGAACCAACAAGTTGATAGAAAGTGCAAATGTGAAAATTGATGAATTTTCATAATAGAATGATGGTTCCAACAAGAATACATAAAAAATGATCAGTGGATTGTGTATATTTAACCAGTGGAGCAAGAAGTTGAAAATCAGAATAATGAAGATGAATCAGCTCAATCGGTAAAAGATGCTCCTAGACCTGAACCGGTGTTACCAAGGTATGTAAAATTGAATCATTCTGTTGATCAAATTATTGGTGATAAGGATGTTGGTGTTCAAAATAGAAGAAAGATTAGAGAAAGTACATGTCTGATTTGTGTACATGAACCTAAATCTGTTAAAGAGGCATTGAATAATGAAGATTTGGTTAAGGCCATGGACAAAAAATTAGACCAAATAAAGAAGAACAATACTCAGGTACTTGTTCCTAGACATGTTGATAAGAATGTGATAGGAACTAAGTGGGTACTCAAGAATAAACTCAATGAATCTGGTGAAGTTTCCAAAAATAAGGCAAGAATGGTGGTTAATGGTTATGCACAAGAAGAAGGCTTGGACTATGGAGAGACTTTTGCACTAGTGGCTAGACTTGAAGGAGTAAGGATTATGCTAGTGTTGGAAGTCTAATATGGGAAAAAAATAACTAAGAGGGGGGGTGAATCAGATCTATAAAACTTCTACCAATTCTAAACAAACTGATTCAACCATGTATTCATAAATATAAACTAAAATTCTGTAAAGATTAACATCTAATCATGAACACATAACACAAAGATTTTGGTAACCCAGAAACCCTTGAAGGTAAAACTGGGGTGGGGATGACACCCACAAATATTCACTATTGCAGTAATAAAGTGTGCTTGTTAGGGCTACAAATTTTTGATTACTTTTGACGATCTACCCTATGAGGATTCTTCCCTATTAAGAGCTTATAGACTTATACAATCTACCTTGTTAAAGGATTTAAAATTACAAAAAAGTAAGCACTTAGTTAAGAGATTTACAAAGGCTTGTTAGGACCACTCTGTTAAGAGATTTACCCTGACTCACTTGATAGAATTTATCGATACCCGATCCTTCATTCTATACTACAAATGCTGATAAAAAATCTTCTATTTCCAACTCTTAACTGATCTCTCAATCTGATTTATCTCTATTCTTCTCTTTACTTCTCTGCTCGGTCACTCTGTTTGGTCAATACTTCAGATATACAAAACATGCATATACTTTTGATCTCTTCTCTTCACATCCGCATCCAAATATACATACTTCCATACTTACACACACATATAGATTAGGGTTTGAAACATCCCATATATAGATCATCTAGATCAAGATCAATGATCTAGATCCATCATCTTTTACCGCTTAGGCATCCCTAATTTTGATTGGTTGCATGGATTGCATAGGGATTCATGATCATAAAAATAACCCATAATTAATGCATTAAATATCTACGCACAATCATTAAATTCTCTATAGAAGTCAGCCAAAATGGTTTACCTTGGTGTTTGTACTTTTCCAAACACATATACAAAAACTGTTTTACTCGACATACCCAAACACTGGTGCTCGGTCAATACTATCTCACTCGACATAACTATATGTTTTCGCTCGACACTAACTCTTCTATGCAACTCAAAAATAATTCTACTCAACATCCATTGAGTACTCGGTGACCTATGAATCGCTCGACAGTAACTACTTCTCGGTCTTGGCCTTAGTGGGATGGCTCAGTCACAGTGATGACCGACCAATCTGCCTTGATTATGACTAAGTGTGGGACACTAACAGACAAAAAAACCTAGAGATAAATAAATAGCATATGTTTCTTACAAAGGATTTAAAGTTTTCCAAATGGATGTCAAATCTGAATTCTTGAATGGAATTTTGGAAGAGGGAGTTTACATAGAACAACCAGATGGTTTTGCACTATCAGAAGATGGAGACAAGGTGTGCAAGCTACAGAAGGCACTTTATGGTCTGAAGCAAGCACCAAGGACATGGTATGAGAGACTCCACTCATATCTAATCAAGATCAATTTTATCAGAACAAGTGAGGATAATAATGTTTACTTGAAGATTGCAAAGGTTGACCAATTTTTGATTGTTGAAGTCTTTGTGGATGACATCATTTTTGGCAGAAAAGAGGAGATGAGCATTACTCTTTCTAATCAAATGAGGAAAAAATTTGAGATGTCTATGTTTAGAGAGATAAAATTCTTTGTTGGATTACATATATATTAGCTTAGTGATGGAATCTACATCAGCCAAGCAAAGTATGTGAGGGAAGTGTTGAAGACCTTTGGGTTAGAAGATTCTAAACCGGTTGGAACTCCAATGGTGAACGGTTGTAAGCTATCTGAAAAATATGATTCTAAAGAAGTGAATACAACTTTATACAGATCCATGATAGGTATTTTGCAATATGTTGTTCATATTAGGCATGATATAGCACATGTTTTTGGGATTTTAATAATATTTCAAGCTAATCCAAAGGAATCCCATATGGTGGCAATGAAAAGAATCTTTAAATACTTAAAAGGGACTAAAGACTAGAGTCTTTGGTATTCTCCTAAAGGAGGTTTTAATTTGAGTATTTTCATTGATGCAAATTGGGAAGATAATGTGGATGATAGGAAGAGCACAAGTGGAAGAGCTTTCTTTCTTGGAGAGAGATTTGTGTCGTTGACAAGCAAGAATCAAAACTGTATTTCCCAATCTATTGCAGAGACATAATATGTTTTCTCTTTTATTAATTGCACTCAAGTTACTTGGATGAAGCATATATTGGAAGGTATCAAGGAGTAGGTAACTAAACCAATGGTTATATATTATGATAATACTAGTGATATTAACATACCCAAGAACCTTGTGAAGCACTCTAAGACCAAGCATATTGCAATTAAGTACCATTTTCTTAGAGAGCAAGTTCAAGAGAAAGAGGTGTAGTTGGAGTATGTGCCAACTTAGGAGCAGGTTGCAGATATTTTTACAAAGTCACTACCTAAGGATACATTTGAGTATCTAAGAGGAAAGTTGGGGGTTATTCCCCTACCTGAGAAGAATTAAAGTGACGTTGTTGCATCAGTTCAATGTTTTGTATTGGAAATATTTGATTGGATTGATGTAATAAGGGGCTACTCCTTAGGGATAGAAGTCGGTGGTAAAGGTATTTATTACTTGATTATGATCAAGGGTATGAATTATTTGGAATTGTTTTCAAAAGGGGAGAGAAGTAATGAGAAGTGGAGAGCTAAAAAATGAGACAGATCAGAGAGAAAATGAGAAAGGGGGAGACACATAATAGTTGGATAGAGAAGAAAACAAGTAGAGAAGATTATCTGATTGACAAGATGTTGAGTTGTGATCAATGTAAAAGGGGGAGATTGTTGGTATAAATGATGATGTGATGATACATATTTGGTGTTGTGATGATCATTTATTGTGTTTTCATCAATGTAAATTATTTCCTTAGTGTTATTAGTATGTTTCCATATATGTGAGAAGGATGAACAGTGTATTTCAAGTGGTTTCAGTGGTCACAATTATTAAGGGAGACTTGAGAGTGTCTTTAGAGGATAATTGTATGATCACAATAGTTGATGTATTATTTGAGTAAGCTATATTTGATTGAAGTATGACATTGAAACTGCTAAAACAATCTATGACTGACAATGAGTGATTTAATCAGTTTATCAAATCTATGATGAGCTAGGTGGCGTGATCTTAGCATTGTGTTGTTGATACAATGTTGAGTTCATGGTTTTGACCACAACTTATTTGGATGATTAGTAAGCACTTTTTGAGGTTTCATAAGTTTTTTTAGTGAAAGGTGACAGTGTTCTTGAGCTACCGATGGTAGATCTTCATTTGGCGATCAATGATCGAGTTGTGATGAATCATGTGTGTTCCAGCTATCATGTTGATGTGCCCTAATTCATTTGTGGTGATCTGTTGGATTAAAATTGATTGAGGTAGAAATTTTATTAGGATAAAGGCCGAGTTGGTCAAAATGTGTTTGACTATTCTTGATAAAATTAATTGTATGAGTCTATCATGTGGCCGACCTGTTTGGAATATAAGTTTTTTATATTGTGATGTGTGTTTTTGTGTGATCTCCCTAAGAGAGAAGATTGAAAGGTGATTTAAAATGTGTTAGGTGAGATTTAGGGTGGTGGCCACCTTAGGGCTTGAGAAGTGATATTTATGTCATCAAATCAAAGATTGTGCATGTAGATCGTCGGTGTGAAGGTGCGATCAAGTCATAGTATTCCAGAGAAATTTGATGATTGAATTAATGTGTTATAGAGCATCTAATCAAGAAAATGATTTTATATTATCCAGATCAAAATAACCTAACAAGTTTCTTGTTCTATATCCCTTAACAGGGTAGATCCTAACAGTTCTTATTTGTAAATCTATTAACAGAGTGGCTCATTAACTTGAGTTTGAAATCTCCTAACAGAGTTACTCTTAAAAAGGTAAAGCTCCTAACAAGGCTAGTGGGAAATACCATAACTAAGTGGCACCTAACAATGTATTTGTAAACTCCTAATAGGGTTAAGCTCCTAACATGACATACTTCAGAAGAGTACTTTATTTGTGGGTCTTCATTCCCACCGTGGTATTCACCCATTTGGGTTTCCATGTAAAAATCTCTTTGTTAAGTTTTGCATGCTTTGTGGTGGTTTTGTTTATTGATTAAGTTTTATTTGCTTATCTATCGGTGGAATTGTGAATGTTTTTTGAGATAAAGAAGAGTAAATATGTAGATATCTTAGATAATTGATTCACCCCCCCTCTTAGTTATCTTGGACCCTTAGGACTAACAATGACATTAATACCCAACAAGGTTATAATGGATTAGGTATTGACAGTAATTAACAAGGTATTAAAGTTTTTATATATCCTCCTACACAAGTAACTAGGTGTGGTCTAGGTTTTATACCTCAAGACATAACTTTTCCTACTACTTATTCATCACAACACAAATCTCTTCTTGACATTATTTTACCAACACCATTCATTGTCACGCCTCCTTTTGACAATTGTTTGGCTTTAGCTAAAAGAATTTTTTGGAGATTAAATATAATACTAAAATTTGTTTTCCTTATAGATATTTTCCAAATAATCAAAGAACTATTAATGGTGAATTTATATGTCTTTTTCATCATATAAATAAACACTCTCTTTCTGATTGTATTCAATTTATACAATTTTGTCAAGATTTGGTAGATAGATCTCTTCTTTCTTTAACAACGAATCCTAATATTTTTCATAATATAAAACACATGTACCTTAACATCTCTTCTTCCTATTATGTTATTCTCCATTATGTAAATTTAGTATCTTACATCATTGGGGGGATCTTTTTTTTTCATAATGTGCATTATTTGTTTCCCTTGTCTTCCTCTTTGGGGGAAAGGTTTTTTTTAATCTCATCCATTTCTCTTTTCAAGTGATGATCTCTTATCTCTTTGTTGGTTAAATATTTTATACTGTGATATCCTTCCATGCACAGACTTGTTTTTTAAGGATCTTTCTCTACAATCTCTTCCTTTCTTGGCAGTGTATATCTTGTATAATTGATTTTTCCACTAAGTTTGCATAATGTGACATCCTCACATATTTCTTCATTGTCTCTTTATGGATTTGTATTAGTATCATATGAAATGGTGAGTAATACTATGGAGGAAGATCACTCACCAAATCAAATGGTAAAATGGCCTATGATACATTAGGAGCACTCCCAAAGGCTCACCGTGAAACCCAAATCAGATTAGTACAACCCAAAAGGATGGAGGGATGCTAATGCAATATCTAGATTTGAATATGGAGTGTGGGGATGATTTCCTTTAATGTTAAAGTGTATATGATATGTAAAATGATATGAAATTCTATGAAAGGAATTGATACCACGATAGATGAAATGACAACTAACAAAATATTATATAAGATATTATGCATAAAAGTAAATACAAGATGAAAAGAAGAATGAAATCACCTTGAAGCTAGGAGAGGAGGAATAAACTTCAGATCTCGAGTTGATTGTCATAGAACTATCGAAATAAAAAATGGTTATGGATATGGAATTCTGACACCTGTAACTCTCGACTGTGAAATTTATGGATCCAAAGGACCATTTTGAACAAATTCAACCTTTTCAAAGAAAGTAGACCTAGTCCCGGAGGCTCAAAATATGATGAATTATGTGAAGGATCTACCACTGGTTTTGAAATTTTTGAAATCCAGATCTGAAACTCTGAAAACCTATTCCTACACATAAGAAGCGAAAAATATTATGGAAAGGGGCTTTCCTTGGTCAAGCCCCTATATAGGAAACAACCTTGAAATGAAATAGAAATAACATAAGGAAAGTAATGTAAACAAGATAAAAGTCAGTTTCACCTTGCATGAAAAACCCTCATGGATGGATGTAGAAATTAGTCAAATCCATGAAGATGCTTGAAATGTATGTTTGGAATGTGTTGTAGAATCAAGGATGACTTAAAAAATTCAATGGATCTACACTTCCCAATCCTATATCTTGAATGAGTGAATGATTGAAATCTTGAATGGAAAAGAGGAATGGATATTCTTGCTTTCTTGAGAATTCCTCTACTTGTCCATCATGGGAGAGAAATTTGCATCAATGAGAGAAGATTGTATTTTTTTGGATGGAAGAAGACTTGGAGATCTTGAAATGGATGCTTTCCTTCAAATCTTGAATTTACCACTTCAATTGCACAACTTGAAATCTTTCTTGCACTTGAAAGATTGATTTCTTGCACATAGATATCTTACACAAAGATTAGATGTCAAAATGAGAGGATAAGACCCCCTTTTATACTCATTTTAGGATTCAATATTTCTAGACTGACCACAAATAAAGACCAGGAAGAAAAAAGTCTGCATTGGGCTTGGAGCCCACTTAAATACAATGACATAGGACAAGTTCCAATTGGGTTAACCTAGTCCAGGAAAAGGTCAACTTAGTTTGAACTAGTCCTGGCATTGTTAAATTCAAAGAAGATCTAGGTCTTGGGAAGTATGAAAAGTTTTGGGGAGAGAAAATGAAAGATGCAGGAAATCAAGCATAAAGACATTTAGATCTTGGAATCACTTAAATAGGGTCTAATAGGTCCTAAAGCCACCAATAATTGGTGCTAACTTTTTAGGATGGTACATTTATCCCCCACTTTAGTGGGAGCATGAGACAAGATCATACTCATGGTAAAGTATATCAAATACATAAGATGATCTCATCAAGCTTAAGGAGACAAATAAACATCAAGCCCCCAAGTAACTTAAGTCCTCATAAAATCCAAATCCAAAATAAGAGAAGCATCACTTGAAAGAGAAAGAGAGAAAGAGAGATATTAATAGCCTAATAAGAGTTTGTATTATTGTGAACCACACAAGGAAATTATTGTAAGAGATGGAATTGAATAGTATAGCAAGTTTTTTTATGCTATTTCAATCCATCGACAAGGATGAGTCCTTAAAGGAAAGCATTTCAAATAATGAATCCAACAACAAAATGATCAGTCCAAAGGAAAGCTAAGCTTTCTTAGGGATCACAAAAGGACAATCAGTCAAAGGACCAAGCATGCATGGTTAGTCTAAGGACCAAATGAACATTGACGATCAGTTTAAGGAACTATTGAAAAATATAGCATCAAATTTGTGTGTGTGTGTGTGTGTGAAAAATGTGAAACATAGAGCGAAGTGTATGACCCCACATTAAATCCATTGAAAATTATTTAACGTGATCAATTAATTTCATGGAGTGTACATGCATCCACAAGAAATGTTTTCACTACAAAATGCCCCTAAGAAAGGACAAATAAAGAGAAATGAGCACATGAAAAAAGAGAGTGAAAAAGGGATCTACCAACTCTAGGGTCAGTAGGTCATATGATAACTCATGTATATCATAAATGTGTCAAAATTAAATGTCAACATCCCCCAATGGTAGTAGAATCTTTCGTACAAGAGGAGCTAGTCAAGTGTATCACCTACCCCCTCCCCCATCTTGATCCATGGTGTTTAGGGAAGGTGGGAAACTTGCAAGAGGAGAAAATTTGAGTAGAACAAATGGAACAATAGCCAATTCTAAACAAGGACCATGCTATGAAGATAGGTCACTATGTTCATTACTAGGAGTGATAGATAACTATTGTGAAAACATAACTAGTAAATCATGATCAATATCAACTGTCTCATATATTTCATCAAAATCACTAGCATAGATATCATTGTTAGAATCAAGAATATCATCATCAAGAGTATCTTATTCATCTAGATTAATTATAATAGAATCCAAGTTACAAATTACATTTTCATGTTTGTTCTTTTTAATTTTGTTTAAATTCACTTCCTCAATTGGTCCAAGCATGGGTTGGTCAAAGGGAAGTGAAGCATGAAGAGGTGTATAAGATGAAGAAATGTTCTGAGAAGCATATTGACAGGCTCTAGCAATATGCTTGCAATGACGATCATGAGCATGATGAATGTGTTGGTTTTTCTAGAAATTTGGGTTGGGATATGATCAATCAACATCGAGTCCTTTTCTTCTTTAGGAGGGAGAAATGAAGGAACCACACTAGGTTGAGAGATGGTTTGAGAGGTATGTGTATAATAAATAGGAAGAGGAGGTATAGGTGGTGTAGGAAGAAGTCCACGTCAAGGGCAAAGAGATGGATCATCTTAAGGTTTTCTAATTTCAAAAATATTTTGAACCTTGTAGGCTTGGTATGATATAAAGCTATCGTCAAGAGAGGTTTGAGTTGGTTGAGGCATAGAAGGCCAAAAGAAATCAAGATCAATTGATTCATGAGGCATAGAAGGTTGATAAAGACTATGGTTAATAGTCATTATTTCTCCATTATGAGGAAATCTAAAACATTTATGAATAGTATAAGCCACAATGTTCATGGAGGAAAGCCAAGGAAGACCAAGTTTGACTTGAAATTGGTCAGAAGTTAGGATGACACTGAAAGTAGCATGTAAAGTTTTACCACCAACTTCAATAAGGAATGCAATGGAACCATGGGAATGATAAAGGAAACCATTGAAAATTTGAATCATAACATCATATTTAGAATAAAAATATTTTTGCAACTATTTACTGTAAAGATGATCTTCAGTTATCACATTCACCATACAAGTGGGATCAGCAAGGGTGCCATAGGTAGGAAGGCCATTCAGATTTATGACAATGTAGAGAGGACCATAAAATGTTTTAATTGTCTCAGTAGGGTCAAAGTTAATGCAAGGTTAAGATAGAGGTTTAGGTTTGACTTGTTCAACTCAGTTAACAACATGATTAGATTCATTAACTTTTTAATCATAGTTAATGCATTAAGAAGAAGAAGGTTGATCAATAATATTGGTTGAATTAGATGGAAAAGGATTGGTGTAGATTTGTAATTTTTAGTTAGGAGGTGCGACAGATTTGTTTCCTTGATCATGGTCACCATAAAAAATAGAGCCTTAGAATCAATAAGATCTTGCGGAAACATTTTTCAATATCATGACCAGGCTGACGATAATATTGGAAAAAAGTTGTGGATCAAAGTATTTGGATTAAGGTTTAGACGTGTCAATGGGTTTGATAGGAGGAAGTATTAACACATTATCATTAATTAACTTCAACATCACATTTTACAAAGATATATAAAGCTGAGTATAATTATGATTAGGTTTACAAATAGATGGAAAAGGAGCCACATCTTTGGATGCTACTGCCACTTGTTCATCAACATTGTTGGATGATTTGTTGATTTTGATGTAATTGTTCAATTTATGAAACTTGTTAAAATCCGATGCAAAATCACTCTTATTAATGAGAATAGGATCCATTGGAGTGGTGCTCTCACATTGACTCACTTGAAGTTGATAATAATGAAGCACTGCACACAATTGAGGAAATAAAGAGAATTCATAAATATCTTATCTCTAATGTTACTTTGTAAATTAGAAATAGAAATGCATTTCACATCAATATCAGGCACTAGATAAGAAATATTTATACCAATAAAATCTACCAATAAAATCACTAAATTTTTCTTTAAAACCTTGTTTACAATGCATTAAATCAGTTAGAGAGATTTTAGGACCAATGTTGTTTTGAAATTGTTCGATGAAAGAATTAGAAACATTTTTGAAGGAGTCAATTGAATAAGGAGGTAAGGAACAATATCATTGCAAGGCTTTGTCTCAAAATGTTCTAGTAAAATAATTTTCCATGAACCTATAGTCATGAGAGAAATTACTACATAAGGTTTATAAAGTTTTAACATGAGTCACAAGATCACCCTTACTGTTATAAGTGTCAAGATGAGGAATCTCCATTTATTGCGAGACAACAACATGGATAATATCCATAGACAAGGGACTAGTAATATCACAAGGATGAATGTTGAACTTGGATTGAGTCATGGAAGCTATTTGTTGTTGCAAATAAGACATAGTTTGAGCCAAGCTATTAATGGTAGAATAAGTAGAAAGAGTGCTAGGAGGAGAAACATGAAAAATGTTAGGAACATTATTGGAAATTGAAGGCATGGTTGAATATGAGAAAGGAACACTATGATAAGTAGGCATGGAATATGGAAATGAAACACATGGAACACTTGAAGGAAGAGAAGGATAAATAGGATTAGGAAGACTCGTATGTGTAGGATTGGGATTTTGGATTGAAGTTGTAATGATAGGTGGAGCATAATTGGACACACTAGAAATGGAAGTAGAGATAGGAAAAGAGGAATAAACACTTGCAGTGGGTGGAGTAAAGCCTAAATCATGAGAAAAATCCCTAATGGGTTTGACATTGGCTTCAATGAGATGACAAATACTATGCAAGAGGTTAACACCATGTTCATCAGTGTGAATAAGTTTCCTTAAGCTTTCTACAATGAAAAGAGCTTTGGGATTACTATTTTATTGACCTAGCCATCATTCAAACTTCTCAAATTCATGGGAAAGTTTTTGGACTTTAGTAGGAGGAACCCTTAATTATTCATCCTCATCATGAGAAGAATGAGAAGAGCTATTCTACATGATAGGATTGGGATCACTAAGATGCATGTTGGTCTCATCAAGATTCCTAGGAGAGGAGGGTTCAGGATCAAAGGAACCCATAAGTATATGACTTATTCTAGCCAAAGTGCTAAGGGAGATGCAATGCAATTTGAAAGAAATATGCAATTTAACTATTAAATTTAAGCATGAAACTATGATGTAATGTAAATATTAACTAACAAAATACATACAAAGAAAGATATTATCTAACTATAATGAAAATAAGGGGAATCTAACACAAAATTTAGAAAGGAAATTTTATAAGTCGGCTTCACCAAAATGTGTCATATGAAATGGTGAGCAATGTTATGGAGGAAGATCACTCACCAAATGAAATGGTCTAGGGGCCTATGATACATTAAGAACACCCCAAAAGGATCACCCTCAAACCCAAATCAGATTAGCAAAAACCAAAAGGATGAAGGTATGCTAATGCAAAATCTAGATTTGAAGATGGGGTTTGGGGATGAGTTCCTTTAACGTTAAAGTGTATATGGTATGTAAAATTATATGAAAATATATGAAAGAAATTGATACTATGATAGATGAAATGACAAATAACAAGATATGATATTAGATATGATGCATAAAAGTAAATGCAAGATGAAAAGAAAAATAATGAACTCACTTTGAAGCTAGGAGAGGAGGAATAAACTTCAGATATGGAGTTGATTGTTATAGAACTAATGAAATCAAAAATGGTTCTGGATCTGGCACTCTAACACCTGTAACTCCCATGTGTGAAATTTTTGGGTCCAAAGGACTATGTCAAAAAAATTTGAGCTTGTCCAATAAAGTTGACCTAGTCTCGGAGGCTAAAAATCTAATGAATTCTGTGAAGGATCTGTCACTGGTTCTGAAATTTTTGAAATATGGATCCAAAAATCTGAAAACATGTTCCTACACACAAGAAGAAGGGGAAAAGGATGTGAAAATGGGATTTCCTTGGTCAATCCCCTGTATAGGAATCAACCTTTAAATGAAATAGAAATTGTAAAAGGAAAGTAATGTAAACAAGATAAAAGTCAGTTTTACCTTGCATGAAAAAGCCTCATGGATGGATGTAGAAATCAATAAAATCTATAAAAATGTTTGAAATGTATGTTTGGAATGTGTTGTAGAACCAATGATTCCTTCAAAAATGAAATGTATGTACACTTTCCAATCCAAGATCTTGAATGAGTGTATGCTTTAAATCTTGAATGGAGAAAATGAATGGATCTTTTTGCTTGCTTGAGAATTCCTCTACTTGGCCATCATGGGAGATAAACTTGCATCAATGAGAGAATATTTCCCTTTTTTAGATGGAAGAAGACTTGGAGATATTTAAATGGATTCTTTCCCTCAAATCTTGAATCCACCACTTCAATTGTATGACTTGAAATCTTTCTTGCACTTGGAAGATTGATTTATTGCACATAGATAGCTTACACAAAGATTAGATGTCAAAATGAGAGGATAAGATCCCCTTTTATACTCATTTTGGGATTCAATATTGCTAGGCCAACCACAAATAAAGATTAGGAAGAAAAACCTTTGCATTGGGCCTGGATCCCACTTAAAAAAAGGGCTAGGATAGGTTGAATTGGGTTGAGCTAGTCCAGGACAAGGATGACTTAGTTTGACCTTGTCTTGGCATCGTCAAATTCAAAGAAGATCTGGGTCTTGGGAAGTGTGAAAATTTTTGGGGAGAGAAAATGACAAATGCGGGAAATAAGGCATAAATACATTTGGATCCTGGTATCACTAAAATGAGGTCTAATAGGTCCTAAAGCCACCAATAATGGGTGCTAACATTTTAGGACGGTACAATATTACTTTGTGATCAAACATCCTTTCTAGCAAGAGATTCTTTGTTTCATGCAAGGTATTTCCCTCTTTAATAAATAATCTCTTTCATGCCTCAAAGGGCATGTCTATCGTAAAATAATCTTCCATTTAGGGACTAAATATTTTTTATTTTGCAATCCATTCATTCCCCATTTGTTTACTTGTTTCTCTTATAGTATGATATCCTTTCTTCCATAAATGTGTTTGTCTTACAAAAGGATTTATATCCTTATTTGGAAATTAATTATTCTTGTAAGTGCATGTCTATTATAAAAGATACATCACTTAGGGTGTACAATGTATTATATTTGTCTTTTCCTTCACACTTGGGGAGAAAGGATTCATGTGTCAATCTTCTTATTCATTTTGTTTCTAAGGATCTACTTTCCTTAATATAGTGATATTTTCTTATCACGTGACATTATTTTCTTATACAAAATTGATTGTTTTGATTTGGGATTCTCTCTTATGCAAGATTGTGAATATTGCATCACAACCTCTTCCTCATTTGAAAAACAGATTTTCCTTAAAAAAAATTCCCTTTACTTGGGGGCTTAAAGTGTGTCATCCTTGATCAAGAATCTATTTTTCACCTAAGAATAGGGGGCTCATTAAAGGGTGCATTCTCTTTCTCTTCCCTCTTTATCTTGAATATGTTATCTTTGTTCAAGAACACCCATTTAAGGAAAATGTCTTGTAACCAAGACTTGCTTCTTTCAAGGGTCTCTTCCCACTTGTGAATATCCTTTTATGATTATCTATTTCCTTGGATGACAATATTTTTCACTCTTTTTGAAGGGTATAAGCATACATTTGTGTTTAAGGATATCTCCTTGTTGTTGGAAGTATGTATCCTTGTTCTCTTTTCCTTATGATGCCAACATAGTCCTATGTCATCATCGTAAGGAGGGGGAAATAAAAACATCTTCCATGTATTTTTATGCATCCTTTTGTTTATCGATCCCTATGAAGATATGCTTTCCTTAGGAGTGATCATGTTTTTTTATCCCTAAGGAGACAATGCTTTACTTAAGACTGATTACCTTTTTGGATCCCTCTAGAGACAATTATTTTTGTAGGATTGATCCCATAAGCCACCCTTGAGCATAAAATTTTTAAGCTTCCCCTAACTGCAAAGTTTTTAAAATCTGACCCTATGCACAAATTTTTCAAGGTATAATTGACTAGCATAACATAACTTGCTAGACCATCAATTATTCTTCCCTCATTTGGATGAGTGGAACTAGCATAACACAACTTGATAGCCTTTCCTTCTCCTATCTTCTTCCATGAATCACGTAGCATAACACAACTTTATAGACTATTGGATTCATGATCTCTCTCTCTCTCTCTCTCTCTCTCTCTCTCTCTCTTCTTTCCATGCTCTCATAGCTATGCTAGTGGGTTAGATCATGGAGTTTTGTCTCATCTTTGGCAACGATCTTTCCCTTTCCACATGGTCACTTATTATCTTGCAATATATTTTTAGAAATGATGTTGGTGGTGGGGAAAATTATCGATCGAGGTCTCTTTTACTAGTTGATTTATAGTTTTTTTTTAGTACAAACCCCTTTTTTTGGTATCTTTGTATTTTTTTGTTTTCTTTTTGTTTTATTTCTCGTGCCCTTGTGCATGGATTTTTGAGTTGAGATCCTTTTTGGGGGGGCTTGCATCCTTAAAATTAGTGATGTCTTATCTCTTTTTAGTTCTCCCATGAACATCTCTCTTGCGTTTCTTCAATCTTTCTCTTCTCTTTCATTTCATTTGCAGTGATCATGAGGTTGTCTCACACTCTCGCTAAAGTGGCAGCTAAATTTACCATCCTAAATTATAAGCACCTAATTAGTGTATAATTTAAGGACTATTTTGCACCCACCTTAGTGTGTTTTCTATAATAGGACCTCATATGGCACTTAATGGACACCTAAATTTAAACTTGGGTCCTATATCCCTTCAATATTGGTTAAAATTGAGGTTAGCACTTATTTCTAAGTGCACTCCTCTATTTTCCTCCAATCTCATAATTAATTTCATCACCTTAGTATCCCTCATATACCATATTTTCCTAGCACCAATTCCAAATTTGGGTTGACTTCCCTAGTTACAAAATGTTTCAAACATTTTGTCCCTACACGTTTTGGACCAAATTTGGCTTGGAGTTGTACGTCGGGGTTTTGGTGGGAGATTTTTTCCCATGGTTGGCCTGATTAAGTTTTAACCCCCTAAATATTATAAGAGGTATATAAACACCCTATCTCTTCTAATTTTGGTATCCATCTATTATCAAGTGCATCCAAGATTATTATCAAGCAATCAAGCATTCAAGTGCAAGAAAGTAAATCAAGTTCAAGAGCCATCAAGAAACCGAGTTCAAGCATTCAAGATATATCATTATTCATGATCATTCAAGGTGTTTCTCTCCATATATATATATATATATATATATATATCCCATTGGAGTCCAATCAAAAGAGTTTTCTATTAATTAAGGAGATACACATGCATCTACATTCATCCAAGTCTTCTTCTTTATCTTTTCCTCAATCAAACATTGTGGTGAATTAAAACTTTCATTCCATGAGGTTTTGTCTTTCATGATTTCCTTTTGGGGTTTTGTGCTAAGTCAAAGCTATTGCATCAACATATTTGATCACATTTAAAGAAGCATTTGTGTTTCAAAGGTATGATACATTTCATTCCTTAGATCTAGCCTTTCCTACATGACAACACACTTTCCTTTATTTTATTTCATTCAAAGGTTGATTCCTAAAAAGGACTTGACTAAGGAAAACCCCTTTATCCAACCTTATTCCCCATTTTTTCGTGTAGGAATAAGTTACAGAGCTATCAAAACTTTTCTGGACTAATCAGGAGCTATTAGAGAATCCCTAAAAATTTGAAGCAGAAACCCAGGGAATGAAGGGTTCCAAATGTTCTGTTTCTAGGTAAAAAATGTTTAAAACATTTTATGTATCACAAAAAAAGCCCAAATTTATTCTTGAGTCGGGTCACAACCTTTAGATTCCATATTTGTACTTACAGATATTTTTAGGATCTCGTTTGTTCACTATTTGGATCTGATGCAACATATCTCTTATTTTGATTCTAGGTGCATTATATAGATCTTCCCTAATCTAAATTTATTATCTCATTATCATTTACCATTTCAATATTAAATATTTAGTGAAGGACTATTGACCCATTTAGCACTTGGGACCTTCCTAACCTATTGTGACATCTTCCTTCTGAATGTGCAACATTGAAAAGGTGAAGTGATCTTCCTCTTTGCATTGCTTCACTTTTCCTATTATACACTCGTCATCCACACATATAGCCCAATCTACATCGGTATAATTCATTAAAGTAAAGTATCATTTTCTAGGATACCACAGTCCAAAATCTTCAGTTTCTTTCAAATATTTGAATTCTTTTCACATCAGTAACATGTGTTTCCGTGGGATCTTGCTAAAATTTGGCTATAAGACAAACAACATGCATGGTATTCAGTCTAGTAGGAGTTAGGTATAACAATCCACCAATCCTTGATCTATATTTACTCTAATCATCCTCAGGAGATTCATAATCTTTACTTAAATTATAGCCATCAACCATATGAGTGCATACCAATTTAACATTTTTCTGATTTAATTGCAACCCAAGAAAGAAATTCATTTCCCCATCATTAGCAAACTTTTTGTACATACCATCATTTCTTCCAAATATTATATCATCCACATAGAAAACTATAATCAAGATACCATTTGATTCAAGTTTAAAGTAAATATTACTATCAACAATACCTTTTTGAAACCCTTGCTTTAGCCAATAATTGTCAAGTCTCGCATACCAAGCTTGAGGAGCTTGTTGCAATCCCATACAATACCTTTTTCAACCTATATACCATTTCTAAATTATCTAACAACTTGAAACCTTCTTATTTCTATGTATACTTATTCTTTTAGTTCTTCATTCAGAAGTGCAAATTTCACATCCATCTGATATACCTTGAAGTCCTTGTGTGCCACAAAAGCCAAAAATATTTTGATTGCTTCCATTCTTTTTACATAAGCATAAGTTTCTTCAAATTCAATTCCTTCTACTTGTGTGCAACCTTTGTAGATAGGTCTTTATTTATTCCTTAATATGTGTCCATCTTAATTTAATTTGTTCTAGAAAACCCACTTTGTTCCAATTATATTCTTCTCAACTGGTTTAGGGACCGTTTCCCAAGTCAAATTCTTCATAAATTGATCTAGTTCTTCTTCCATATATTTTTATCAAACTCTGATCACTACAATATTCCTTCAGAGTTTTGGTTCAATTTCTAAAATTAAGCATAAGTTAACTTGTTTTTTAGCAACTTTACTTGTTGTGATGACACCTCTATTTATTTTTTCTCCATTATTCTGATTCTCTGGGTGATTCCTTTACACGTACCTAGGATTCTTAGGAGCAGTTGTCACAGAAAATTTTGTATCATTTTGCACTTCATTTTCTTCATTCTTTTCTTCTTCCAATTTGTTAGTTATCTCATCTAATTCATATCTACCTTCTACCTATGATATTTTTGGAATTTTTTCATCAACCTTTACATTTTATCTTTCAACTATCATTCTTAGTATTTTAATGTAACATCTGTAAGATTTTCTTTTGATAGATTACCCAAGGAATATGCCTTCATCAACTCTGGTATCAACATTTTCAAGATTTTCTTCATCTCTTCTAATGTAACATTAACTTCCAAATACTCTAAAATATTTCACAGAAAGGGGTTCTTCCATACTATACCTCATGATATTTTTCCAAGATTTTTCTTGACCTAAACTCTGTTAAGTGTGTATACTACAATCAATATTGCTACTTTCCAATAGACTTGTAGTAGATTTTCTTCTTTTATCATTTTTCTAGCAGCTTCCTGAAATATTTTGTTCTATTTATTCTTTCAACTACACCATTCTGTTGTGGTGTTCTAGGAGCAGAAAAATATCCCATAATCCCTTGATTCTCACGTAAAGTGTTAAATTCTTCAGGATTAAATTCTCCTCCTTTTTTAGACCTTAAACATTTGATTCTCCTATCTACCTCATTTTCAACTATTACCTTGAATATCTTGAACTTATCTAAAGCTTCTGATTTTTCTCTTAAGAGAGTAACCCATGTCATTCTAGAGTAATCATCAATTAAGAGTATAGATTACCAGTCACCTTGTTGAATTTTTATCCTAGTTGGTCTTCATAAGTCAGTATTCTCTAGTTCCAATAGTTTGGTAGTAAATTATTCCTTAGAATTAAAAGTCCTCCTTATATGTTTCCCAACTTGACATTCTTTGCAAACATTATTAATAGGTCTTGTAAGTTTTACTCTTATAGCTTACATTGTATTTATCTATACCAAATTTGAAAATTGATGTGGAACATCCTCTATTGTCATAGCCAACTCTCATTGATCTAAGACATCAAGTACTATTCAATAGTTGTCTTCAACTGGTAAATATTTCATCATGTCTTCTTTCCTGCAACAACATTGTAACCATTTCCACACAACCTTCCAACACTCGAAGGACTATGATTCAAGCCTTTAATGTAGTAAACATTATCAATATTATGATTGTCATCAAAACTGATAGAACCCATTCCAACTATCTTTACAGTTTGATCATCTCCAAATATAACAACACCTCCATCATAGTTTTCAATCTTTACAAACTCACTTTTGTCACCAGTCATGTGATTAGATCATGTTCTATCAATAAGCCAATCATGTCTACCTATTCTAACATGAGAAGTAGAAGCCACAATATCTGTAGTTTTAATAACAACTTCCAGATATGTCTTCTCAATAATTTTTTCAAGGTTAGTAGAACAAGATTCTTCTTTAGAAACCAAGAACAAGCATTGATAATAATCTTCATAATAAGATTCATCATCATAAATACTAGCATCTTCTTTGACATAATAATCTTTCTTATTAAACTTTCCTTTGCTCTCCTTATTCTTTTGATTTGCAATTTTGTCAGGACATATAGAAGCATAATGACCTATATTTCCACTACTAAATTTTTTTAAAGAGTAACTTACCTTTGTATTTTTTTATTCCTTTCTTCATTCTTCTTATGAAGTTTACCTCAATTCATCAAAGGCTTCTTCTTCTTCTTATTCGTCTTCATTTGTTGGTTTAGTGGTCTTAAATGCAGTTTTGGTTCTTGTACTAGTGGTACCACATTTTCTCATCTTAAAAGCAAATAAATATCCATACATTTTTTCTCTAGTATGCTAATTCAAATTCTGAGCTTCCTCTATATTAGATACTTTAGAACTACAGGGTTTGGTAAGGGTTCTAAGTACTTTATGCACTGCATTTTTTTTCCAGACTACCACCAAGTCCTCTAATCTTGTTCACCACATCATCTATCTTCTGCATGTATCTTGTTATATTGTCATCTTCTTCCATCCACAATATTTCATATTTAGCCTTAGCATTTCACAACTTAGCTTGTTTGACTATAATGTTCCCTTCACAAGTACTTCTTAACTTTTCCCAAACATCATGAGTAGTTTCCAAAGATTAAAGTAATTCAACTTTTGATAGAGCATTAAAAATTGCATACCTTTCCCTTTCATTGTCTTCATATGCTTCAATTTCATCTCAAGTGTTTAGCCCATTTTCCGGTTTCACATATTTATTCTCCACGACCTTCCAAGTCTTATAACTTAGAGAGAAGTATCCTCACATCTACACCTTCCAATATGCATAGTCAGATCCATCAGAAGTAAAAAGTGTCATTTTGTGTGCCATCAAGATCTCCTTGAGAAGATAATCTTTTCTCCAAGGAACCAATTATATGATACCAATTGTTGAATGTGCAAGATAACTGAGAGGGGGTGGGGGGTGAATCAACTGTTCACAAAATTTATAGAATTTTAAACCTTTTTAATCAGTTCCACCAAAATTTCTTTAATCCTTTAATTGCTAAAAGAAGTGAACATGAAAAGAACAAAAACTATCAAACACATAAAACACCATATTTACATGGAAAACCCAGTTAAGGGAAAAACCACAGAGAAGATTAATTCTCAAATATATGAACACCAATTCAGGTGATTTACAAAGAGAGGCCCACTGTCAAATCTAGATCACTACCCGATGAAAGAAGGCTCACTTTCGAAGGACTCACTGCCCATATGAAGAAGGATAAAAGAGAATATATCCACCATTGATATACAATTGCAATACAACTAAAATATTTGTAGATACCTTTGGCTCATTACTTCTGGTAACTAACACATGAATGCCTACACTACTTTGGACCACACTTCACATTACCTCATACAAACAGGGAGACAAATCCTCTTCACACACACCCATACTTGCACAATATTCGCACAAGCATGCACATATGCCACACACATTCCTGAATGAATCATCCTTTATTTATAACATTCTTGCATTTGCAAAGTCTTGAACTATCAACTAGACAACTAACCAAATATAATTTTGAATTAGGTCAGCACTAAACATTTATGTGGTGGAAAGTGTACAATAAGGAAACTGTAATACCCCTTATGTAGTCACCTTGATCGTGTGTGTTTTTTTTATCGCCAGGTCTAGTTAAAGATCTAATTGATTATTTAGTTTAATCCTAGTGTAGTTGTGATATACATATGTTTAATAATAATATTAATTTATTATTATTGTTAGTGACAATTCTTTATAGTCCAATTAAGGTATGTTTTCATTATATAGTAATGTTATTGATATTAATGACTACTTAATAAGACATCTAAGTAAATGTATGATGTCATTTTAATATGAATTAATCAATATCTTAGCTTATAAAAAAGACCATATTATTTAAAAGAAGTTAGTATTAATAATTATTAAATGTCAATCTATGATTAATGAAATGTTAAACACTAAATACAATTTATTTTAGTTTAATTTCTATATAAAATAAAGACTTTTATTTAAATCCGAATATCAATTAATGATTATACATCTGTTTTAATTTAATGAATAATAGTTGCAAGATTCTTCCTTGTATAATAAGAATTAGTGTTCTCCTTAATATAGAAAGCAATAAAATTTTTGGTTGTAGAAATGAATGCAATTTAATTTGCATGTCAGTTTTGGAGGTGCATGTCTATTGATTGGTCCAAAATGTACCATTGACCAAATTATAAAACTAGAAAACCTACGAAATTTTCAGCATATGTTCTTCATGATCTTCATATTTTGTGGTTAAAAACCACAAAAAATTGCAAAAAAAAGCACTTGTTTTCGTAAATTTGAAAAAAAAAAAGTTTGACCTTTTTTTTTTTTGGTCTTTGGTGTGTTTTGTCTAGAGCTTAGTCTGTTTGTCTTGATAGCAGTTTGAGGAGCGGGGATCTTGCTTGTTTAACCATCTCTTCTCCACCAATTCAATTTTGAGAAGGGAAACCAATTCCCGTTTTCCAATTCCAATGCTACAATATATATATAGTAACACATGCATTTTGTCTAGGGATTCTCGATGTTCAATTATCTTTTGATTAATTTAATTTTTTCATTGAATAAACGAAATGTGTGATCCATATGCTTTTCTTGTCAATGGTTTTTTGAGAGCCGCCCCTTGCTGCGTATCACCTATCTCCTATTTCAGACTAGTGCATTTCCTGCAATACATTTTTACCTTTTCTTGTTTGGTATTTTTCCCTATTGTGGGCGCCAACCATGTGTTTCATCACCTCCATGTTTAGCAAATGGAATTGCAGAAGTATGCATGGGTGGCCTTCCTATTTCCAGGACACATTTGACTCAGCGCCATACCTTCTAATTTTCATTTGACCACCATTGCACTTCAATCTTGAATTCTATGCCTAGTTTCAGTTTAATCGATTTTTAAATGGCAAGAAGCTTTTATAAGCTACTGTTTGTATATGATGAATAGGATTACAAATGGATTGAAGGTTAAAGTTTAAATCGAAGGCATGTAATTTCATTCTTTCTTTTTGTAGTTAAAATAATCTTATGAATCTATTTTTAGATTCTTAGTTTTGTAAATTTAGGAATTGATTTAAGTTTTTAAATAATTGTTTTTTGAAATATGAGATTTTTATTTTATAGTTTAAAAAAAAAAAATTCATTCTATTTCTAATAATGTGATTATCTAATTATTTATCGTTGATTAAATTTAGTCATTTAGTTATGTTGATAAAAACTTAGCTAATTAAAATTAATTAAAGTTGATTTGTTATTTTAATCAATGTGGAATCTTTTGTTTAATTAAATATAGATTAGGATTTAGTTATCTTTTTAATGGAATTAGAGGTAGGAATTAATTGAATTATAATTATTTATATATTGTTTGTTTTTCATAAGAATTGGTAATTCATTGATTTGATTTATTTTTATAATTAGCAAATTAATTAGACTAAAATTATGGCATAATATGTTAGTGGTATTTAGCTTATATCTTGTTATATACAATGTAACTTTTATTTTTAATATTGAAAGAAGTCAAAATTAGGGGGTTGTCCCATTACAAACCATTAGAGAAACAACAACAGAAGAACTACTGTCAGCAAAAGTCGTTATATTGACAACCACCTAAACTTTCCTCTATCAAAGTCCATGAACGTACTAGTTATAATAAAACTATAAGCATCTAAACTACCCAAGTTTATGAGAGTCTTAATAAAAAACATAGTATGTTGGCGCAGGGCTATAATAAGCAAAGTTTGTAGCAAACCATTTGAAAGTAAAAAAAAAGGACTATTGAGGCCATGAACGCCACCCGACGCACCAAAAAAAAATACCCAACAACCCACATTCAAACTTTTTTCTATGATTGGGATTGGAAAGCATCATTCTTGCCCAGTCTTCGGAGAGAAACTTGAAGAGGTCTTTATAATCATCCTCTTCACTAAGCTTTCCTTTGTAGACCTCCTACAATAGACATATGGTAATGGTCGAACTGTGCATGACCTTTAGTGCAAAGTGACAAATTTCCTAGATCCTTTTGTCCACGGCCTTAGCATTGCTGATAATCTCTTGCATTTTATCATCCAAATTCCTTTCCATGTCAATCAGCTTGCTGTCATTTTCCTCCTTAATGCTACTGGATTCTTCCACAACAACATTTTTAGCAAGCCTCGGGGTTGGGGAGGGTGAACTAGTACAAGTTGTGGGCTTAGGGGAAGAATTGACAGACGTATTAGGGCTCTCAGAGATGCAATTGGAATTTCTAGCAATGGCTAAAGGGACAATTTTCTCCTGGGTATCTTCTTCTCCCTCCTCACTTTCTGTGTCCTCAGTATCAACAGAAGAGGAAGACTCCTTAAGTTATTTTTTCTTTTTTAGTAGGTTTTCAATAGCTAGCAGTGTTAATGTTTGTTAATGCATAGTTACTAAGGAAGGATCCTCAATAAATTTTATTTTAGATGTTAATGTATTTGCATTTAGTTGTGATTGTGAATTACTCTTTTATGCTTCGTGAGAGTGTCCATGTGTTTTATTATTATTTTTGGAAGTACTTCTGGGGGTCCTGGTTTTGTTTCCACTCATGGATACTAGAGGCTTGGGAGAAATAGTTTTGTGCTTAAGCATTCTTGTTCCGTGTTACAATTTAATTTCTTATTTTGGTATTGATGATGTCTTCCTCTTCATCATTGTGATATGGGACTTTATTGAATTTTATGAGCTTGGATCCATTCTCATGATGATATTGAATGGGCATTTGTGTGAGCTCCTATATTTTTCTTTTATCCTATGGTGGAAAGAGAGAGATCTTTTTTTTATTGACTTGTTGGTTATTAATTTTATGATGGTATCATTGATGACTCTCTCTGGATATAATGAAATTTCATGATCTTGACATATTATTTTTAGCTCACCATTCTTTTACTCTAGTATTTTTTTTAGGAGGGTTTGCTAGAATCATGGTCAGAGGAGTGGCTTGCAATGGGGGTAGGGCCCTAAGTGGCTTCTAAGTTAACCTATTGTGGGTAGATAATCAAGTGATAACATAATAAAATGAACTGGGTTGGGTTACACATTAATCAAGATAAACGAGATACCTTACCCATGGCATTGAGTTCTTGTACATACTAAGGATGGGTGGGAGAAGGCTTGATCATCCATGGGGCATTGATCTAGAAAATCATCTTTCATGTCCTCACGAAAGGAATATCGATTCCACATGAGTTCTCACGTAGGGGTTGGGGTCTAGTGAGAGACTGTCAGGGTAATCCAGAATAGTGGGGAGCTATGTGATTACACTCTCTTACATGTGTCTTAGGATTATTTAGCCTTGTAGTTTTCCTCCAATATCCTTGTTGTTTATCCCTTGTAAAATCCCTATGTTTTTTTATTAAGAGAAATAAAATTTTGATGGGGCCCCGAAACCCAAAGCAATCAGATTTTGAGGGGGATCTAAAACCCCACTAAGAAAAGATACTATAACATAGAAACCATTTAGATAAAAACAACCCAAAGCAAACCAAGAGCCAATAAACATACAACTAGGTTAAACAAACCAACCAAAGTACTGGCTGTCTAAGAGACCAATGCCTTACATCATAGAGAAGATCTCAAAATAAAAGAGATCCAAATAGATTAGAAGGATGCCCAAGCCACAATAACTAGGTTTTGACATGACTCCCAAAACCATACTTGAGATTTCAATGAATCCATCAAAAGAAACACTACACTCCTCATCAATAAAAGCTATCAAAGAAGAAACACAAAGGAGCACCAAGATCATAAATGCCACATGAGATTCCACCTCAATATGAATACCCACACCACCCATGGTGAAGTAGCCAAATTAGGAACCAACTGCAAAAGAGGGAATCTCCAGCCCAACAAAAGGGAAGAGAAGGAAGTAAGAACATTAACGCTCCTCCACTTAAAATGATCACAAACCAAAACTATGACAATCACTGCAACAAAAGATTCATCGCCACCTACACCAAGAGAAATAGATAGGAAAATGAGCATCCAAAGTAGAGGGGAGAGAATGAGAGATAAGAACTCAGTAAAGCCCCCACTCAGAAGATCGTCACAACAAACCTCCTCAAACAATCCAACAATCAAATGATTCTCACCTTCCTCCAAACAATTGGATAGTAGACAAAGAATCCATCAAAGAGGCAAGGAAGTAAAGAGGGGGGACACATCAAAGCCCATCCTCTCAAAATATTCCTCCCTGAACATAACCAACACCTCCTAAACCAAGAACCCACAATTTGAAGCCAAGAAATATTGAAAGTTGGAAGACACAAACCACATGTAGAAGAAGTAGAAGGCCATATCTAAAATAAAGCACCTGCTCATAAAAATCATACAACCAACCGCCCCCACCCATGCATGGAAAAGAAACCTCTAGGGATCAACATGCGGAGAGATCAAATCAAGAGTGAAAGGAACTTTGTGGAGAAGGGAGGCAAAAGAAGGGCCAAAATCATCAAACTTCCCTTTGTTAATAAAGTCAAAACCATTTTCCACCACCCACCAACTAGAAAGGAGACCAATCAGCCCCGAGAGGAAATCTTCCAAAGGCAACTCCGAAGAAGAGCCACCATTGGAAAAGAGGCACATGGAAGATAAATCCCAAAATAGAGAGGAGAAGAAGAGGTGGTTGAGATCATCAAAGTGCCCTCCCAAAATAAAACCAACCCCACAACCTCAAAAAAATATGAGAACAAGAAATCTGCACCAAGAAGCTCAACTCCAGTACCAAAAGAGAAAGAACAACTCTTCTCCTGAAAAGAAACCCTGGTTAGAAAGGAGGCAAAAGGGCCAAGATCATCAAATCCCCCTCTTAATAAAATAATCACCTACCACCACCATCATCCAACCAAAGAAATCAATCCTAGAAAAGAAGAAAAGTCCAACACCAGACCTAGTACTTTCTTCAAAAAAGACACATCTCTCCCACCAAAGGACATAAGCTGAAGATTCAAGGGAGATACCAAAGTTTGCATGGCCACATAATCCAAGCAGGAAAAAATCCATAATCTATAAAAATTGAAACCTCTCTATATCCATAACCATAACACAAGTTACACAACACCCAGGATCAGGGTTTCCATCTATCCTCAAAAATATCCGAAGAGGAACTAGCACTGGAAAGGAGATTCAAGGCACAAAAATCCCAAAATATAGAGGGAGGAAGAGGGGGTATGTATCATCAAATTGCCCTCCCAAAAGAAAACCAACCCCGCCAAACTCAAGAAACTCTAAAATAAAGAAATCTCACCAAGAAACTCATCACCAACACCAAAGAGTAACAACTAGCAAGAGAATTCCTAACCAAAAAAATGAAACCATGATCAGAAAGAAGGAGACAAAAGGGCCAAGATCCTCAAAGCCCCATCTCTTAATAAAATCAACACCAACCATAGAAACAAAACACCCAAGAGAAGAAGAGTCCAACACCAAGAGACCCAATACTAGTTTCAAAGAAGAAACATCTCTCCAATTTAAGAGAGAGAGAGAGAGAGAGAGAGAGAGAGAGAGACCTCCATGTCCATAGAAAAAAATTAGGACACAATCCTATGTCTCAAAACACTAGCCCCAAACAAGCACAAGCCTAGGTGAAATCAAAGGGAAAATATTCCCCCAGACCACATCAACAATATGTACCCTAACAATCTGGAGCACCCAAATCACTGAGAGTTGTAGGCCAACACTGCAAGACATTAACAAATAGTTGGAAACACACATGGGTCCTAAGTACCTAAACACACCAGAGATTTCCTTCAGATATTGACTTCTACAAAGGGCCTTTAGAAAAGACAAAATCCCAAAATAGGGCTGGGTTGGGTGCCGCACTGAAAAAAACTTTCCGCTCACTACCATCCCCTTCAACAAAGGGAAAAGAAGCCAAAGCACATGGAAACTGAAGGGCACACCAAGGGGGCATACATACCATGGGGATCAAACCCCCCAAAAGAAACTAAGAGGCCAACACTACCTCTCATGGGTCCAATAACAAAAGCTGAAGATGACACAACCACAACTCTCTATGTCGACCCCCACCCAGAACAAGAGCAACCCAAAAATGTTGTCACCCCCTCACCATAATAAAGAGGGGAGCCAAAAGAAACAAGTAAGCGCAACCAAACTTGGAGAAAAACATCAAAAAACTCTGAGACCATTGAGAATGTAGGGAAAGCGGACTTGGAGGAGACAAAAATTTTCTTGATGCCCACACTTGAGAGAAGTCATATGTAAATAGAACAAGGGTTGTGTCAAGAAAAAATCCCCACCAAGACACAAATTATCTTGCACCTCAAACGAGCACGAGAAAAGGATCTACATTTGAATCTTCATCCTCATCTGAGTCACAATCCTCCTCTAAGCCCTCAGAACCCCTAGCACCAACACCACTAAAGCTCCTTTCCGTCAACATGTTGACAACTCAAGTGCTTTTTTGTAAAATCCCTATGTTATTCCTTGATTTGATTATTCTATTTTTTTCTTCCTTCCTTGTGTTGTTTATGTGGTGTGGGGTCTTGTTTCTATCTCCTAGCTCTAAGGGAGTGGGCCTCAAGGTTCCATGTGGTTGGGAGCAAAATAAAATTCAATCAAGTTTCCTGAGCTATTCATGAGATTCTAGGATGGTCTTGCATTCTCTCCATACTTCTTGTTTTTGTGGCCAAATGGATATTATTGCTTCTTTGTATCATGATATGTATCTTGGATTTGATGTATTGATGTACTATCATATTCTCATCGAGGAGATGATTGTAAATTGTAAATATAACTTGTATCTATGATTATATGTAAGGCAATGTAAGAAGTAGAAAACTAATGATTTTAATTATTATTATATGATTATATGTATCTTCCATTTTAAGGTTTAAATGAAAATAGTTCATCTTGTACCTTATTCCTTGAATCGTGATTTCTTAAATGACTTAGTCTTGTATGTTATACATTGCTAGTAGTGGAGTAAAAGTACAAACTCGTTTTATACTTTTATAAAGGAAAAGGATAACATCACCGAAATTGTTCAACTTTAATGGCATAAAAGTGACAGTTCTGTTTAGAATTTGAAGATGATGTAAATTGATGAAATGTGTAAAACTAAATAAAGTTCGCGCCTATTTTTTAATTATTTTTTTGGACAATAATTGATAATTTCTTTTTAATTTTTTTAAGTTATTTTTTCAATTGCTGAAAAATACTGAAAATCAAGGGGTCTAGTTCCCACCAAAAAACTATATGTAAATAATATTTTTTTCCTCTAAATTTAAAATATGTTATAGATGACATATATAGCTAGTGCATGAAAAAAGAAAAATTGGGTTTCAATGTATATTTTATCTTTTATAACAATTCAAAGCCCAACTTACCCGAAATCGACAGTTTTCATCTCCCACATGTACACACCAAAAAATGATCAAAGTCAAACATTAATTAAATTCAAGCAATTTAATTAATAAAATCAAATTTCTTCTATTATATAGTTTAATTTAATAGTTGACTTTATAGTTCACTCGAATTAATTAAATCTTTATCAATTAATTAATTTTTGCTTCACAAATAAATTCCGACCCACTCACTCATAAAATTCCATATCCCGCATGGCTAAAGTAATTAATTATTTTGAATTAATTAAATCCTAATATCTCTCACAAACTACAAAAGAACAAAATTCAAATCAACCAATGGGAGACAAAGGAAAAGTTCACATGGATCACTCAAAGGCTTTGTTATCTTGACCATCCATTTGTACAATGCTATCTTGACCAATTGATTTTGGACACATCATCAAACCCTAACTTCAACCATAATTTGATCATGGTTAATGAAACTCACCCCCAACATCTCGAGAAATCCTATAAATAGGATGCATTCTTAGATAAAATCATCCACTTCCATCAAAGCATATGCATAGCATTGGTTTGATCATCCACTCACCTCATAGTAATTGCATTATAGTCATTTTAGCTTAGAGTTAGCATTGGAGTAACATCATAATGTTGGATTTAGTTGAATCATGCTTATTTTAGTGATTTCATCATTGTTCTTCATAATTTAGCATAGAATTTGTACTCATAATAGCATCAGATCATCAATTCATCATTCAAATATCATTTTCTAGTTCTATGGTAATCATTTGAAGGTTCTAATGGAATGTGGATAGAATTGTGTTGAATGGAAGGTTGCACCAAATAGTTTATGCTATTTTAGTTTTACTTGTCCATGCATCATGCTTGATTCTTTTGCATAGTCATTGTATGGATTTTGTGTGAAGGGTCTAAGAAGTATATGTCATTGAGTTGGTGTGGGATATTTTTAGATATTTGAATAACATATATAATGCCCAATGATGAATTTCATCATGGTTGTGCATAGTGTTCATGTATATGCATTATGGTTGAGTGACATGGACATCTATGCATGATCAATGTACACCTCTTGTGTGTAAAAATGAATAAATTATATATGATTGAGTTCATCCATCATGATTATTGTATGGCCTTTTCATGGCGATATTTATTTATTGGATTTTTGTATCAAAATCCTATGGTTTGCCTTGTCTACTTGTTCACACATCATGATTGAGGGACATCATCTCTTGCACATGTTAAATATATAGTTTTTTCAAGAAGATCTAATGAAATAAATGACATTAAAATGTATGGGATTTATTTGAATATAGTTACTTTTGCATCATGGTTGAGTGACATTGATGCTTGTGTATGAAGATTGAAGTACTATTCTATGAAGACTATAATATTGATATATTTCCTTTATTTATATAGGCACTGTTTGAAGATTCTGATTGGTTATGATAGCTTTGAGTTTCATGGGTTTTATCTTAAAGTTGTGCTAAACTTTAATTGATTTTGTATGGTTGTCCAGTTTTGTTTGAAGGTTGCATAAGCTCCTATAGTGTTTCTTGTGTTCTTGTACACATCATGGTTGTGTAACATTATCTCTTGTGTGTGACAATTGTATGGTTCTTGCTTGAAAGTTTAATGAATTATAGTCATATGACATTTATTTGAATGTGGATGTTTATATATCATGGTTGAGTGATTTATTTGAATGTGGTTGTTCATGTATCATAGTTGAGTGATTTATTTTTATGCATAATGATTGTACTACTTCTATATGAATTGGCTAATTATATGTGCAATTTAGTTCTATGAGCATCATTTGAAGGTTCTAATGGCACGTGGATACGATTTTTTTGAATTGAAGGTTGAATCAAATATTTTATGCTAGTTTACTTTTACTTGTCCATGCATCGTGCTTGACTCTTTTGCATAATGATTGTATGGTTTTTGTGTGAAGGGTCTAAGAAGTATATATCATTGAGTTTATGTATGTGCATACATAAACTAAATTATGCCATTAGAACCTTCAAATGATGCCCATAGAACTAAATTGCACATATAATTAGCCAATTCATAGAGAAGTAGTACTATATGTATATACACACAC
>MU226949.1:1724993-1766170 GCA_018584345.1 Thuja plicata
ATATGTACATATATATATATGTACATATATATATATGTACATATATATATATATGTACATATATATATATGTATATATGTGTGTGTGTGTGTGTGTGTGTATTAATATATGTGTATGTATGTATATATGTATATATGTTTATACACGTGTGTGTGTGTGTGTATATGCGCACCTAGTGCTGGTGTGTACTCACCTTCTCCACCTATATAAGTTATTTTCTTGATTCTCACACTTTTGTAGAAAGAATATTGAATTATGCATTGGCCCCATTTCCAACTCTATGCAAAAAGGCGCAAAGACTATACTACTAGGTTCTAGTTTCAGGGCCCATAGCTACTTATGGCTCACATGTCCCACTTTTGGTACCTTGTCTTGTTTTGGGTCCCAAAACTTGTTTTGTCTTTGACTCTTATTTTTGGCCCCTAGAGCTCATTACTTGTCAGATAGGCCCATTTTCGGCCCTTGTGTCTCAAATTCTATTTTCAATCCCATGTCTCCCATTTTTTTTGCATGTCTCATTTTAGCTCCTAAGTGGTTAAAAATAAAAGGTTTTGGTAAAAACCATGTTTTGGATCCTACAATACATTCAGGGCCACATACCCCCAATTTTGGCCCTTGGGTCTCATTTTTGTCTTATGTTCTATTTTTAGTCTTGAGCCCCATTTTGGGTCTCGAAACACATTTATGGTCTTGCAAACCCATTTTGGGTGCCAGAGACATTTGTTGTCCTGGAGCTCATTTTAGGTATCAAAACCTATTTTTGATCTCATGTCTCATTTTGTAGTATCATTCTCTAATTTCTATCTTGTAACTTGTTTTTGGTTACATGGACCCATTTACGGTCTTGGTCCTATTTTGGGTCTCCAAACTAGTTTTGAGGCCCACATCTTTTTTTTAATCTTGTGCCCCATTTGGATCCCAAAGCCCATTTTGTCTCGCACGGATCCATTCAAGCCCTAGAACCAATTTTTGACACTCATATCTCATTTTGTGTTCTTGAACCCATTTTGGGTTCCAAAAGTCATTTTCTGACTCACAAGTCCATTTTGGGACCCAAAGCCCATTTCTTGTTCATAGACCCATCTTGGGCCCTTGATCCCAATTTTGGTTTCATGCCCTATTTTCTCTCTTTAAACTTGTTTATATTCCTCAAGAAGCACTAGGGGCTCACCCTTGACACATAGTAAGTGCATTGGTGCTTCAACTTGAGTGCACCCTAGAAACACTAGGGGCACACTTGGGTCATCACTTGAGTGCACTTAGGGCACACCCATGATGGAATTGAGATGCACAAGGGTTGCACCTTGAGTGGACCATTAGCGCATGTAGATTACTACACTACACACACTGTACACATCCAAGGCACACAAGGGTCACACCTTGGGTGCACCCGACTTACACCAAGGTCCCACCTTGGGTGCACCTAAAGTGTACTTTCTGTGCACTCAAGGCACACCTCAATCACATATTATATGCATTTTGAGATGCACCCAGGGGGCTTTGGGGTCACAGATAGGTAGCACCATAGACACACCTAGGGCATACCGAGGTCACTCTATGAGTACACCTAGGGAACACTGGGGTCACATGGGGGTGCACCTTAGAAGAATTGGGGCCACACCTTGAGTGCACTAGAGGTGCACCTAGGGTGCACTTTACCATGCCCATAACACATTTTAGGTGTACCTAAGCATGCATTTGATGCACTTGATGTGCACTAAGGTCCCACCTTGGAATCAATCGAGTAGTATCTCAGACGCACCTGGGGTGCTTAGGGGCCACACCTAGGGTGTGATGGGGGTGCAATTGGGATTCTATAGGATCAGAACCCAAACCATAAATTAAAAAAACCAGGCAAAGAAAATGGAGTAATAACTATTGTGTGTGTGTGTGTGTAATATATGTATGCATGTATACATACATACATACATATATTACACACACACACACACATGTATGGGTGATCCCACAATACCGTGTCCCACTTTTTGGCCAACTTTGACATTGAAACACATATTTTTAAATAAACCTCACTTTCGGATACCCATTGTTGTGAAACCATTAAGAATTTGAAGATAATGTAAACTTGTGACTTTTATCATTTTGTTTCTAGTTTCTAAATATATATTTTTAAAAAAATTGGAATTG
This sequence comes from Thuja plicata, assembly GCA_018584345.1. NCBI lineage: Eukaryota > Viridiplantae > Streptophyta > Pinopsida > Cupressales > Cupressaceae > Thuja > Thuja plicata. The sequence continues at coordinate 1,727,142 of MU226949.1, forward strand.
ATTTGTATCCCTTTTTCCTTCTCCTTCAAAAATTGATTTGTCTGAAAAATCAGCATTTTCAGGAGTGACACTCACTTTGATCAACATAACATTTTTTATCTAAAAAATAATAATGGTGCAGGAGTACCTTAAGGTCTTATGAATAACTTCAAACATTTTAGCTTGTAGGTTGCTTTAGCCAACCACCAAGGTAATAAGGACTAAGTATAAAGTCTCAATGTTTTTTTGGAGTGTGTTTAGTGGTAAGAGTGTTTAGAGTATAGTGTTTTGTATGATCAATTAGGCTCTAGGGTAAAAAGTCCTAGGAAAGTCAACAAAGGGTCAAAGTTTTATCAAGACTCAGAAATGGAGTGGAATTTGTGATTTTGATGTTTTTAAGTGTTTTAAGGTCTTATGTAATGGTTTAGAGTCAAATTGAACCATTGAGAGTAGTGGATTGTCAAAAGAGCAAAAAATGTAAAAGTTGCTCATGACAACTTTGCAAAGTTGTCATGACAACATTTCCTACAAACTAGGAAAGAGCATTAATGGTGTTTTTATCCCGACCTAAGTGTCCAAACATGTGGGGTAGTATATATAAGGTCAAACAAAACCTAATCCAGGGGTTCAAAGTCACATTGTACGGACTGTGATTTGGAAAGAAAAGAATCGATTGTGCTTTTGTAACAGAGCCTTCATCCAGTCACTTAATGGATTGAAAGGATTTAATTAATGCATTGAAACTTTACTTTGTGTTATGTAGTTACTTTGTGTTGAATTGGTTTAGCTGTTCAGTGCTTCTAGTTAACATTTTTTAAATTTCTTGAGTTTCACTGGCTCGTTGTCTGGTTCAGAGCCAGTCTTGTAAATATGCACCCCACTTGAGTTCCCATGGTTAACATTTTGTGGCCTCTTGGAATAAATTAGGGGACCTTTTATATATTGTAAATATGGTATGTGAAGTCATTTCATGCAGGGGAAATATTTTTTCCATCAAGCCCTAGGTGAGTGCAGAGGCATTCTGGTTAGAGGCTTGTGCAGAACAGTAGCAATAAATCTTGCTAATTGGATTGGTTAGAACCAATAAATGGTGGGAGAATGTAAGGGTATGTATCCTTGATAAATTAATGCAAGGAGAAGGATAGTGGAGTTTATTGGAACCCTTTGTAAAATCAAAGAACTTAGACTGGTGAACATGCTCCTAAAACCCTTAAAAATAGGGGTTTGGTGAAAGTCCTATGTACGGACAGGGTGGGGGTCTAAAACCTAGAAAATGCTAGAGCCTAGGTTGGACCTATGAAGAATCCATAATTATTTTAGAGGCTTATTAAGGATAGTTTGCAATAAATCCAAGATTTTAGTGTTTAGGAGGGCTAATTAGGCCGAAAAAGCTACAAGGCCTAAAATCTTGAAAAGTATGAACTCGATTAGAAACCTTTAAAAGAATCCATCCAAATGGATCAAAATTGGTTGAAAGTGACCTAGGAATGGTTAGGATTACCATTCCTATTTCCAAGAGTAGTTTGGGAGCAAGGTGGCTCAATGGAGCCTATGGGTGCATTGTTGGATTGAGAGAGTTAGCAGAGTGAATTGAAGTTGGTGGTGAGTTCTAAGGGAAGTAGGGGATCATAGAGTTGTCCTATAGATAGGGTAGAGAAAGATACCCTAGGAAGAAAAAGGAAAGGTCTTAGTTAGAGTAAGAATGCTCTTGTGGTTAGAGCTCCCCATTAGATAAGAATGTAATTCTTTTGAAGTTAGGTTTTCAATACCAATATCTATAGAATCCAATTGGTTTTGTTCAATTTGGTTGAAAATCTTATAGTTTATTGAGTTATGAAGTGACATTAACTATAATTTGGACATATGTCAATTTTGATCTCTCAAACTTAATATGTATATATCAAAATTCATTTTTTATTTTTTTGATAGAAAGGTAACATAAATACCTATTTCCTAGATATTCTTCATAATTGGTTTTTCCTAATTTACTATTTTCCAAAAGCGTAGACAAGAGAAGTTGCTAAATGGCCACACAACCTATATTTAGTAAAACTTAAGAACAAAGTCATTATAAACTCAATATATATAAAAACCATAATCATTGGAAATATTTCTCTGAGTACTATCATCCTATATTTGGGTTTGTCAAATGAATTCATTTGATCCCCCAAAAAGTTAATGTCAAAGTGATTTTTTGTCAGCATTTTGATGGGTGCAAAGGAGACTCGATTATAGATGTAACTAAGGAGTAGAGAGATTATACCAAAGAGAGTTTGATCTAAGAGGTTTTGATCTAACCATTTTCAATTTACTCCTTCAAATGGGACCTCTCAAGGATTAAATGATCATATTTTCTTAAAAATGTGTGATTTCAGCAAAAATCAGGATGTTCAAAAAAGTGGGACACACACACACACACACACATGTGTGTGTGTATGTTCTATTTTTGGATTTATATTTGAGCAAGTTCAACTTTGGGTAGAGACTTGAGATCAAGACATGATGGAAAGAGATAAGGTTATGCAAAGATAGGTAAGAATATAAAAATTAAACTAAAGAGAAAAAATAAAGATAATTAAAGAGAAACTAAAGAAAATTATTTAGGAAACTAAGAATATGAACAAGATAGTATTTGGATACATTTTTTAAGACAAGGCTAAACTGGAAAAAAAAAATAGAAGATTTAAGTAACATTGTAATACATAATGGTATGACAGCAAGAATTTGACAAAGAAAAACCTTTGACGATAACATACAAAGTAATTCTTTCAAGAGAACCACAATACCTCAAAAATTAGAAAAAGACAATAAAATCACTCAAATAGAATGCAATGAAATATCCATAACCCATGACATCAAAGAGATACAAAAAATTGGAGTGGATTCTTTCAAAACCTTCTTGGGGGTCAAGGGGAATTAGAAATTTTAGAGTACATTTTCACACAAAATATACTAACTATTGTTACCGCGGCCAACAACAAATTTCTTATGAGCCCAATATCAATTGAAGAAATTTAAACCACAACTTTCGAATTGCACTCTAAAACAACAATGCTTAAAAACTTAAACACAACCAATAAATTATATTAATACCAAAGAAATTAGATGGAAAGACATTTGTAGATTACATATCAATTTTGTTATACAACACCATCTACAAGATCATATTCAAAGTAATGGCAAATAGACTCAAAATCCTTATTCCAAAACTTATATCAGAGGAACAAAATGGATTTGTACCCCATAGAACATCACTGATGGTATCATAACATAACAGTACACAAGATGCTACATTTAATAAGGAAAGAAAATTTTAAAGGTATGTTACTTTAATTTCATAAAAGAAATGCATATAATAAAGTATGAGGGCAATTTATAATTTGAATTTGAATAAGTTTAGATTTTGTGAAGAATGGCTAAAATGGATATTTAGTTGCATTTCCACACCAAGATATTCTATAACTATAAATGGGTCACCCCATGGATTCTTTCAAGGAGAAAAAGGATTAAGAGAGGGAGACCACCTATTCCCTTTTCTATTTGTTATCATGTCATATGCACTAAGTAGAGAAATAAATATTCAAAAGGAACAAGGCCTATGGGAAGGCATAATGATCCTTCAATATTTTCTAGTATTCGCACATCAAATGTTCCTTGATGACACTCTATTCTATGGAGTATCCATTATAATTAAGGCAGGGGAATTAAAAAATTATTAAATGAATATTGAAATGCATGAGGAAAAATAATCAAACAAATAAAATGTAGCATATTTTTTCTTTAACACATCCAAAGGAAATCAATGTAGATTTAAAACAATTCTAGGACTCGATGAATAAAAACATACCATCAAAATATTCACGGAATCCATTAATAAATGAGAAAGTCAAAGAAGAACATTGGGCAGAAACATTGAAAAAATGTAAAAAAAAATGAAAAGATGGAAAGGAAGGTGGTTGTCATTAGCTAGAAAAATTACAGTGTTAAAATATGTCATCTCATCAATACCAATATACACACTATCTTGTTTGGAAATCCCAAACAACATACAATTGAAACTAACTTTAGTAAAAAGGAAATTTTTGTGGGAAGGATTGAATGACCAAAAGAGAGTCCCTCTAATAGCATGGGCCAAATTAACACATGGGGAAGAAGATGTGAGAGCCAATATTCAGGATATCCAAATCCAAAATATTGTGTTAGGAACCAAATAGTAGGTGGATACACAAACTTGGATGCTATTTGGATTAGATTGTGTTAGTTGGGGTAGTTAGGACAAGTGGTTCTTGATACAGAAGACTTAGTAAATAATTATTTTGTTGTTGGGAATGGAGATAATGATTTAATTAATTAATTAATTTCCTTAAAGACACCTAGTAATCAATTTGTTATGGGTTGTTAAGATGTTATTTATCTTCGTCGTTGATTTAGATTAATCTTTACCATTAGTTTCTAATACTTGTAGTATAAAAGGGGGTCAGTGGATATTTGGAGAATACACTTGAGAAGTATTTGTAGTGTTAGCAAATGAATTCATAGTGTTAGAAAATAGGTTTGCAGTGTTAGCAAGGGTGCAGTGATAGCGTTGGAGATAGTAGTGGTGGAATCTCGGTAGGAGAAATTGGGAAAAAAAAATTTGGATGAGAATATCACCGGAGCTCTGCCAGTAAGAGGCAAGCAGTTTATGTATCTCTTAATTTTCTGAAGTTTAATATAATTTTTCATCTGCAATACCAGTTTTCCCTTCGGGGTTTTTCTAGGACAATTTGTCCAAAAATATTGTGTTCATTGTGTTTCATATTTCTTTCCCTATTTTTTTATTTCTGTGAATTAATTTTTGACAGTCAAATAAACTATATAAGTTAGGAGATTAATAATCAGTAACCACAATAAAAAATTTACATGGTATCAAAACTAAGTTAAGGGTAGAAAATATTTACCCTAGGCAAAGGAAATAAAATTGAGAGTTTATAAAACCTAGTTTGACCTCTTTAGAATTATTATTTGTTTTATCCTTTGATCTATGCCCTCAGCTGGTTTGAGAGATTGGGATAGATTTGATGGAGCCTCAAATTTTGGTGTTTGGAAAGCCAAAAAAAATTATTGCTGGAAGAGAATGATATCAACGAATATGTGACCAATGTTGTAGCCGTACCTATAGATCCAACACAACTGATAGCATACAAGAAGGATGATGCCAAGGTGAGGAGACTAATCCTTGACAGTGTCAAGGACCATATAGTTCCACATATCGCTGAGTTAGATACAACGAGGAAGATGTGGGATGCCATTCTAAAGCTGTACTAGAATGCTACCACAACCCAAAAGATAATTCTTAGAGAAACATTGAGGAATACCCAGATGAACAAGGGAGAATATGTTACCAGCTACCTCACTAGGCTTAGACTTGTCAAAGATGAGTTAGCAGTTGTTGGAGATATCCCCAATGATGACGAGCTAGTACGAATAGCCCTAAATGGGTTTACTAAGAAGTGGGATATCTTTGTTCAAGTTATTAATGGACAAGACACCTTATCGAGTTGGGATCGACTGTAGAGGGAGTTCACTCAGGAGGAGCTTAGACTAATTATTGTCAATGGAGCCAACAATAAGAGTCATAAAAGTGAGGTGGAACAAGAAAAAATTTCCGTAGCTAGAAAAGGGAAAGTGAAGAAGGGGTCTAGAAAAGGATCAAATCCACAAAGTGAGGACTTATCTAATTTCAAGTGTTATGACTATCAAAAGTTTGGCCACTATGTCAATGATTTCACTCAAAATAACATCAAGAAAGGAAAGAATCTGGTGGCATCTTCAACAAGTGCAGATGAGCTCTCTAGTAGAATAGAGGATGATTTTTGACTCATAGCTCATATGGTTAGCTCAACCTCAGAAAGTATTTGGTACATATATAATGGGGTTTTATTTCATATGACATGAGTTAGAGAGTACTTCTCTAGTTATAGGGAGGAGGAGACTAGAATCCAGATTTGTATGAGGAATATGTCCAAACTCCACTCAGTTGGGAAAGGGACTATTTCATTTCAGAGGGAGAATGGAAAGCCAATTTCCCTTCATGATGTGTTTCATGTTCCAAGCTTGGGTATGAATCTAACTTTTGTATCTGTCCTTCATGACAAAGGGTACAATTTACTCTTAGAGGGGCGCATGTGTTGATCAAGCATAAGTATTGGAAATCATCCATAGCTATTGGAGTTAGGAGAGGTCAACTTTATAGGTTTCAGTTTGATACTCCTAAGGTACTCATGAGAAGCAGTAATCATAGAGATCAAGGAGAGCTATGAAATAGGAGGATTGGCCATATACATCATGGAGCACTTAAATTGCTTCGTGAGATAATAATAGGCATTCTAGAGGTGAGCATAGAGCATCATGATGTATATAAGGGATGTGTGTTGGGGAAGTTTGTGAAAGAAAATTTTCCAAGGAGTAACACTAGATCTGAAGGTGCTCTTGAGCTAGTACATTTGGATATATGTGAACCAATGTCAATGAAGTATCTCAGAGGATATGAGTACTTTTACTTTTATTGATGATTCCTCCAAGAAGACTTGGATATATACTTCTTGAAGACCAAGGATGAGGTTTTCAGTCACTTCCAAGAGTTTGAAGCTCTTGTGGAGAACTCGACAGGAAGGAAGATAAATGTTCTTCAGTTAGACAATGGAGGTGAGTACAAAGGGAAAGAGTTCTAGGAGTTTTGTACCATGGAAGGAATCAAGAGAGGGTGAATTTTTCCTTATAACCGTCAACATAATGGGGTTTCTAAGAAGAAGAATAGTTCCATATCAGAGGAAAAAAGGGCTATGATACATGACCAGGACATGGCATGCTACTTATGGGAAGAGGCATGTAGTATGGTAGTATATAGACATAATAGGCTTTCGCATAAGATGTTATAGAAGATGACACCAGAGGAAGCATTCACTGGGAAGAAGCTAGATGTCAATCACTTCAAGATATTTGGAATTTTTGCATACTATCACATTCCAAGGGATACACATACCAAGTTAGATCAGAGTACAGAGAGGGAGTACTTCGTGGGGTATAGTGAGACCTCAAAGGCATATTGGATATTTATTCTATGGACTAGGAGGATTATAGTTCAATGTGATGTCAAGTTCATGGAGGGCAATGTATTTAGAAGGTCCAAATATTTTCTAACTGATAAGAGTGAGAAGCTAGTAGAAGCTCTAGGGATTGCTCAACCAAATCAAGGGTAGAAAAGCTCAAGTACAATTACTAGTACAAGGAAAAGTTCAAGTGTTGAGAGTTCACAAAATATGGAGAAATAGGTGCAATAAGATATGCGTCAAGAAGATAAGGAGGTTGATATTTTATCCTCTACTATTGGAAGTAGGAACTGTGAGGTTCAACAAACACAGGAAAAATCATAAGTTTGTGGGAGCTCCTAGGATGAGTACTAGACATTGGAGACAACCAATCAAGTTCAATGAGTATGTGGCATTAGTCATTCATTTGGTAGATAGTGAGCCTTCTTGATATCAAGAGGCCACACAACATCAGGTATGGTGAGATGCGATGGTTGAAGAATATACCTCAATAATGAAGAGCGATGTGTGGGAGGTTGTTCCTAGATTGATAAATAGTACTCTAGTTGGGTCATGCTAGTTTTTAAAGATTAAGCATGGTACAAATGGAATCATTGAGAAATGCAAGGCAACGTTCATGGAAAAGGGTTTCTCTTAGAAGGAGGGAATAGACTATGAGGAGATATTTTATCCAATGGACACATATACTTCTATACTAGCTCTGATCTCATTTAGAACATAAATGGGAAGGAAGATCCATTAAATAGATGTCAAGACAACATTCATTAATGGAGAGTTGAAAGATGAGATATACATAGAACAACCTGAAGCCTTTGCATCACACAAAAAAGAGACCCACATTTTTAGATTGAAAAGAGCTTTGTATAGACTCAAGAAGGCTCCCAGGTCATGGTATGAATGCATTGATACATACTTTCAAGGAATGGTCTTTTTGAAGAGTGAGGTAGATGCTAACCTATACTACTTGGTGGTTGGGGGTGAGGTTCTCATTCTTGTACTATATGTGGATGAATTGTTTTTAATAGGTTCACTAGGGCTCATAGAGGAGTGCAAGAGGGATCTTGCAATAGAGTTAAACATGAATGATTTGGGACTTATGCACTACTTTCCAAGAATGGAGGTGTGGCAGAGAGATGGAGATATTTTTTTGGAAAAGGGAAATATTGCATCAAAATCTTGAAGATGTTTAGGATGGAGGATTGCAAAGCCATGTCTACACCCATGATCACAAATTGGAAGAGTGTAGACACATCAAGGGAGAAGGATTTAGATCCCACATTATATAGGAATTTGATTGGTTCTCTCATGTATTTGGTCAACACTAGACCATATATAGATTTTATAGTAAACTCTCTTAGTCAGTTCATGGTTGAGCAAAAGAGAATGCATTGGAGAGTGGCAATGCATGTGCTGTGATATTTGAGTGGTACAATTGAGTATGGTATTAGATATTCTCTAGGTGAACTAATCAATTTGATAGGCTATAATGACACTGATTGGGAAATCCATACAGTGGACAAGAAAGTAAATTAGGGTATTGTTTCAGTTTGGGGTTAGGAGTTATCTCTTGGTTCAACAGGAAGCAACAGTTTGTGGGTATGAGATCTACAGAAGTAGAATACATAGCATCTATCATGACAATGTGTGAAGCTATATGGCTTTGGAGGTCGCTAGTAGCCTTGTTTTGTCAAAGGGATGAGACTATAGTAATACAGTGTGACAATCAGAGTTGCATTAGGTTAAATGAGAATCTAGTGTTTCATGATAGGTCTAAGCATATAGACATCAACTATCACTTTATTAGATATTGTTTACATTAGAGGATTGTTCAGATATAGTATATATCTACAGAATGACAGGTAGCAGACATTTTGACAAAGGCATTAGGGAAGGTGAAATTCATCTTCTTTAGAGATATGTTGGGTGTCATGCAAAACAAATTCCTCACTAAAAGGGAGTGTTAGTTGGGGTAGCTAGGACAATTGGTTCTCCATATAGAATAATTAGTAAATAATTATTTTGTTACTGGGAATGGAGATAATTATTTATTTAATTAATTGATTTCCTTAGAGACACCTAGTAACCAACTTTTTATGGGTTTTTAAGGTGTTATTTATCTTATCCGTTGATTTATATTAATCTCAGTCGTTGGTTTTTAATGAGAGTAGTATAAAAGGGGGTCAGCGGGTATTTGGAGAATACACTTGAGAAGAATTTGTAGTGTTAGCAAGGGTACAATGATAGCATTGGAGATAGAAGTGGTGGAATCTCAGCAGGAGAAATTGGGAGAAGAATTTTTGGAGGATAATATCGCTAAAGTTCTACCAATAAGAAGCGAGCAGTTTATGTATCTCTTATTTTGCTGAAGTTTAATATAATTCCTCATCTGCAATACTAGTTTTCCCTTCCAAGGATAATTTGTCCAAAAATATTGTGTTCATTGTGTTGTATATTTCTTTCCCTATTTTTTATTTGTGAAGTTGCAGTTGTGTTATTATTCAATATTTACCGTGAATTAATTTTCAATAGTCAAATAAATTATATAAGTTAGGAGATTAATAATAAAAATCTACAATAGAATTTTCACAGATTGTTACAAGCTAAATATCTAGATTCCAATGCACCAAATAGAATACTTACTATTGTGAATTTTCTTATAAGATCTATAGGATGGAATTTTATAGTTAAAAGAAAAAATATAATAAAAAACCATTTAAATTGGAAAATAGGAAATAGTCAACAAGCATCATTTTGGGAAGAATCATGGAACAACTTCTAATCCTTAGACTGAGTACCATAACTTGCACAAATAAAACAATGAATGATTTATACATTTGGAAATAAGGATTTGAGATTATATACATATAGATATAAAGAATAAAATTATCCACAACAAGTGGGAATCATTCGATATCCTAGACGCAAATGATAAAGAAATTTTAAAGAATGAATTAGAGAAAAAGGATGATAATATTATTATATAGGGGAGATGAAATACTTGGTATGCTACCAAATCAGGAGAATGCTCAGTAAAACTAGAATATTCAGTGGCACAATCAGACAATACGAATAAGGATTGGCCAAATAAGATTTGTTGGGGAAACTATGTATTACCAAAAGCTGGGGATTTTTCTTGGACAACCCTACACAAGAAAATACTAAAACTTGGGATATATTATAGAAAATTCGCATAATGAGTCAACATAGATTCCCCCTTTACAAAGAACATGAAGAAGCAATAGACCATTTACTTGTTTAGTGCAAAGTAGCAAACCAATATTGGAGTCACTTTTGTGACAAATTAGGATAGCATGGACCTCTACAGAACGACCTTAAGGAAATTATTGAATCCTGGATAAAGATACATAAAGGAAACTTATGAGAAGGGTTATGAATAGAATCACCTACACAAATCATATGGAATCTATGGAAGGAGTGTAATCAACAAACATGTAAAGAAATATAAATAAGGAGTTTAATGGTTTATCTTTTTTAGTTGTTGATTGTTGTTGTTTCTGGGCTACTGGTTCAAAATATATATCTATTAGCAGCGTTTCATCTTAGTCAGGTTCCAGATTCCCTCCAAAATCTGTCTATATAGGGTTTCAAGGCCCCTTCAAAACCTGATTTTACCTTAATAAAAAAAAAATATGTAATGAAAAATAATCCTTCATAGACAAAATAATTTATAAAAGTAAAATTAGCATTAACCAACAAATAAACATTAAAGCCCCATTTGGTTAGTGGAATTGGGGTAGAATTGGGTGTGGAACTTCCACTTTTTTTTTTTTTTTTCCAAATCCACCATTTGGGACGCTAAAATACAATTTGGGTTTTAGAGATCAAAATCTGATTTAGGCACCAAAGTTTGCGGCACTATCTTCCCACTCAATAGATGGAATTTGAAATCATCTTCTAGGTTTTGGGTTTTTGTGAACCCCATTTAATTGGTCTTCAGCTCCATTGTATCTTCAATCGCTGGAGCACCTGGAACTACACCATTGCAAGATGCTTTCAGCACTACCCACCCGTTTTGAGGAATTAACAAATTTGAGGCATATAGATCTGTGTTCTTTTGAGGAGCTATGGATGTTTCCATATTCATTTAGGAAGCTGAGACACCCGTAGTTTCAAGATTTATCAGGTTGTAGGAAGCTTCAGTTCCAAATGGATATATTTGAAAGCATGACAATGTTAGATAAGTTGGACTTTTCAGGATGCCGCAAACTATTTGAGCTTCCTTCTCATATCAAAAAATAGGTTTCCTTGAGAGATTTGGATGTTTGAGATGGGTATATGCACCAAGATGGGGGACCAAAAAGGTGCCAAATACCTTTTTGGTCCCCCATACATGCATAGTGTGTGCGGATTATAGTGCGTACGTGCTATAGCCCACATGCACTATGGTTTGGATTTCCCAAGCCTTAGGATTGGGTAATTTAAACCATAGCGTGTGTGTGCTATAGCACACATGTGCTATATGGTTTAATATAAACTTAGGGCGACCACAAAAGTGGTTCATTTTGTTTTCCCAAACCCGCGCCTAGCTAAGAAATTAGAAAAAATAGTGCATACGTGATTCATTGTGAGTGTTTGCTCCATCAAATTGAAGAAAAAAATGGCTCCACAACATCATCAAGGTCAAATTGGAAGAAGAGGTAAGTGATTCTACATTCATGTATCTTATTTGTATTGAAATTTAGGTTTAATTTTTAGTTTTCAATCAAATTCAATTGTCAAAGTTTCTTGTCTTAAATTTTATGTTTAATTAGACTTTTAAAATAGATTTTCTTTTAATTTCCAGGAAGAAATGATCTCCCCACAGAAAACCCTCAACCAAACCCTCCATCTTCCCCTCATGAACAAATGGATGTTGAAAATAACCAAGAAAATGAACCTCAACCACCTCCACCAATCAAGAAACCTCCTCCTGGAACACATGAAAATTTGATTAACCAAACAGAAAGAGGGAAAACAGAAATAAAATCTTTAATTAGGAGGTTAAAAGATTCTATTGGTACAAATCCTAGAAGGGAAACACTTTCAAAATCATTAGAAATGATCTTGACGCACATAGGTTCAGCTAGTCGGCAACTTAATTTATGACACGACAAAAGAGAAGAACAAAAACAATAAAATAAATTATCATTTGAGGGCATAAAAAATAAAGAAATCACAAAAGATGACATTTGCAAACTCTTTGAAAAGCCATGGAAACTGAAACTCTTAAAACTACAAAAAAAAGGTTTCCAATTTATTGGTACTTGAATGAAGATATAAAAACAAACTTTTGGGATAGATGGTGGATGGTTTTTCATTCCCCTCCCTATAATAATCATGAGGTTCTGATCTATTTCCCGAGGAAACTCTATTGTGAGTTTGTCCTGAAGGAGGTGCCAAATTATTTTGACTTTCTAGAGTCTCAGGGTAGAGGTGGGGGGTCATCATTTCATAGACCTATGGAACGTCGTGACCCTAATTCACCTAGGTTTCCCAGTGGCAAGCCACATGTGGATCATGTTAGTATTCCTTCCAATATGAAGGAACATGTGGAGGTGGACACACTGGGCATGATTAGTGCTCTGACACAGACTCTCATTCAGTGCGCCACTCCTCTAGTCAAGGGTGACCATGGTCAGTCTATGAGGGGTCATTTTTGTTGTTCTTGTGGATCCCTATACACATTTGGTACTATCGACAGGGAGGAAGAGGATGATGAACTGATGACTGATGATTTTCTCAATGCAACATTTGGCATTGATACACGGGTAAATATTTGAAAGTTCATTGAATTTATTTGATCATATTTCATTTTAAATGAATGAATTTAATTAAATTAGTATATATTGTTTATGATGAAAATTCAGGGAAAGAGTCTCGGTTGCAACGACAATGATCCCCAGACCCCTTATAAACTACGTCGTCAACTCCACAAGTATGTATCAAATAAAACATTTTTTAAAGTATACATTTGATTATTCTATAATTATATAGATTTTTGTCTCATAACTTATTGTGCATGTACATTAGTTCACTGCTAGACCATTGACGGTGACATTAGACAATGAAGGGCATCATTCACATTTCGTTGAGGTATGTTTATTTTCATGTTAATTTGATTTACTTGATTATATTTAATTAATAAATTAATGAATAACTAAATTAGTAGACAAATTATGATTAAAATCTAGAGTCAAAGTTGTCATGGCAATGATCACATTCCTTCACCTGGCTTTGTGATGACATCATTTAGTCCACAAGTATATATGTAATAATGCATTATAATTAACAAGTCAGTGGTTTGTTCTCATTTTAATGGTTTTCTTATAAATTACCATACATGTGCACTAGTTTAATGCTGGAGCTACGACATCGACACCGCACAATGAAGGATGTAGTGGCACCTTCATAGAGGTATCATTTATTAATTAGTGGGGTTGTAAAACATTATAGGTATTCTTGATAACTACATAATACTCTTTTTGTTTCATTTTCAGTTATTGATGGCAGAGACTCCTCCTTGTGTTCGCGATAGTTTGAATCATGGCCTAGCTGCAACTATAGCTAGTTCTGATGCACTAACCGAGGTATGAAATAGATTACTTAATTAGAATTTTTATTTTCATAGTTTGTATTGCAATTTTTAATGATATTCATGTATGTATTTTAAATATTATTTTGATCATTTTTGTAGGGACTCATTACTCCAGATCGTCAGCGTGCCCCTTTGGTGGATGTACATAGTGACTATTTGGTAGCGGTAAGAAAATATTCTATTTTATGTCATCCTATAATTAAATTCAGATGTATATTAGTTATTGATTTTTATACTTTTTATTTTATCAGCTCGAGCTGCAAAAGAGTCTAGACAGGAGGACTAGTGAGCGCACTCGAAAGAGTACTGCATCTCCATCGACGCAATGATCGAAGACATCCCAGGTTTTGTTTTCTTCCCCTTCTGAGAAATGACTCGATTAGGGATAATCATTGTATGCCAATATGGCATTACTGGACATATTTTTTGTATATTGTATAAGTGACATGTTCTATATCCATTTTGCTTTCATAATGCCAATTTAACTTTATTGGACATATTTGATCTATGACATTATTGGACATATATTTTTTTCTTCATGCTCTATGAATATTTCATGTGTATTGATGTAGACTACTTTATGTTTATGTGGATGTCTTATGCTTTGCAAATTGCTTATACCTTATATTTATGCTTGCATTTGTATCTATATATATTGTAACTGAATGTATCATACTTAATGAGAATATGTATGTTTCATTTCATAAACCTAGACTCATAATTTTCATTCCAACACCTTAATGAAGTGATAATAGTTCATAAAAGATAAAAAATATGTCAATCCTACCCAATTGTAGTCCTATTGGAGCATTTTGACCACCTGGACCTATTTAGGGCACTACAAGAACTTTAAGGGATGCACCAGTACATTGTGGTCCCGAATGTTCAAATGAGTTGTGAAGAATAACAAGGTTATTCCTGGTATTTACACATCAAATTGAAGGTGTTAGTGGAGACGGTTTGATGCTAGGATGAGTTTTTTTCAAGATATGCAATCTCTCATCTTTTAACTGTGCAACATTGTAAGGGTTTGCATCAACCGAGATTGGGCCAAAAAATGAAAATAAAAGTGAATATCCAAAATTTGAGATAGGTTATCGCAGGCCTCCATGACAAGGTCCCATAGCACTTTACGAATTGTCAATACCCCTCATGAGCTCTGAGAAATAGACTCCTAAATATCGCTAATTTTGTTGCCTAATGCACCTTGAGGGACACTTGGCTCCATAGTGGTCAACAATGTTTGATCCCCTTTGCCTCCATGACATAGTTGTTCCTAGTGTTCAACTGACATTTCAGAGCTATTGGCGAAGACGGTTTGATGCCAAGACAAGTGGTTTTCAAGGTATGCAATGTTTCAGCTTTCAACTGTGCAACATTGCAAGTTTCTGCATCAATCAAGATTGAGTTGACAAATGAAAATGGAAGCAACTATCCAAAATCTGAGATATTTTATCACTGGCATCTATGACATGGCCCTATAAAACTTGATGGCTTTTTGATACCCCTCATGAGATCCGCAAAAAGGACTCCTAAATATTAGTAAATTTTGTTGTCTGGTGCACCTTGAGGGACACTTGGCTCCATAGAGGTTGGTAACATTCAAGCCACTTCACCTCCATGATAGGGTCATTCCTAGTGTTCACCCGACATTACAAAGCTATTAGCAGAGACGGTTCGATGTCAAGACAAGCGGTTTTCAAGATATGCAATGTTTCAGCTTTCAACTGTGCAATGTTGCAAGTTTTTGCATCAACTGAGATTGCGTTAGAAAATGAAAACAAAAATGAATATACAAAATTTGAGATAGATTATTGTAGGCCTCCATGACATGGTCCTATAGCACCTAATGAATTTTTGATAACCCACACAAGCTCTAAGAAATGAACTCCTGAATATCGACAATTTTGTTACCTAGTGCACCTTGAGGGACACTTGGATCCATAGCGGTCGGCAACATTCAAGAAACTTCATAATTTTAACAGGGTTGTTCTTAGCATTCCCTCTGCATTTTGGAGCTTTTGGCGGAGACGGTTTGATGCCAGGATGAGCGGTTTTCAAGATATACAATGTCTCGGCTTTCAACTGTGCAACATTGCAAGTTTTGGCATCAACCGAGATTGGGTCAGAAAATGGAAATGGAAGCAAATCTCCAAAATTTGAGATAGGTTATTGCAGGCCCCCATGACATGGTCCTGTAGCACCTAATGGATTTTTGATACCCCACATGATCTCTGAGAAACAAACTCTTGAATATCACCAATTTTTTTGCATGGTGCACCTTGAGGGACACTTGGCTCCATAGAGGTTAGCAATGTTAGAGCCACTTCACCTCCATGAAAGGGTCATTCAGTGTTCACCTAGCATTTTAGAGCTTTTGGTGGATACGATTCGATGCCAAGTCAAGCAGTTTTCAAGATATGCAATGTTTCATCTTTCAATTGTGCAACATTGTAAGTTTTTGCATCAACCGAGGATGGGTCATAAAATGAAAAAAGAAGTGAATATCCAAAATCTGAGATAGGTTATTGCAGGCCTCCATAACACAATCCTATAGCACCTAAAAAAATTTCAATACCCCTCATGAGCTCTGAGAAATGAACTCCTAAATATCAATAATTTTGTTGTCTGGTGCACCTTGAGGGACACTTGGCTCCATAGCAGTCAGAAACCTTCGAGCCACTTTGCCTCCATGACAGGGTCATTCCAAGAGTTCACCTGATGTTTTGAAGATTTTTGCAAAGATGGTTCGATGCTAGGACGAGCGGTTCTCAATATATGCAATGTCTCAGCTTTCAACTCCGCAACATTGCAAGTTTTTTCATCAACCAAGATTGGGTCAGAAAATGAAAACATAAATAAATCTCCAAAATTAGAGATAGGTTATCACATGCCTCTATGACATAGTCACGTAGCACTTGACAACTTGTTGATACCCCTCGCGAGCTCTGAGAAATGGACTCCTGAATATCACAAATCTTGTTGCCTGGTGCACCCTAAGGGACACTTGGATCCATAGTGACTGACAATGTTTGACCCACTTTGTGATCATAATAGGGTCATTCCTAGCATTCACCCAGCATTACGGATATTTTGGTGGAGATAGTTTGATGCCAGGATGAGCGATTTTTAGGATATGCAATGTCTCAGCTTTCAACTGCGTAACATTGCAAGTTTTTGCATCAACAAATTTTGGGTCGGTAAATGAAAATGAAAGCGAATATCCAAAATTTAAGATAGGTTATCATAGGCCTCCATGACATGGTCTTGTAGCACATGAGAGTTTGTCGATACCCCATGCGAGCTCTGAGAAATAGACTCCTGAATATCACCAATTTTATTGGCAGGTGCACCTTGAGGGACACTTGGCTCCATAGTTGTCGATAATGTTTGAGCCACTTAGCCTCTATAACAGGGTCATTCCTAGTATTCACCTAAAATTTTAGAGCTTTTTGCAGAGACGGTTCGTTGCCGGGACGAGCGGTTTTCAAGATATGCAATGTTTCAACTTTCAACTGCATAACATTGCAAGTTTTTGCATCAACCGAGATTGGGTCGTCAAATGAAAACAAAACTGAATCTCCAAAATTTGAGATAGGTTATCATAGACCTCTGTGACATACTCATGTACCACTCGACGACTCATTGATACCCCTTGCGAGCTCTGAGAAACAGACTCCTAAATATTGATAATTTTGTTGCCTAGTGCACCTTGAGGGACACTCGGCTCCATAGCGGTCGGTAATGTTCAAGTCACTTTGCCTCCATGAAAGGGTGGTTCCTAGTGTTCACCTAGCATTCTGGAGCTATTTATGGAGACAATTTGATGCCAAGACAAGTGGTTTTTAAGATATGTAATGTTTCAACTTTCAACTGCGCAACATTGCAAGTTTTTGCATCAACCAAGATTGGGTCAGAAAATGAAAATAAAAAAGAGTCTCCAAAATACAAGATAGGTTATCACAGACCTCCATGACATAATCCTATAGCACCTAACATCTTGTTGATACCCCACACGGGATCCAAGAAACAAACTCCTCAATATCATCAATTTTGTTGCTCAGTGCACCTTGAGGGACACTTGGCTCCATAGTGGTCGGAAATATTTGAGCCACTTCACCTCCATAACAGGGTCATTCCTAGTGTTCAACCAGCATTTCAGAGTTTTTGGAAGAGATCGTTTGATGCCAGGATGAGTGGTTTTCAATATATACAATGTCTTAGCTTTCAACTATGTAACATTGCAAGTTTTTGCATCAATCGAGATTGGGTCAAAAAATGAAAATGAAAGCGAATCTCCAAAATTTGAGATAGGTTATTGTAGAACCCTATGACACGGTCTTGTATAACCTAACATCTTGTCAATACCCCTTGCGAGCTCTAATAAATAGACTCCTAAATATTGACAATTTTGTTTCCTGGTGCAATTTGAGAAACACTTGGCTTCATTGCGGTTGGTTCAGAAAGTGCTTTGATCGTCGATATTGAGAAAGCCCTAGTTTTTAGGCATTTTGAGGGGTTATACAAATATATAATTAGTTTAAATGATATTTTACGTTCTCCACGCCTATATTCTTAGATGAGATTTTATTCATACCATCAAAGGAAAAAGAAAGGTATAGTTTAAATGATTTTTTTGTAGATACATATATAAAAAGAATGTGCTAGCATGAAACATGAGAATAAACTTAACATATATTTCTAGAATTCATTTCGTGAACATATTTTTTTTAATTAATGATAAACAATATGTTTACAACTCAGCTTATTAGGAGCACCAGGAGGAAAGAGCTGAGAAGAGAAAACCTTTGGTATTGCCCCAAAAAATAGAAGAGGAATTTTTTTATTAAATCTGACAAACTTTCCATTATACATACGAGGTAATGCATGAGAAATTTACAGTCCACCCAATGTGGATTCAAGGGAATTAATTACTTTACAAATATACATGTTATATGCACATGCATTCAACTAGATTCAACATTACAACATTTTGGATTCACTTTTAGTCCAATGAACCAGCCAGATCTTCCCTACCCTTTATTGTCTCAAGTGTTGCCTCATGGTCTGACTCGCGAACCTTCCAAAGAGTGTTATTGTGTGGTTTTCCTCCATATTTGGTCAAATGGACATTTGATGCAACGACATGGTTGGAATAATGAAGAATCTTCCCGTGTGTCTCCCAATCCTCAAACAACCACGACCTAGGGTTCTTCATACAATACCATCTAAGCCATGTACTAGTTACAACCACTGCTCCTATAGGGTATTCTAATCCTTCATCATCTATTACCGAGTGATCCAATTTATTTTTGGTCTCAACAAAATGACATAAATAATAATTTGTCCCTTCATCATTGCCTTCAAGTGCAATAACAACAAAAACATGGTCTACAATGATAGAAGAATAACGAGGAGATTAATTTAATGAATACTTACAATAAAGTACTAAATTTGAGACTATTTGTGAGTTGACAATTTACTCGGTTACACTAGATAAGACAAACAGTCAAATTCAATAGATGATTCCATTTGTGTTAGTTTCAATGTTGCTGGGGGACACTAGGAGTCAAGTGGGCTCAAAATTTGTGTATACTATTCGTCGACCCATTCCTTTGACTCACACCCATCCCAATATTCATCTGCGCATGATGAACAAAAACATGCCATATGTCATGTGTGGATGATACATGAACCTGCATTAGAGCTTCTAAAAGAGTGTATCTCACTTGATCCTTTTAATGTACAACAATCCTTGTATAGTGCAATGTTAGTTTCATCCATCAACGAAAAAAATCTATGAACCGTAGACTCACCTTCATTACCTGGACCCATTGTAGCATTACACCACTGGATGATACATCTTGTATCTAACAATGTTGCTTTTTATTTATACTTTAATTCTTCACATGCTAAGGCCCTTTTTATATATTCACTTGCACCATTGTGCTCTCCCTTTCCATGACTGGCCTCTGTAAAATTTAACATATACTGAATACCAGTGTTCGTATGCATCCTTCTCAACCAATAAAACATCTGAGAATTCTTGAATTGTGATGCATAATTTTCTAACCATATGATGTGTCGATGATATGATATGCTCCTATTACTCAAATCACCATACAATAGATGAAAGCAACCGTGTACAAACTCTGTAGAATGGGAACAATCACTGCGATGTAAAAATGATACTCCCTCAATATCTTCTTGTTCTCCTCTCTACTATCAAGTGAATGAATAAATGCTATATGAACAAATATAGCAACTTGTTGAGAGCTATAATACTTTTCTTGCACCTCATTTTGTGGTTGTAGAGTGTATTTCTCTACAAATTCGACAATTGAAACAATAGTATCAAGTGGGAATGTGTCCTTGCACAACTCAAATTACATATGCAACCATCGAGCTCTATGTGTATGCCTTGCATACTCATACACAATCTTGTCATGAAAAATACTCATGAACTGATACACTGGAATATTTTCAATTACTAAATCACATCTTTTAGCCTCCTTTCCATCTTTTAGAGCATATGCGAGTGTCTTATATTTTCCAAAATCCACTTTTTCATTCCAATTTGTATGTGTACTCTCCATATGTTGACAAATTGGAAAATGTTTCAAGCCACCACAATCTATGCATGTACCATTCAAGCACATGAGCTTGGAAAATTTTTGACCATCCACTCTTTCAAATAAATTGTAATAATTAATTCCCTTGAAGATTTAGGTGGGTCGTTTATGTTACAATCCTGCAAAACATTGTTAGAATGAAAATCTACACATATATGATTATAAACATCAAAATGGTTAGAAAATTCAATATGTACCCTACAAAAATAATTTGTGCATGTGATTTATGTTCACATAAAAAGGTTTAGCCATTTCAAAATATCTTTGACTAATTTTAAATTGAGGATACGTATGTATACATTTTGCAAAGAATTGTGTCTGAGTTGAATCCAAAAATGTTTTGGATGTGAAATGTGGATTCGACTACCAATCCTCCTTCTTACAACATCTCTTTGAATGGGAGATACTCGTGTGTTATTCTTCCAAAATTCTTCAATCATGGATTTTAAAGCTTCAACAATTGATTTATCCTTCTACGGTAGTCTACTAGAAAATGCCCATAGCTCATTGTTATTTGGATCTTCCACTCTTTGATGCTTTCCCACAACTCTCATTAGAGACTTTCTACTTATTTTCAATGCTTTGCTTGTCCTTCTAATGAATCAATATTTATTCATTTGAGTGCTTACTATTTTTTATGTAAGTACACATCGTGTGAAATTACTATCTTTTGTGCGTGATGTAGAACCCACACTCTCATATGCAGTCATGAGATTGTTTACAATAGTTTTTTCACTTGACTCATCCATCATTCTTAGCCCAAGAATCTTCATGATGGGCCTAAATTTTATATTTCTCATCATTTGAACAAATATTTTACATCTTCATGTCATATTTAAATTCTCAAAAAATAATCTCCAAATACGGATAACATATCTTTAACAAGTACGCTTGGGAATCTTGTCAGACATTTGTTGCAAAATGTTAGTATCAACATCAATCAAATATTTTGGCTTTCTGTAAACAATTATAGGAGGTTTTTTCAAATGTTGAGTGGCCTCAACATTACAAACATCAACAACATTATGTGTCAATTGTGTACCTTCAACCAAAGATGATGTGCCTTCAAATTGAGATGTGAAAGATGGATCCTCACCAACTTGAGATGTTAATTGTGTTCCTTCAACATGACACGATATTTTTCCTACACCTTCAGATGTAGATAATGGTGTGCCTTCAACATTATACAATGGTGTGCCTTCAAGATGATACAAGGGTGTGCCTCCAACATTGGATGGTGGTGTCTCTTCAACTTGGGAACTCATAGATGATGTGCCCACATCTTCATAATTTAATTGTCTTGTTGTATGCAAGTTTCTCATCCATTGCCTCTTTGTTTCCAATTCCAATTCTCTCTTACTTTCTATTGATGTTTCATGTTCCTCATCCAAAGGAAATTATTCTTCTATGGTATGTAAGTTTTTGTGTTCACGAAGTTGTCTCATTCTTTCCCTTTTCTTCTCTTTGTCTCTTTCATGTTCTTCTGGTGTTAGAGTCTTTGCTTGTTTCCTTGGCATGCTGGTGATTTCTACATATGAATTCATTACAATTTTCAAATTATTATATCAATCTATTACAAGAAGTGAAACTTTATAATATCAATCTAAATTATATTAACTCAAAATATAATAGAAATGTATGACAAATTATAATATAAATCTTTTACAATATGTCAGATTATTTCTTCAACAAATCCATACCATAGCAATTATAAACAAAAAGACTCTTTATTCATAATTTACAAGTAAAAAATAAAAAAATTAACTCAGTGGATCAATTTTGGTGAAGAATGATTGAATTTTGCACTTCAATATTGATTTTTGAACAAAATGTGTTGCAAATTGATAGAATATACTTCTTTGTGATCTTCAACACCATGAAAAGCAAATATTTGTCGAGTAGACTATAAAAATCAGACATTAACAATTCAAAGTGGGCCTCTTTCACAATTTTCTTACCTTTATTACCATTTTTTGTATTCTTAAATAGGGTGTACACCCTATGTTAGACACACAAAATGACAAAAGGAGAGAGAGAGAGAGAGAGAGAGAGAGAGAGGCCTCCATGAACGTAATATGTTGGTTTGATAATCCAAGTGCCTATAAGGGTCAATGGATCCTTGGGATGTAATAAAAGCCTATTTGTAAGGCCTAGTGACCCTTGGGTACACTATAAGCCCCTGGGCCTACTACGGTCATTTTGGCTTGGAAAGGGAATAAATAGTTTTTTTAAGGTTTATTTGATGTGTCTTGGTCAAAATCAAGTTGGTTAGGTCCCTAGGAGGTTTAGGGAGTCATTTTTCTCAATAAAGCAAAAGTTGTCATTACAAAGTTGTCAATTTTGTAATGTTGTTGTCAGCAACTTTTTGAATTTTTAATCCCCAACATTCACAACCATTAAAAATTGGTTGGAACTACCCTTTTGGATATAAATTGACTCAACAAACCAAGAGGAAGGTTGTTGGTTGATTGTGTATGAAGAAATAACGATTAAAACTACAATTTTACTGAAAAATGGATGGTGTTTGAATTTTATGGAACGTGTGTGGATTTAAATGAAAAATATGAAACCATAGGAAGGTGGAGAGGTGTCTTATCTTTCTAATTCAACAAATCTGAGATATTTTGGTGGAGCAACGAGGGAGAAATTGAATTTCTACCAACTCTAGGTTGCTGATTTGGAAAAAAATGTAATTAAACAACTTCAAACCTTCATTTATCCCAATGTAATTAATGGAATTTTATAAAACCAGGCTTAAATGAAAGGTATGGGAGTAAGATTTAATTTTCATCTGGTCTCAATTTTTTTGGTTTTGTATTTGAGGAGATATGCCTAAAACCCTAGCCGGGCATCTTTATGTGACTGGCAAAAAGGTGTAACTAAAATAGTGCAAACCCCATAACTTTTGATGGGCTTCGAACCAAAGGCCACAAATGGAGAATTAGAATTTATTGACATTACCTTAAATTACCCCATTTTTGGTTTGGAAGAAAACCAAGTTTAAAGCATACTTCCTTCCTTAAGCCATGCACTTAGGCCTCTTCACCATTAGAGTGGATTTCTAAGGATTTTGAGTTTTTGGAAGAAACCAGATCAATCCTCTTGGGAAAAGTGCTTCCCAATAATAATAAATAAAATTTATTACTTCCTTCATAGGTCCTTTGGATATTTTAGGCAAAAAATCCAAAAAGGTGTTCAAACAGGACTGGTGAAAACAATGTTAATAGGACAATTTTGAAGATTTGGGTTGAATTGATCTAACAGATTGTCTTCGATGGTTTGAAGGATATCATAGGAGTGAAATTGAAATGGTTGAAGGAATAAAAGGATTGGGAAGAGGTTGGAGTGGTTTTTTGGAAGGAGAATGCATTATGGGTGCATTGGGTGAATAAGGGCACATCACCACTAGGAGATGTATGAAGAAATGATCAACTCAAATGAGGGTTATGGGGTAGAGGTAGGAGGACTTGATCATTCAAGCAAAGACTAGTAAAGTGGATCAAATTTACTAGGGGACCAAAGCTCTGCATCAAGTGGTATCAAAGAAAGAAATATCCTTAGGAGAAGGATTGAGAACCATGTCTACAGATGAAGGAGATACAAAGATCCCATCAAGGATCACCATTGTAGAACTTGAAATGATTGTGAAGGAGAAGATGCCACAAAACAAAGATTTGAGAAAAGAATTGGAAAGACTCAAAGGAAAGGTTGATAAGAAGGGTGGTAGAGACTCTAATGTAAATGAGTAAGGGAGTGAAGAAGATCCCCTTAAGAAGGAAGAGGAAGAGGAAGAGGTTCCTACAAATCAGAGACTACTCATGAAGACCTTGAAACCCATGGAGAGAAGGACAATGGATGCCAAACTAGATCTTCCCATGTATAATGGGAAGATTGACCCTGATGCAAAAATACACTGGGTTGATGCTCTCACAAGTTTCTTTGACTATGAAGATATGCCTGAGAATTAGAGGGTAAATATTTCCAAGTAAAATTTGAAAGGATCTACACTCACATGGTGGAATTTCACCCTAGATGAAAGGGTGAAGAATGGATAAAGATAAATAACTTCTTGGAAGAGGATGGTAGCCTTGCTCAGAGATATATACGTCCCTAAAGATTATGAAGTACAACTTCATAAGAGGAGGATGAGTTTGAGGCAGAAAGAATTAGATGTCTCAAGTTACACTGAAGAGTTTTAGAGGCTTGTCATGAAATCCAAGTTGGCAGAGCCTGAATGTGTGAAGCTTGCAAGGTACATGCAAGGATTGATGATTACAATTCAAGATTAACTTAGTTTGAGTAACCCTATAACAATAAAAAATTATATCAATTAGCATTAATGGTTAAGGGAAAACTCAAGAGAAAACAAGAATAAGGTGGTAGAGAGAGAGGACAAATAGACTTTGGAATTAGGGGCAGAGGAATGTCTAGTGGAAGAGGACAAGGTCCCAAGGACATTGGAGATTCAAGACATGAACATAACCAAGGAGAAAGAAGCTCTAGGGGATCCTTTAGGCGAAGGAGATAAAACTCTATAGGAATATAAGGGGGAAGAGGCACAGATACCATCAAGTTCTTTAGATGTCATCAAACTAGGCACCTAGCATCAAAGTGTCCTAAAAAAGGGAACAAATAAGGTGAAAGGAGGGAAAATTTGGTGAGGGATGAAGAAACCCATAGTGTACACTCACATGAATCCTTTGCAGCAATTGAACAAGGAGAGTCACTCATGATGAGAAGGACATTGATCAAAGCACCTAGTGCACCAGAGCCACCCCAAAGAAAGACACTTTTCAGAACTACATGTAAAGTGGGAAACAAGGGATGCAGAGTGGCTATTGATTCTAGTTCTACTGATAATTTGGTGTCCCTTGAAGTAGTTGAGAAGCTGAAACTGAATAGGATTACACATCCCACACCCTACAAGGTGTAAGCTCACAAAAGGGCATCAAACAGTCATTGAAGAGCAAGCATGAATAGAGTTTCAGATTGGGAAGTACAAGGAAAAAAGTACTTTGACATAGTACCTATGGATGCATGCGATTTTCTCTTACGAAGACCATGGAAATATGACTTGGAGGCACACCATGATGGAAGGAAAAACACCTACTCCATAAGACACCAAGGTAACAAGGTAACTTTACTATCCATGCCTGATAATGGTGAAGAACAAAAAGATTCCAAGTTTTTGTTTTTAGGAGACAAAGAATTTTTAAAAGTGTTGAAGGAGAAAGATAATCCTTGTTATGCTTTGGTTGTATTGCAAAAACAAGAAGAGGGAACGGTATTGAAAATAAAAGAGGAACCTAGGAGAGTAGGTCCTAAGGAGGTGTTGGAATTAATGGGAAGTGTGTACTGAGAGGGGAGGGGTGAATCAGTACCTCTAAAACTTTTGTATCCTTTAATCAATTAACCTTTGTGTAGTCAATTTTTTATCCAACCATCTGATCTATACTATCTTATGCAAACTATATCAATTCATAAACTTAAAATACATGTGAAAATTCATAGAAACATTCATGAAAGTAATTGACACATAACACAAGATATGATATTGCAGAAAACTCCTGTTAGGAAGTAAAAACTATAGTGGGGATGACACCCACAAAATCTTCACTATCTGCAGATTGGAAGGGGCCGATTAAGGCTTACAATTTGATCACTTCTAATGATCTAACCAGTTAAGAGTATCAGTGGAGACCTATTAAAGTCTACTCAGTTAAGAGATTTAGCAACAATGTTGAGCGTGCACTCGGTTAAGAGATTTGTAGTTGGACTGTTAAATCCACCTTCCTTGAAAGGATTTTTACACTTTGCTCCACTTGTTAGAATGATAGAAAATTACAATTTGATCTGGTATATGCAATCTCCTATTATTGATAAAAATATAGTTAATTTTACATGAATAAGATTATCACCTAATGTGATTGAATAATACCTCTAATTCTTAGTAGCCTCTGTTCTTGGTTCTTGCTAACCAAATTCACCTTTTGTTGTTCTGGTTCTTGAAACTTTCAATCTGATCCATAGATATTCTCGTAGGCTTCATCCATCCTCTCTTCCATATTGACACATGTATAATGAATGATTGCATCATCTATTTATTAGATAGATTGACATCATCAAGTTTCACGAAAAACAATGTTAACTCTAAGATCAGGTTTACAACTTTTACCCTGATCTCCTAGTCTATGTGTTTTAAATCAGTTAAATTGATTAAAGAACTTACATTCATGTTTCTTGTCCCTAAAGAAATGGTTTTAAAAAAAATTCAAGATTCTATAAATAGAATAAGACTATTTTATCTGATATGGAATTCAGATCCACTTTTTGTGGGCTGCAACTGACTCTTAGTTTCTGACGATCGGTTATGATCTAAAATCAGTTGACTGTCTCTCGGGTTTGTTCTCTTAGTTTGCTCTTTAATTGTCTCTTGGTTTGCACTATATCCTACATGTCGGGTTGCTCTTTTGGGTTCCTCTTTATCCTTTTGACTTTGCATTTTAGGTGTACACGCAAAATTGTGTCATCGGTATTTCTTTGTACTTAGCCATTTTTGGTAATCTCTTGTATCTTCATTTTTTGGTTTTCTCTTTGTCCTTTCTTTCGGTGTATGATTACCAAAAGTGTTTTTTTCATACTAATGGAAAATTAATGTCATCAATCTCTCCCTTTTAGTATCAAAAACTAATATGTGCAAAATACTAACAAAATGTTAAGTATGTACAACATATATAATCCTTAGTCATTTCATGACTCCCCCTATGTATATGCCGGTATATATTTATTTTTGGTAGTACTGTATAGTTTCATTCCTATCTGTACATATCATATCTTTCCCTCTGTAAAATACATATACATATCATTTTCCCCCTTTTTTGATATTAAGGGCAAAGTTCTATACCTTATAGCTTATCAAAAATGTGGGAGTGTGAAGACTTCATGTCTTCCATCATCTTCTCTAATTGTTCCTTTAAGTTCTCTAGAGCCATGTGCTCAAGTGTGATCTTGGAATGCATATTGTAGATGGTGTCACCTACAGACATCTTGGGGGTTGCTATCAGTTGCCTTACTAAACTGATGTGATGTTGAAGCAGTGTCAGATTTGGTAGAAGCTGAGCTTGGAGCTTGTTGACTTCTTCTCTGAAGTGTGTCTCTGCTTCCCACAGTTCCTACCTTAACCTTTTTATTTCAATGATTTTCTCATAATGCAGCTTTAGTACATTGTCATCGGTGGTTAAGCTATTAGCACTATTAGCTAGATCTAAATCTAACTTTGCTATGTTTTCACTATTCTCTTTAGTGAAATTTTCCAGTGTGCTTAGTTGTTGAATCAAGGAAATAGCTTCAATTATAAATGGATCTAATTCAATAATGAATTCTGAAAGCTTTACCTTGTTGACCACCACTTCTTGGCTAATGTTCTCAATAAGTTTTTGCTGGTACTTCTGCTCTACTCTCACTTCAATTGCCTTCTCTGCATCAATGTTCAATGTTGTAATTGCTTCGATGTGAGTGACTAGTTGATCAAGAATTGGCTTATTCTGATCAACATCAACATCAGGTACAATATGGTGCAATATGTCCCTTGTTTTTTATAGTACCATGGAGTCTCGGTGTTGTTTCCTCAGCTTCTCTTGTAATGCCTTTCTTTGGCATATTTCACCGTATTCTTTTAATGCTTCATAATCAAGAGTAGTTGGGTCACATTTTGGTATCTCAATGATTTCATCTAAAATGACTTCCAACTTATTCTTCTTGGATTTCTTCTTCTTCTATTGAGTTTCACTTGAATGTAAAACTATAGCCATCTTCTCATCTTTTTCCATTGTGCTTGATGAAGTTATTTGTGGTGCTTCTTTTTGCTGCTTTGTTTCGGTTTCAGCTTGTCAATTTTCTATAGACGTCTCCATATTAACTTTTACATTGTCGGTAGCAATTTTTTTGGTATCCTCAGGAGTGCCATCTTTTAGTTTATCTCCTTCATCAGTGTCCTTATGCACTTCATCTATCTTTGTCTGTGCATCCTTCTCTATTTTGTCTCCATCTGCTTGTTTTGTATCTCCTCCTATAACCTTGTCAGTATCGGTTACTGTGTGAGTGTCTCCGATGTCCTTCTAATCATCGGTGTTGTCTTTCTTTCCTTCTTCCCCTGCATCCTCGGGAATTCTTGAATCCCTTTAAGGTGACTAGACTTTTTCTTACATAATATTGATAGATTGTATCAATATTGGCATGTTTCCTGGTATATTCACCTGTGCATTATCAATTCCATTGTCGTGCTCATCGGTTGTGTCCTTGGTAACATTGACATCTTCATCTTTGTTTACTTCTTCTACTGGATCATCGGTAATGTCAATGATTGTGTTATCCACAATGTTTTCCTTTGTGGTGTCAGGCCATGTTTCATCTACAACATCCATATTTTTGTTTTCGGTTGTGTCTTATTCTTCCTTGTCTAACTCAACTGATGTATCATCTTCTGCATCTTTCATTAATATCTGTTCTTGAGTTTCCTTATCAACATCTTTCTGTTGTAGGTCTTTGTCAGGACTATCTTCCTTAGTAGGTTTGTTGATTATTTTACTCCATTTCTTGTGGCTCTCTTGTTCAAGCTCTATAAGCTTCCCTTCAATAAATTTGTAGGCTCTCAACTTGGGTGATAATTCCTTTTTGTGGTTGTCCATCATTTCATTAATTTCTTCTTTCTTGGATTCAAAAGGCATGAGAGTAACAAATACTCTTTCCCTTATTTCCTTTCCATTTTTAAAGGCAAATATCCATCTAGCATATAGTCAGTCCAAGAGTTCCCTTGGTACATTATTGCCTTCAAATTAAATCTGTACATATTTGAATTTATACATCTTTGCTATAATGGCATCTTCAAATTTGTTCTGATCTTATGGATCCAGTTTCAACCATCTTCTAATCTTAGAATCTGTGATAGATCCTGAATTGGTAATAGATTTACATATCTCATCAATTATTTCTGTAGCTTTAACCTTTTCTACCTCTACAACTTCATCATGCTCGGTGTCCTCAATGTCTTCCCTTGTTTTGATGAGCTTACTTATTCTTTTGTTTGGCCCTCTTTTGGGTGTGGCCGCTTTCCTCTTTTATGTTCTAAATTTTCTTTTCTTCAAAGGTGAAGGACTTGAATCCTTAGATGTTTGGCTTCTTGTTCTAGAAGTAGCTATGGTTCTTGGCTTCTTGGTTGGTGGAGGAGGTGGTGAATCTGACTCTGTGATCTCGGAGTCATTCTTTTCTTCAGCTTCACTGATAGGTAGCTGTCCATTGGTTTCCTCCTCCTTTTCAGCTTCTTCCTCCTGTTCAGTTTCTTCCTCTATTGCCGACAGTATCTTCTTAAGGTTCTTGACCATTTTGTCCTTTTTCCTAACATTTTTCTTAACAACCAGGCCAGATTTGATTCTTGATTTGGCCTCCTCATAAGTTCCAAACTTAGTTTGTTTCTTATCTAGTGGTTCATTTAACAATGCATCAATTGCTTTAGATGCATGATCAATATTTATCTCATGTATTCTAATGGTTGAAGCCATGCTGTCCTTGGTACATTAGGTTTAATATAAGTGTGGTCTGTATCAACCATGAAACATATCTCATCTTTGAATTTCTCAATGAGTTTCTCGGGGATCCTTACCCTCTTCTGTATTCGATCTTTGAATACATTAAAGTATTCATCCATGACTATTTCAAAATTATCTCCCAGTCAGGCTATGTGTTCACTAATCTTCATGGTGACCGGTTTTGTGTTGTCCCATTTGACATCTCCTACCGATGGGAATGTTTCTTGAAAGTAGAAGAAAATACACATAATAAGTAAGCCAAACTTACATGTGTTTGACTTTGCATTACTTAGTCTTCAAATTTTCTTCTAACTGGTTCATTAGAAGTTTGGATAAGTCCAACTGAGTTCCCTTCTTCACAATCTTGTAAGTTGTGTCTACTACACCGGATGCTATGTTGTTCATCCTGGTGGCTTGAAAGAATTTGTAGCCTATAACACATGCTCCAAATTTCATCTCATCATCCATAATGGTGGATACCTTTAATCCTCTGCCATCCCATTTGGCTCCTGTGATCTTTTCAGTCTCAACCTTCGGTTGGTGCTTTAGTGCTTTTACCTTTTTGGTTACAGGGTAACTGGTGACTCCATGGATAACATCCCAGGTTATCAACTTTGGTTCATCCAGCCATAGTTTGTGATTGTGAATTCACCTCAGTACTAACCGAATCCACTTGGTTTTGAAAACCTTCAGGAATAACAAGGCATTAGTGAGCCCTTTCACCTCTATGTGTTTATGCTCATCTTTTAAAGTTCTATCTTCATTGCATAGCTTCTTATAAGCTTGTTCTACCTCTGAATCGCTGATTTTTGCAATCTTGCAGTGGATGAATGCTCGCACCTCTTTGACAAGAAAAACCCTAGCTGGTATTTGTGAGAATGCTCCAGCATCATCAGGTTGTGAAGCAACCTCAGGGTGAATCTTGTAGTGTGATTCCTCAAATGAAAAATTCTTGATGAGCTTAAACTCATCCTTCTTGGTGTTCTTTGATTTTACGATTCTTGAAGTTGTAGCCATTTATTCGATTTAGGGATTTCTGTGAAATGTGTAAAATAGAGTTGTTGGTTTTTGTAGAAATTACTGTATACACCAATAGTGATTTCTGATATGCGTTGGAGTGCTGGTGGTTGAGTTGATGTCGCTCTGTGATCCTGTCATTGTTTGCACAAAAATCGCTCTTGTCGCTCTGCTCTGGTCGTGGTGAACAATGAGTCTGTCCTGTCACCCTTTTATAATTGTTTTCCCTAAAAGGAGAGTCATCAATTCTTACCTACTCTTTGGTTTGAGAAGACGAAGTTTGTCAGTTAAGACATTAAATTCCCTTTTCGGTGTTAATACAATTTTTCAGGGTAGTCGTTATACCTCTTATTTTTACCGATGGGTTTCGGTGTTGCAAACAAATTGTTCACTTTGCTTGGTTACCGACGAGGCTCAGTTTACACTAGCAACTTTACTTTTAATCGATGCTTCTCGATAAGTGTTGGTAGTCTCAGCTTTGAGTGTATACCGAGGGATTTTGGTATGTATGCCTGATAGCATAGTTATCATAGATTTTAACAATTAATACCATGATGCATCTTTACTTATTCTAATTTGGCATTTTATCAACATATTATAGAACTGATCTAAAACAATAACTTGGGGTAATGCAGTTCCATACTTACTTGTTCTGCTTAGGTGGAGGTGGTGATGTCACCAAATCCATTAGATGGGGTGTCACTATTTACATTGCTCGGTCCATCTTCATCATTGTTTGAATATTTTCTCCACATTTTGTATCTTGCCCTCCGGATGTCTTCAATGGTATTTCTATTGGGATATGTGCTGGTCTCTATCATTCGGTCTCTGCAGTCTTTCTTAAGATGACCAACTTTATGACAGTATAAGCATGCCATTCTGAGGTTAGTCCAGCCTCTAGAATTTCTAGTCCACTATCTCATACAGTTTGCAAAAATGTGACCAAATCTTTCACATGCTGTACAATTTTTCCAAGTGTTGTAATCCCATACATACTGGTTACCAACTCTTTTCGGTTGATAGGGAGTTTCTTGACCTTTAGGCTTCCATGCTTGCCTTTTCTTTTTCCAGCATTCAAGAGTTGTGTGCCCAATCATTTTGCAAGTAGGATAGTATTTGTCCATGTAGGTTTCCTTCTTTGGTTGTTTCATCTTAGACTTACATTCATATGCTTTATGTCCTTTCTTGTTACATTTATAACAAAATCCTATGAATGAAGATGTAGATTTAGGAATGCCTTTCATTTTGCCTCAGCATATAGTTGATGTATGGCCTTGCTTTCCACAGTGATTGCATGTCAGCTTTCTTGGTCTTGGATTTGTATAGACATTCTTTGGATCAACTTGATTTGATGATTCTCCATTCTCAGTAAAACCTAGACTGGTTTTGTTGTTGACTCTTTGTTGTCCTTCAAGAAAATCATCCATTCTTTTATTGCTTTCTTCAACTTTCTTGATAATTTCATTATGCTACTGCTGAATTCTTATTTCATGTTTCAATTTTTCATTCTCCTCCCTTAGCTCACCGATAGCTTCTATTCTTTCAATGAGTTCAACATTTATTTTGTTTGCCTCTTGAATCATAGGAATAATCTGATTTGTAATATTATGGTGATGCTCTGTAAGTCTTTGTATTTCAGACTCTTTCTCTTGTATATTTTCTATAATCTTTCTTCTATCATCAATAGCTAGTGTTCTTTCTTTCTCATCTTGTCTAGCATTGTTCATGACATCAATCATCCTTACCATTTTTGTCTCTTGACTAATTTGTAGAGATTTATCTTGTCCAACCACATGTTGATTGATTTCAGTTAGGCTTGTGATGCTTTCTTCTGATGTATCTGATGCTATGCTTGTAGTTGATCCTGAAGACTCAAAGAAATCTGGTATCTCTTCCTCATGATAATCTGTCTCATTACAGCGAGATGAAATTATCTTTCTTTCATCTAACAACTCTCTCATATTGATTCTAGATTCTTTATACTGCTCATAGAACATCTGAATTTCTAGCTTTTTATTTTCAATATTTTTATCAAGTCTGTACTTCTCCATTATATTATCTTTTCTCTTAATCCTTTAAGATTTTCCAAAGAAGAGGCTTAGCTCTAATACCAATTTTTTGAATTAATGGGAAGTGTGTACTGAGATGGGATGGGTGAATTAGTACCTCTAAAAATTTTGTATCCTTTAATGAATTAGCCTTTGTGTATTCAATTGTTTATCCAACCATCTAATCTATACTATCTTGATGTAAGATATATCAATTCATAAACTTGACATACATGTGAACATTCATAGAAATATTCATGAAAGTAATTGACACATAACCCAAGATATGATATCACAGAAAACTCCTATTAGGAAGTAAAAACTACGATGGGGATGGCACCCACAAAATCTTCACTATCTGCAGATTGGAAGGGGTTGGTTAAGGCTTACAATTTGGTCACTTCTGATGATATACCCAATCAAGAGTATTAGTGGAGACCTGTTAAAGTCTACTCGGTTAAGAGCTTTAGCAACACTGTTGAGTGTGCAATCGGTTAAGAGATTTATAGTTGGACTGTTAAATCCACCTTCCTTGAAAGGATTTTTACACTTTGCTCCACTTGTTAGAATGATAGAAAATTACAATTTGACCTAGTATATGCAATATCCTATTGCTAATAAAAATCCATTTAAGTTTATATGAATAATATTATCACCTAATGTGATTGAATAATACATCTAATTCTCGGTAGCCTCTGTTCTTGGTTCTTGCTAACCAAATTCACCTTTTGTTGTTCTGGTTCTTGAAACTTTCAATCAGATCCATAGATGTGCTCATAGGATTCATTCATACTCCCTTCCATATTCACCCATGTATAATGAATGATTTCATCATCTATTTATAAGATGGATTGACATCATCAAGTTTCATGAAAAACAATGTTAACTCTAAGATCATGTTTACAACTTTTACCTTGATCTCCTAGTCTATGTGTTTTAAATCGGTTAGACTGATTAAAGCACTTACATTCATGTTTCTTGTCCCTAAAGAAATGGTTTTAAAAATAAATCAAGATTATATAAATAGAATAAGACTATTTTATCTGACGTGGAAGTTAGATCCACTTTTTGCGGTTTGCAACTGACTCTCAGTTTCTGATGGTCAGTTATGCTCTGAAATCAGTTGACTGTCTCTCAAGTTTTTTCTCTCATTTTCTCTTTAACTGTATCTTGGTTTGCACTATATCCTGCATGTCGAGTTCCTATTTATCTTTTTACTTTTCATTTTTTTGTGTACACACAAAATTGTGTCATCGGTTTTTCTTTGTACTTAGCCATTTTCGGTGATCTCTTGTATCTTTATTTTTGGTTTTCTCTTTGTCCTGTCTTTCGGTGTATGCTTACTGAAAGTGTTGTTTTCATACTAATGACAAATTAATGTTATCAGGAGGTAGATGATTTGATAGAGATGTATAAAGGAATTGTAACCAAGGAGTTGCCAAATACCTTACCCCCAATCAAAGAGATTAGCCATAACATTGATCTAATCCCTAGAGCCACACTCCCAAACAAAGAAACATATAAAATCACACCCCAGAAAAATGAAGAGATGTCCAAGTAAATCCAAGAAATTTTGGAGAAGGGTTTGATAACCAAGAGTTTAAGCCCTTGTATAGTCCCTGCCATATTAGCACCTAAGAAAGAGGGGACTTGGAGGTTGTGTACTAATTCTAGAGCTACTAATAGAATCACTATTAGGTATAGGTCCCCTATACCTAGAATTGAAGACCTATTGGACCATCTAGGGGTTGCAAGGTACTATTAAAAAGTGGATTTGAAGAGTAGGTACTACCAAATCAGAATAAGGGCTGGAGATGAATGGAAAACAACCTTTAAAACTAATGAGGGGTTATATGAATGGAGAGTAATGCCTTTTGGGTTATCTAATGCTCCTAGCACATTCATGAGGCTCATGAATGAGGTGTTGAAAACATTTCTTGGCAAGTTTGTGATTGTATACTTAGATGACATCCTTATTTTTAGTAAAACTAAGGATGAGCATTTGAAACATTTGAATTTGGTCCTTAAAAGATTGCAAGAGGAAAAGCTCCTAATAAATTGGGATAAATGTGTCTTCATGCAAGAAGAATTGGTATATCTTAGTTTTTTGGTGTCAGGTGGAAGCATAAAGATGGATCCAAAAAAGGTGGATTTAGTATCTTGAATTAGCCATCTCTAAGGACCATGAAAGAAGCTAGAAGTTTCCATGGGTTGGCTTCTTTTTATATGAAGTTCATAAGGGGATTCAGTCAGATTTGTGCACCAATTTTGGAGAAAATCAAAGGGGGGAAGAAATGCAAGTTTGTGTGGACCAAG
This sequence comes from Thuja plicata, assembly GCA_018584345.1. NCBI lineage: Eukaryota > Viridiplantae > Streptophyta > Pinopsida > Cupressales > Cupressaceae > Thuja > Thuja plicata. The sequence goes on from MU226949.1 coordinate 1,762,404, forward strand.
GAGGTTGAGGAGGCTTTTAAATTTTCAAACAAAAGGTAGCAAAGTATCCTATACTGGCTTTTCCAAATTTTCAAAAGTTTTTTGTTATTGAATGTGATGCATCTAATGTGGCTATAGGGGCTATTTTGAGCCAAGAGGGGAGATCTAGTGCATTTTTCAATGAATAGTTGAAAGAGGCTAAGAGGAAGTACTCCTCTTATGATCTAGAGATGTATGCTTTAGTGTAAGCCTTGAATAAATGGAGGAACTATCTCCTTCCAAAGGAGTTTATTGTTTTTACTGACAACCAAGCACTTAGTTTTTTGAACATCTAGGAGAATTTGAGTCACAAACACATGAAGTGGGTTGAATCAATCCAAGGATACACCTTTTCAATCAAGCACAAGAAATGAGTTGCTAACAAAGTGGCTGATGCTTTGAGCGGGAGGGCCATGATAGTGCAAGAAGTAAAGTTGCAAAGTGTAGGTATTGACTCCTTGAAAGGTATGTATGAGAATGATGAAGATTTTCATGAGATTTACAAGGTTTGTTCTAATTTTTCTGAAGCATATCATGTTGAATATGCTGATTACTTGATCCAATATGGCTTGTTGTTTAAAGGACATCACCTATGCATTCCTAGGTGTTTTGTGAGAGAGAACATTGTGAAATAAAAGCATTGTGGAAGTATGAGTGGGCACTTTGGGCTGGATAAAACTCTTGAACAGGTCAAAAGACATTATTTTTGGCCTAAAATATAGGGTGATGTAAGAAATTTTGTTGAACAATGTATTATTTGTCAATTCCAAGGGCACTTGCACCAATGCTGGTTTGTATCAACCATTACCCATACCTACAAGGTCATGAGAAAGTTGTAGCATGGATTTTGTAATGGGGTTGCCTAGGACTCAAAAAGGCTTTTATAACATCTTTCTTGTGGTAGATAGGCTCAACAAGATGGCACATTTCATGCCATGTAAAAGTAAAAGTGATGCAGCCTATGTAGAAAATTTGTTTTTCAAAGAAGTAGTGAGGATACATGGGCTTCCTCAAACCATTGTGTCTGATAGAGATGCAAAGTTTATTGGCAATTTTTGGAGGACCTTATGTAAGAGGTTGGCAACAAACTTGAATTTTAGTTCAGCCTATCACCCACAAACTAATGGGAAAACTGAAGTTGTCAATAGGTCCTTGGGAAAACTATTGAGATGCTTGACTAAGAAATATGGAGACAAGTGGGACAATGTGATTCCACAGGCTGAATATACCTTCAATGATTCTGTGAATAGGAGTATAGGAAGGAGTACATTTCAAATTGTGTATGGGCAGAATCCAAGAGGCATATTGGAGTTGAGAGAACTTCCACAGGATGGGCAAGTAAGTGCTCATGGAGAGCAGTTTGCAAATAACATGAAGGAGATTCATGATCAAGTAAGGTTGGCACTTGAGAAGAGTTCACAAAAGTATAAAGAGAGTGCAGATAAGAAGAGGAGGTATGTGAAATTATAGGTTGGTGATATGGTGTGGGTTTATTTGAGGAAGGAGATGTTGCCCAAGGGAAAACATACCAAGTTGCTGATGAAGAAGGTGGGTCCTTGCAAGGTTTTGAAGAAGCATGGGCTGAATGCCTATGAGATATATCTTCCCTCTCACCTTGGTATATCTCCTATGTTTAATGTTTGTGATCTAACACCCTATAAAGGGCCTTGTGATGCAGGTACAGAGGTCCATGTAGAAGAGTTAAAAGAGGATGTTGTTGGTATACCTCCTCATCCAACAACAAAACCTGATAGGATCATTGATACAAGGGTCATCAAAAAGACCACAAACAATATCTACAAGAAGTACCTTGTCAAATGGGTGGTATATCCTGAAGAAGAAGTAGTATGGATGGATGAAGCAGAGATAAAGATGCATGGTACTTCCTTTGAGAAACTTGTCTCAAGTGGAATTGAGATCAATCGACCCTAGGAGTATGGTGCAGGAGCACCCAATGATGAAGACAATGAGGTCATGAGGCCTCCATGAATGTAATATGTTGGTTTGATAGGCCAAGTGCCTATAAGGGTCAACAGATCCTTGGGATGTAATAAAAGCCTATTTGTAAGGCTTAGTGACACTTGGGTACACTATAAGCCCCTAGGCCTATCTATGGTCATCTTGGATTGGAAAGGGTAGAAATAGGTTTTTTAAGGATTATTTGATGTTTCTTGGTCAAAATCAAGTTGGTTAAGTCCCTAGGAGGTTTAGGGAGCCATTTTGCTCAATAAAGCAAAAGTTGTCATTACGAAGTTGTCAATTTTGTAATGTTGTTGTTAGCAACTTTTTGAATTTCTACTCCCCAATGTTCACAACCATTCAAAATTGGTTGGAAATACCTTTTGGTATATAAATTGAGTCAACAAACTGAGAGGAATTTTGTTGGTTGATTGTGTATGAAGAATTTTGAAGAAATAACAAAAAAAAAATTGCAATTTTACTGAAAAATGGCTAGTGTTTGAATTTTATGGAATGTGTGTGGATTTAAATGAAAAATATGAAAACATAGGAAGCTGGAGAGGTGTCTTAGATTTATTTTTCAACAAATCTGAGGTCTTTTGGTGGAGAAACGAGGGAGAAATCAAATTTTTACCAACTGTGGGTTGCTGAATTGGAAAAAACATGATTAAACAACTTCAAACCCTCATTTCTCCCAATGTAACTGTTGGAAATTTTTAAAACAAGACTTAAATGAAAGGTATGGGAGTAATATTTCATTTTCATCTGGTCTCAATTTGTTTGGTTGCATATTTGAGGAGATATTCCTAAAACCCTAGCCGGGCATCTCTATGTGACTAGCAGAAAGGTGTAACTAGAATAGTGCATACCCCATAAATTTTGATGGGCTTTGAACCAGAGGATATAAATGGAGAATTAGTATTCATTAAAATTAACCTAAATTCCCCCATGGTTGGTTTGGCAGAAAACCAAGTTTAAAGCATACTTCCTTCTTTAAGCCCTTCACTTAGGCCTCTTCACCATTAGAGTGGATTTCTAAGGATTTTGAGTTTTTGGAAGAACCCGAATCAGTCCTCTTGGGAAAAGTGTTGTACAAGCATACTAAAAAAAATTATATGAGTGCATTAATAGTTCCTTTGGAGATTTTAGACACTAAATCCAAAAAGGTGTTCAGACAGGACTGGTGAAAACAGTGTTAATAGGACAGTTTTGAAGATTTGGGTTGATTTGATCTAAGAGATTGTCTTGGATGGTTTGAAGGATTCCATAGGAGTGAAATTGATATGGTTGAAGGAATCAAGTGATTGGGAATATGATGCAGGAGCATCCCAGGGTAGTGGGCTATCCTGCATGTTTGGGAGATTTGATGGAGTTGTGTGGACTTATTTTCATGTGTGAGGGATTTGGTAGAGTTGTGTGGACCTACTTGGGTCTTTGGTAATTGGTTTTGATGTATTTAATGGAACTTGGCATGATCTTGGTTGCTTGGCATGGACCGGGAGGAGCTCGGCCTTGCTTAGGAATTTGGTGCCTATTACAAGCCATATAAGTAATTTTCCACAAAGAGTTAGAGGATGCAAATTTCAGGGATTGAAGAGGGCCTAGATTTCTACCTATGATTTGAAGCACGAGTCCTAATTCATCCGAAGCTAGGAGATATCGTAATTTTACTAAGACAACTATTTTGGGCATTTAATTGTTGTTGTTGGCCGACTTGTGGCATTTAATTTCGGTATTTGTATTTAATTTATGTTCAGGGCCGACCTGTGGCTTAGATTGGTATAAGTAGG
>MU226949.1:1775163-1819683 GCA_018584345.1 Thuja plicata
AACAAATTGTTTGGTAATCTGATGAATCTCAACTGTTATATTTCATATTGTATTAGAAATAGTATAGTGTGATAATATAGTATGTTGCCATCAATGCCAAAGGGAGAGATTGATGACATGTAACTGACTGAATGTTTTATAATGTGAATTTGAAAATAATGCAAGGCATTAAATCAGTTAATAGTTTGTATTGTCATTGATGTCAACTTGATCTAATCTGTACGGTCATGTACATAATGCCAAAGAAATCATAGAATCAATGGAACAAAGGTTATGCTTTCAACAATTAAAAAAAGTCAAGTATTCACTAAAAGACAGACAACACTGATGGAGTGCACACCATCGGTAAAGGCAAAGAAAAAAAGTCATAGTGATACCTGACAAGCAGAAGATAGTGTTTTCCGATGAAGCAAAATCATAGGATGCCCGACGAGCTAAAAATAGAGTTACCCAATGAGAAAAATCCAATGATGCCTGATGGACGGAGATCTCAAAGCTGACTAGAGTCACACCGATAGAACTGGCAGTTATCACCGACGACTAATTGCAGAGTTGACTGACAGAACAGAGAGTTCATAAAATGATAAAATATCTAGCTGGCAGAGCTTAAGGATAGACTTAACTGGTTGTTTTATTTGTTTTATTCGACCAGAGTTAAGTAATTTATTTAAAGAAGATTTGTACAGTTGGCAAGAAGATAACTATGAGATAAATCAGGAGTTATGTTTTAAATCAGATTAGCTAGATTGTTTTTCACGCCAAGAATCAAGAATCAATAATTAAGGAATATCATGTATATATAAGAGATAAGCATAATTCTTCCACAGTCACATACATGGGAAGGGGAGTGAATAGAAAGAGGATGTTGAAGAGAAACTGATGAAGGATAACTTCATACAGTCCTGATCAATCAAGCTGAAGAAGAGCTAAAGAATTCTGCAGACACCGACAAATAGTGAAGCACAACATCACAAAGCATAAAGTGTGGCACACAAAGAATTGAATTGATACATTGATCAGAGAGGTATTGTACTTAAATAGATCTAAATATCTACAATTCAAGTTGCATTAGAGATAGGTCATTTTGTTTCAGTTTAACCATTGAAGCATCAAGTCTCTTAACAGAGCAGGACTTAATAGTCTTCTATAATTGAGGTGTATCCTAACAGATTGCCAAAAAGATTGTCATGAAGATAGCATTGAGTGTCCGATACCGAAACACAGTCTAAGAAGGAGGCTTATGCAGTTAGGTAGCACCAGATATGTCAGATACCTATTGTGCCCATAGAGGTTGATCAATATTGGTAGCATATACATGCCAAATATCAAGTGACATTCTATTATTAAAATCCTCTAACAAGGTCACACCTAACAGTGTGTTTGTAACCTTTAACAAGGTTGGCTCCTAACAAGGCTAACTTCAGAAGAGTGAAAAATTGGGGTACCGGTCCTAGTGGTTTTTTCCTTTAACAGGGTTTCCATGTTAAAATCCATGTGTTATGTGTGTATGGTTTATTACTTTACTATTTTACGTTTCACATATGCATTTCTGGATTGATTGGTATACTCTGCATATTTACTGAGTACCGGTAAATAGTTTTACTGCTTATCGGTTATCAAGGATAATAAGGTCAGAAAAGGAAAATTGACAGAAAATTAATTATTATAAGTATTTCAAGGCATGCATCTTGTAGGGACTTAATAATATGAGATTTATTTAATTGGTGGTTAGTGATTAAAGGATACATTTTTGAGGCCACTGATTCACCCCCCCCCCCCCCCCAGTTATTACTAACAATTGGTATCAGAGCTTGTGTGCTTAGAAGAAAGGTTTCAAGACCTAAGTCAAGATCACAAGATGAACAGATGAGATGTACCCAAGTTGAGCAAAGACAACTTTGCTTCATGGCAAAGCAGGATAAGACTCCACTTATCAAGTATTGGTAATGATGTTACTCAATACTTAGATACTGAATATGTGTTTCCCACAGGACCATTAATAGTAGATCAAATAAGAGTGAAGCATGATCACAACTGCATGGTCATAGAGCTTTCTTCCTCTCTCTCTGATGTTGAATTTGAAGATGTCAAAGATTGCACAACTGCAAAGAAAATGTGGGACAAACTGAAACTTGTACATGGCGGTGATGCAAATGTTCTGAGAGCCAAGGCAAAAAGCCTTAGAGGAAAATTTGATGATCTCAGAATGAAAGAAGGAGAAAACATCACACAGTACAGCATAAGAATAAAAGTAGTCAATGCTATATGAGGTGTTGGAGGTACACTTGAAGAGGAGACAGTGGTAAGTAAAATCTTAAGAACCTTATTGCCTGTATATGTTATTAGAGTTTCTACTATTCAAGAAATAAGAGCAGTTGCAAATAATATAGTTACTCTTGATAGTTTGATTGGTAGACTAATTTCATTTGAGATGAATAACTTTGATAATAGTCTCTTACCAAACTTAGAGTCTACATTTAAGTCTTCTATGAGAATAAGCAAATCCAGTCAGAGACACACATCTAGAAGAGATAGTGAAAGTGAAAGTGAAGAATAAGATCTAGATGAAATAGAAGCACTCATGGCAAGGAGAATGCAAAGAGGCAAAGGTAAATACAAAGGCAAGTTACCACTTTTATGCTTTAATTGTAAAGAGATTGGACACTTTGTTGCAAGATGTCCCAACAGAAGAAAAGATGACAGAAATAATGACAGATCTTTTGAGAAGAAATCTAACATAGGTGATGACAAAGGTTACAGAGGTTACCAAAAATCAGAAAGAAAGGATACCCGAGACTAAAAGGATAAAGGTAAGAAGGCTAGCTACCTAGCTACTTGCAAAGATGAAGATACTGACACCGAACCTGATTATGACATTGAGATGGTATTTGTAACTATGAAGGATGATTCAGATGAAGATGAAAGGTATGAAGAAATTGCACTCATATCTAAGGTTAGTAAGAATGATATATGGATTATAGATAGTGGCTGCACTCACCATATGACTGGTGACAAAGAAAATTTTAACACTTTTAAATATTATAATGGTGGTATAGTAAGAATGGAAAATGATACACCTTGTCCAGTTGAAGGTAAAGGAAAAATAATGTTGAATAACCTGATTAAATGTGAAAATGCTTATTGGGTAAAATGATTGAATTATAATCTGTTGAGTGTTTCTCAGCTGAATAATTTAGGTCATAGAGTAGCATTTGAAAACAAGAAGGCAAAGATCTTCAATGAATCAGGAAAACTGATTGGTACTGGTGAACAGACTAAAGGTAACTTATTCTATCTGAATGACACTAACACCACTTGCTTAATGACTAGAAATGAAGATATATGGTTGTGGCACAAAAGATTGTGTCATGTGAATTTTGATAACATGATGAAAATAAGTAGAAGAATAAGTGTAAGAGGCTTACCGACGATGACAAAGCCAGACAACATCATGTGCAAAAATTGTCAAAAAGGTAAAATGACAAAGTCTAGTTTCAAAAGTAAAACACATACATCTAATGATATTCTAGAATTAGTCCATACTGATTTATGTGGACCTATGAGGACAAAGAGATATTATGGAGATAGATATTTTATTCTCTTTGTTGATGATTACTCTATAATGATGACAGTCATGTTTCTAAAAGAAAAATTTGAAGCATTCAATGTGTTTAAAAGGTATAAGGCTATGGTAGAAAAACAAAGTGGTAAGGATCTAAAATGTTTAAGATCAAATAGAGGAGGAGAATTTAAATCAGATGAATTCACTAATTTATGTAATGAGCATGGTATAAAAAGACAGGTTTCTGCACCAAGGACACCGTAGCAAAATGGGATTGTTGAGAGAAGGAACAGATCAATAGTTGATTGTGCAAGAACACTGATGATAGAGAAAGGCATCACCCAAATCTTCTGGAGAGAAGCTGTCAGCACTGCTGTTTATACACTTAACAAAGTACAATTGAAGAAGGACACAAAGAAGACACCTTATGAGCTATGGTATGGTAAAACACCCAATGTAAGTTACTTCAAGATCTTTGGTAGTCAATGTTATGTCTTAAAGGATGATAGAAATGGAAAGCTTGATGCCAAAAGTGATGAAGCTATTTTTCTAGGGTATTCTACCAAGAGAAAAGCTTTTAAATATCTTATTAGAGCCTCTAACAAAATAGTTGAAAGTGCAAATGTAAAGATTGATGAATTTGCAGAAAAGAATGAGCTGGAAAGCACAAAAGAACCAGAGGACTACAATAAGTTTTTATATTGTGAATAACCCATAACTCTACCCGAGCAACAGTGCTTAATTCTAGAACAATAGAATGTTGCAACCGATGGTCAGAATGTTGTTACCGACGGTCAGGACAATGATCAAGATAATGTGCAAGGTAATGAAGATCAAGTTGATACACAAAGAGTTGTACCTATACTTGCAAGATATGTCAGAAGGAACCATCTACAGGACTAGATCATAAGAGATAAGAAAGCTAGTACAAGAACAAGAAGTAAGTCTTTAAACTCAAATTGCTTAATTTGTGAGTTTGAGCCAAAATATGTCAATGATGCACTAGATAATGAAGAATGGATAAGTGTTATAAATGATGAGATTGAATAGATTGAGAAGAACAAAACATGGTCACTTGTGCCAAGACCAGATAACAAAAATGTCATTGGTACAAAATGGATATTCAGGAATAAGCTGAACGAGAATGGAGAAGTCACAAGGAATAAAGTAAGACTAGTATGCAAGGGGTATGCACAAGAGGAAGGTATAGACTATGGAGAAACATTTTCACCCGTTGCTAGGCTAGGAGTAAGAATACTACTTGCTTATGTTGCATACAAAGGATTCAAAGTATATCAAATGGATGTCAAGTCAGCATTCCTAAATGGAATACTTGAAAAAGAGGTATACATTGAGCAACCAGAAGGGTTTTTAGATCCAGACAAGAGGAACATGATATACAGACTTCACAAAGCCTTGTATGGATTAAAAAATGCTCCCAGAGTCTGGTATGAACAACTTCATTCCTATATAATAAGTATTGGAATCATAAGGACTAGTGAAAAAGGTAATCCTTATTTGAAACAAGATACTGATGCTAACACTTTGATTGCTGAAATATGTGTTGATGACATCATATTTGGAGGCAATGATATACTATGTAAGTCATTTGCTGATGAGATGTGAAAATAATTCAAGATGTCTATGTTTGGCGAGATCAAGTTCTTTCTTGGTCTACAGATCATTCAACAAAGTGAAGGTATTTTCATTACACAGTCCAAATACATCAAAGAGGTCCTGAAAATATTCAAGATGGAAGATTCTAAACTAGTTGGAACACCGATGGCTATTGGAAGTAAGTTAGCAAAGGAGGACAAGACAACAGAGTTAAATCAGACTTTGTACAGATCAATGATTGGAAAACTCATGTATGTTGTACACACTAGACCAGATATTGCACATGCAATAGGAATTATTGCTAGATTTTCTGCTAACCCTAGGGAATCACATATGACTGCTGTGAAAATAATCTTAAGATATCTAAAGAATACTGAGGAATTTGTCTTATGGTATAGAAGAGAAGGCAAATTTGAACTTAAGGTGTTTATCGACACTGATTGGGCTGGAAATCTTGATGACCGGAAGACCACAACTGGAGGAGCGTTCTATATAGGTGATAGACTTGTCACATGAATTAGCAAGAAGCAAGGATGCATCTCACAATCCATTGTAGAAGCAAAATATGTTGATACTGCTGTAAATTTCTCAAATATTGCATGGACCAAACAGTTGCTAGAAGGTATGCATATGAAGATCTTAGAACTAGTGATTATCTATTGTGATAACACCAGTGCAATAGAAATTTCTAATAATCCAGTCATGCATTCCATGACTAAACACATTGCAATCAAGTATCGTTACTTAAGAGAACAAGTTCAAGAAAAAGAGGTGACACTTGAGTATGTGCAATCTAAAGAACAATTGGCCGATATCTTCACCAAGCCACTACCCAAGGATACATTTGAGTTCCTGAGAAAGAGACTAGGGGTCAAACCCTTGTCTACCAGTCAATAAAAGACTGAAGGCTGCATCGACCTATATATTATCAGAATATCATTCATGTTGATGCAAGCAACAAGATGAACTTCAAAGCTACATCTATATATAGAAAGGTATATATCAGAACTTAGCACTAGATCATAATGATGTATTGCTGATGGATAAGGGAAATTCAAGGAATATATTATGGATCGAGAGAAAATATCACTTGACATTAATGTTAGATATCTGTGAGATATTTGTTTGGCATTTTTTTCAAAGGGAGAGAAAGTTTCCATATTATCATAGTCTTTAGAAAAATAAGAAAGATTATCCATTATCAGATTACTCCAATAGGAAGAGATCATATCCATAGGGCTAGTTGCTGACAAAAGACAGAGACATCAAAGAACAAGAATAGTCAAAAGAGAGATATTGAAACAAGGGAAGGATGCAACACATCAGAACAAGAAACGCAGAAAGCTACAAGAATCAAATCTAAGCTAACACAGAGCTTACCGGCAGTCAGACATTTTTATCGGTTATCAAAATAAATTGTTTGGTAATTTGATGAATCTCAAGTGTTATATTTCATATTGTATTAGAAATAGTATAGTGTGATAATATAGTATGTTTCCATCAATGCCAAAGGGAGAGATTGATGACATGTAACTGATTGAATTTTTGATAATATTAAGTTGAAGATAATGCAAGGCATTAAATTAGTTAATGGTTTGTATTTTCATTGATGTCAACTTGATCTAATCTATACGGTCATGTACATAATGCCAAATACTTTAGAGAATCAATGGAACAAAGGTTATGCTTTCAGCAATGCAAAAAAGTCAAGTATTCACTAAGTGACAGACAACACCGACGAAGTGCACACCATCGATAAAGGCAAAGAACAAAAGTCATAGTGATACCCAATGAGCAGAAGACAGTGTTGCCTAATAAAGAAAAATCATAGGATGCCCAATGAGCTGAAAACAGAGTTACCCGACGAGTAAAATCCAATGATGCCTGACAGACAAAGATCTCAAAGCTGACTGGAGTCACACCGATAGAACTGGCAGTTATCATCGATGACTAACTACAGAGTTGACCGATAGAATAGAGAGTTTAGAAAATGACAAAATATCTAGCTGGAAAAGCTTAAGGATAGACTTAACTAGTTGTTTTATTTATTTTATTTGACCAGATTTAAGTAATTGATTTACAGAAGATTTGTATAGTTGGTAAGAAGATAACTATAAGATAAATGAGGAGTTGTGCTTTAAATGAGATTGGTTGGAATGTTTTTCACGCCAAGAATCAAGAATCAAGAATTAAGGAATATCATGTTTATATAAGAGACAAGCGTAATTCATTTACGTAATCACATACACGGGAAGGGGAGTGAATAGAAAGAGGATGCTGAAGAGAAATTGATGAAGGATAACTTCATACAGTCCTGATCAACCAAGCTAAAGAAGAGCTAAAGAATTCTGCAGACACCATTGAACAGTGAAGCACAACATCACAAAGAAGAAAGTGTGGAGCACAAAGAATTGAATTGATACATTGATCAAAGAGGTGTTGTACTTAAATAGATCTAAAAATATGCAATTCAAGTTGCATTAGAAATAGGTCATTTTATTTCAGTTTAACCATTGAAGCATCAAGTCTCTTAACAGAGCAGGACTTAACAGTCTTCTATAATTGAGGTATATCCTAACACATTACCAAAAATATTGTCATGAGGATAGAATTGAGTGCCTAATACCAACAAAAAGTCTAAGAAGGAGCCTGATGTAGTTAGGTAGCACCAGATATGCCAGATACCTATTGTGCCCAGAGAGGTTAATCAATATTGGTAGCATATACATGCCAAATATCAAGTGACATTCTATTATTAAAATCCTCTAATAAGCTCACACCTAACAGTGTATTTGTAACCTTTAACAGGGTTGGCTCCTAACAGGGCTCACTTCAAAAGAGTGAAAATTTAGGGTACCGGTCCCAGTGGTTTTTTCCCTTAACAAGGTTTCCACATTAAAATCCATGTGTTATGTGTGTATGGTTTATTACTTTACTGTTTTACATTTCACATATGCATTTCTGGATTGATTGGTATACTATGCATATTTACTAAGTATCAGTAAATAGTTTTACTGCTTATCAGTTATCAAGGAGAATAAGGTCAGAAAAGGAAAACTGACAGACAGTTAATTATTATAAGTATTTCAAGGCATGCATCTTGTAGGGAGTTAATAATCTAAGATTTATTTGATTGGTGGTTAGTGATTAAAGGATAAATTTTTGAGGCCACTGATTCACCCCCNATTCCCCCCCCCCCCCCCCTCTCAGTTATTACTAACAATATTTCATCTAGAAACAACTTACATCCTCGAGAGTCTCAAAATTGATACTATGGCATTTTGGATGATATAATTGAGTGTGACTTTAATTCCTTCATATTATTTCTCTTCATCGTCAGATGGCACAGGCTATGACTTAATCAAAATGATCCTGATAGAACTATTATTGAACTTGACAATGGATTTCCAATGATTAATACAAGGTGGTTTGAGCCAGTTGGGGATGAGCCCTATGTTCTTCCAAGCCAATGTGAGAAGGTATTTTACTCAGAGGTTCCACATAAACCAGGTTGGTCATTTATTGTTAGAAATGATCCAAGAGGAAGGCTGAAAAGTTATAATGTGATGGAAGAAGAATATTTTGAACAAGTAGAAGATGATTTAGATAATGATCATGATTGACAGTTAGTCGATAATGTTCCTGATGCAACTTTTCTTGAAGAAGAAGAAGAAGAAGAAGAAGAAGAAGATGATGACAATGATGATGATGATGATGATGATGATGATGATGATGATGACGATGATGACGATGAAGATAATGACAATGATGGTGGTGGTGATGATGTTGACAATGCCAATAATAGTGGTGGTGATGATGTCGATGACGATGATGATCATGTTGATGAGTTGGATGAAGAAGAAGATCAATGACATGAATGAAATGTATAGTTATGTGATCATTTCTTAATCTATTTAATATTGATTTCTTAATATAAATGTACAATTATGTGATCAATGCTTAATCTATTTAATATTGATTTCTTGATAGAAATGTATAGTTATGCGATCAATGCTTAATCAAATTAATTCATGATGTACCTTTTAATGTTTTTAATTCATATGGGATGCTTATGGTTTTTAATGTACTTACTATGTAATTTTGAGTATATGTATCATGAATTATTTAGCTAACATAAGATAATTGAATTACATATATAGGAACCCGAACCCCTTTCACAAGCTTCCCACATAGTATCATGGATCGATAGGTATAAGTCAATATACCCTATAGAGATTAATGTCTTTTATAATTTGTAAAATATCTCACATTATTACTTGTCATCTCTCTCATTTGATGGAGTGTAGGTAGCAGCAAATAGGTATTTGTCATATGCATCTTCCGCAAGCGAAGGAAATATAGGAATAGATGAAGTGAGACATGTAGTATGTTTGAATTAGCGAGATCAACTAGAGGTCAAAAGACTAGAAGGAAATTTAATAAATGCATGAAATTTTATCTTGCTCAAGGGGGTTCATGTTCTTGTGATGATTAGATAAAATGCGACATCAAGGTGCCCTTTAGGTACCAACATCTATAGAAACAATGGGTCCCCAGGGAACTTCCTCCAATAAATATTGATTTTAGTGTTAAAGGCAAGATATATCGCATAGAACCATCATTATTACATGGTTTGGGCCTATTTTCCATGGATGGAATAAAGGTCTCTTACAACAAAGTTTTCTAATTGATGGAGTATGTTGTACCTTTTTACGATTACAAAATTTGGATGCGAATTGTTCGATATAAAAAAAAAGTATGTGTAGGTATGCACTCTCAGAAAATTATATTCAACAAAAGACAATGAACAAAGTAAAAGAGTATCTATATACATTGACAGAAGGCCAAAAGAAGCAAGGAATATTGTAGGTTTTATAAATAGTACGTGACTTGTGTCAACTATCAAGCAACCCAATTTCATATTTGAGGTGCGCGACAGAAATCATGTATTTGTGTGTGCGATAAAATCAATACGTGCAGGGGAAGAGCTGATTATTGATTACAATTTGAATCGCATAGATACAAATAATGTCACTATCATGGGGGTGCAGGTATGTACTCTTTACCATTAAATAATTGAGTTTTTTTGCTAACATTTTTATATTTGAGTTCTTTTTGTAATGTTGAATCTAATCCTTCTAGGAAAGGAAATTCATCCAAAGAAACTACTACAAACAAGTTCTCCAAAACCAGCCACATCTAGAGAGTCTCCTCACCATCCACCTCATCTACATCATCTTCTAATGAAATTTATTAATATAGTCCTTTCTAATTAATTTTATTAATCTAGTTCTATCTAATTATTGGTTAACTTTAAATAATAACACATGGCCACGATATGGAGCAGCCAGATAGAGGGGACAATGATGATCCTCTAGGCACTTCTTCTTCCCAGCAGGTAAACCTATTTGTTATTGTACTACAAATTAGATAGAAGCAAAATGTTAAATAGTGTTTTTTATTATGTTCTTTTCATCATTGTTTTGGAGTAATTTTAATAGTGCTACTAATATTGTTGTCCCGGATAGGTGGTCATCAGAGAAAGGGAAAGGAGCCTGCAGTCCCTCAGGAGGAGTCCTTTGATGAGGAACTAGATGTTGAATTTGCAAATTGTGATGACCCGACCACTGCAATTAAAAAGTGCCTCCAAAGAATTAGAACAATATTTTCTCAATTGTCATCTATATACCCTCTGACTCCTGAGTCACAAAAGAGGGCGATTGAATTGATGCATTAAGCTCAAAATTTCAAAGTAAGTATTAATATAATTTTTAATTATAAAAAAAGTTCAATAATAGTTTCAATGTTATACTAGTCTTTTTTGTCATTAATAAATAAGTGGATGTGTTGTTTTTATAGCTTTTTTGCATAATTTTGAGCCTCGTGGCCATGATGAGGGTACTACAGCTGATTCAAGTAGATCACATGTTCGACTATCTTTTTTTACGCTATAACAATATTGTCCATACTAGTCCATTATTTTATTATGCTCTAACAATCTTATTCTTTATCACCTTTCAGTAATCATATGGTATCTCCGCCTTAGACGAGGACAGGCCTAGATGTACTATTGTCTGCAATGTCTGTAACACGTAGCATGGCTATAGATGCCATGGCACCACCTACTGGTACATAGATTTCATTTTCTCTCATTATTTATATGTTTATTTCCCTTGAAGTATTCTTTCTTGGGGGCTTTGTGTAATGGATTCAATTTATGCAATAGAAGATGCATCACATGATGAGGAATTTCCTGGATGTACTCATATTCCTAGTATGGGAACAGTGAAGGATTGCGTATTGCTTGTGAGCAACGAAGGAGTTCCCTTGAAAGTAGTCAAACTTCCAAAAACTTTAAAGATTGGACCTTTCTTTTACTATAAAATCATATGTTAATTACACATTGCATTCAATATGAGAATATTACATCTATTGTCTTCTTATTTTATACTATTATATCCTTCAACTAATGTTCCCATGATTATTTTTGAAAGGAATGATGTTTTTTATGATAAACTTAATGACGAGTGTTTGCAGATATTCAGGCCCACCCTCCATAAATGGTGGAACATCATATCCAAACTAAACCCCCAATCCACTATTTTGATTTCATATCATTTCTAGGATAGTATTCCTTTCATCCATTTATTGAACTATATTAAAGCTAAGTTCACTTCATTTATGAATCTAACAGTGTTTTTTTTCTTAAAAGGTGGAATGTCCAAGATAAAAAGTTAAAGGATGATCTCATAGAGAGTATGAAAAATATTTTTTGATGCTAGGTTTCCATGGGGATGCTTTACTAACGACAAGTTTACTGTCGGGAAATCTACATTTTTTACGTCAGGTTTCGACGGCGATGTTATACTAGCAACGGGTTTACCGTCGGAAATGTCACTGGAGAATCATTGGGAAATCTACATATTTTATGCTCATATTTTATAGTGAAGCTATACTAATGATGATTTTACCATCAAAAATTTCACTGGACAACTATCAGAGATGATACTTTTTTTACACCAGTTTTCAACGGCAATGTTATACTACTGATGGGTTTACCATCAGAAATGTCATTAGATAACCGTCGTGGATTCTATACTTCTGAAAGGGGTAGCATTGGGAATGTTATTATGAATTTTTTATTTGTGTGGTTATTTCTGACTGTTATGGCTTTTATAATGGTGACAGTTACTATCTTTGTAGCAATTTATGATGAAATAACTCTGACGACGGCATTTGTCAAATAGCCGACATATAGGCATTGAATATTTGATAGATAGCCATCAGAATGAGGCCTCAAATTTACTAATGATGTGTTAAGAACATAGAAATGTTTCTACCATTCAAATTTCTTTTGATTATGATGGATTGCAAGGTATTTACAAGTATTTCAATTGGGGGTAATAGTGTTCTTGAGGTTTAGCATGAAATGTTGATGGATCCGATGAGTGTGATAGATTTGATTTTGTTTTTAGCTTCATGATGCCTTAGGATGATCTATGATTATGTTCCTGATGATTTTATAGCTTACACTGATCAAGGTGGCCAACTTCAATGAATTTGAAGATGATTTTACATTCTTAGCCGACATGTAAAGAAAAGTTGATAAAATAGTTTATGAGAGATCGATAAAACATTTTACGGTTATGATTATGATATTGAGGTTTTTGTGAAGGATCTAAGTAGTATTTGGAAAGTGCGCAGTGATCCTGATAGTTGATTTTGGCACTAAGAATTGAATGGTTTAGGATTAGGTTTTGATGACCTAGTTCTTGATAAATATGGTAAATTAGGGTTTGATTTGTGTTGTTGTATGTGTGCGCCACTATTTGGAAGATTGTGGAAGGTAAAGGTTTCTAGTGAAGCATTTTTACAGATCTAATGAATGTTGGATTTCTCATCTAAGTGTAACAGGGAGAATTTCAGAAAGGGATCTGATTGTACTGAAATGGAACTGACCAAGGAATAGGTAGATACTATCATACAGTTCATGAATTATTATATTGGTGTTAGAATTGTGATTGTATGTCAGTGAGAATTCCTTAGGATTGTATCCCAGGGAAAATTGAGTAGTGAACTCTAGAAAGTGTGCTTGAATACATGTGCATTCCCCATATTATAATTAGTCTATACTTCTAACAAGGTACTAGTCTTATAGTGGGTTTCATCCCCATTATGATTTTCACCCTAGTTTGGGTTTCCACGATAAAAATATTTTTGTTATGTGGTGTTGATGTTTCCTGATATGTGTTTGCATGCTTTACATTTTGCAAATTAGTAATAAAGGTTAAAGTGATAAAAGGTTCCAAGCTTTAAAGGTTTAAGGGTTTCAATTTTTTTAGGAGAAATTAATTCACCCCCCCCCCCTCCCACCCCCGTGTTGGNTTAAAGGTTTAAGGGTTTCAATTTTTTTAGGAGAAATTAATTCCCCCCCCCCCCCTCCCACCCCCGTGTTGGTTTCTTTTTTCCTATTTCCTAAATCTATAATGGTGGATGAAATCAATAATGCTATTTATAACTTGAGTAATGAAAATGACCCTGGCCCGGATGGAATCACAGTGGAGCTCTATAAAAATAATTTAAGTTGGATTGCTAATGAAATCCTCCAGGTTTATATAGAAGTCATTGATAACATGTATCTTGGGGCGGTTATTGATTCTAGTCTCATCAAACTTATCCCCAAAGGAGGAGATAGAACGTTGATCAAAAACTACATGCCTATTACATTGTTGAATGTATCTTACAAAATCTTGGCAGATCCTATCATTAAGACTGGAGAATGTTATTCCTCATGTCATCAACCCTACCTAGACTATTTTTTTGAAAGGCATGTATATCTTAGAGAATCTAATCACTTTTTGGGAGGCCATGGACTAGGCTAGGGACTCTAAGTAGAAGGTCTACATGTTTCTCCTGGACTATGAGAAAGCATATGACATAATTGAATGGAATTTCATTTATATGATGTGCAGGGGTTTGGGGTTTCCTAAATTTTTATGTTGGATGGTCCTAACTCTCTTGCATGATTCTAATGAAAGGGTGGAGGTGAATGGAGTTAAATCTGAAGCTTTTGATCTTTCCATGTCAATAAGGAAATTTTTCCCATTGGCACTAGCATTATTTGTCATATTTTTAGATGCACTGTACTATATTCTTAAAGAAAACTCACTATCCCCAATAGTTAAGGGTATAAATCTTCCTAATGGGGAGGAAATTTATAATGTCCAATTTTTTATGACACAAAAATCACCCAAACTTGTTGAGGACAATGTCTACAACCTAATGAACAAGCTTGACATATATTGTGCAGCCTCGGGAAGCAAGATTTCATTGCCTAAATCAACTATTCTTGGATGGGTAGTGTGAGGCCTCACCCCGACCCATCATAGCTCAGCTGATACACTTATTTTGATACATTATGATTCAATATTTTGGAACATTATATGTGATGGACTAGACATTATTGGTATTTATTATGTCATGTGATGATTACTTAAGTATACCTTATTGATGATGTTTATGATGTTTTGGGTATATGCATGCACTATGATTATTATTTTAGTATTTTAAATTCAAATGGAAAAATATGTTATGATATTTTGATTATGTAATCAGTTATGGTTATCAGGTGTAGAAATAGAAAAAGGTTACTAAATGAAAATGTAGAATGTTCAGTCAATTGATTATGCAATATGATTATGTGTGTGTGTGTGTGTGTGTGTGTGTGTGTGTGTGTGTGTTTTCATTGAGCTACTGATGTTTAATTTAGTGTGTAGGAAAATTACCATGGAAAATTATCCGAGAATCAGTAACCAACCATATGTGCAAACTGTAAAGCCAAGGTTGAATCTTATGAAGAGATTCAAACCTTGTTGTTAAGTGATTTTATTTGTGACTGTAAATTATATGTATGTGTTAGGTGTTTTCACTGTGCAATTAGTGATATGTCAATGTTGTATTATGTTATTTTACAGTGTCACTTGACACTTGTTATGTGTTTATGTAATGACATGTCTAATAAAGTTGGAAATGTAACCCAATTACATTGTTTAATTTTAAATTTTGTTCTAGCCACTTTTAGAGGCCAAAAAGTAGTCCTAAGAACCAATTTTAATAAAATTCAAGTACCTTAGTAATAGGGGTATGGGTTAGGAACATTTATAACACTTCTAGAACCCACTAGTGGCCTTGGTGACCCTCTTTATAACCCATTACTCACATGTTGCGAAAATGGAGTGAGTCTTGACCTTTTACCCAAACCCACACTCCTTTCCAATCTTGCATTTATGATAGGGGACAAAGGACAGCCTAAGGACTTAGGGGTCTATTCTGAATTTAATATTAGTGGGTAGGATTTGGAGACCTTTTTAGAGGCCCTTTATAGATTTAGAGGGTGTTCACCCACTCTCTACTTTTAGAGACATTAGGGTTTTGGATTGAAGAAAGCAAAAAGGGATTGGGCTCTTCTCAAACATCATTTTGCCATAACACTTGTGAAGGTTGGTCTCCACCATTTCCATGGAAGATTTATTATTTTGTTGCAATTAGAGTAGTATGTATTTCATTCTCTTCTATATATGATTTATGTGTTTTGTCTTGTTGTGATGTAAGGGAATAGGATTTTGGTTTTGATTTCATGCTTCTTGTATTTATCTTTTTTGAATGTGAGAGTTTCGTGAAGGGTGTAATGGCATTACTCACCCTTGGATAGGGAAGAAGTGGCCAAGTATGGGTGAAGGGGTTAGTTGGATTCCATGAATGTGTAAAGTCTCTTCTCATAGAGAGAAGAGGGAAAAATTCAAGGTGTATGGGCCCTTGCAAGCCAATGAAGGTTATTATCTAGATTTGGGGGAGATAAGGAGAAAAATGTATGGAAGAATGTATGTGAAATTTAGCCTTGGAAAGGCATGTTTATTGTTGTATTTCATTTGGTAATCTCCTACATGGAAATCTGCCTTCACCCTTATTTTGGAATCAAAATGAATCCTATTGTGTAAGCCTTAGATGGGTGTATCTTGTTGTCTTCGTGTTGCATGAATGGTGTGAATGTCACCCGTTGGTTACCGGTTATCTAAGCTCAGGGGTGGTCTCCTTGAGACCTAGGATGGGAGGTGAGCTCTCCATGGTTAGTTTCATGTTGTATTTTAAAGATTTTGGAAGAACCTTGTGTTGGAGCCATTTGGAATTGGATCTTGGATGGTGTTCTTGTTGCCTTGATATTGGAGACTTCTCCATTGTAGTATCTTTTCTTTTTTTGTGCCTTCATGTTGAAGGTGAAGTGTGTAATGGAATGGATTAAATTTTGTTGTCTTCAATGTTGTAAATGAAGATGTAACCATTTGTGAAAAAAGAAAAAAGTCGTGTGCTCAAGTTTAGATGAATTGCAAGTCATTTCTTTTTTTTTTTAAATTGTTGTCTTGAAAAATTTCAACCTTAATATGTTCTTTCTCCTCCCTTGAAATCTAGATTTCTACCACAATATGATCAAACACTTTACCTTGAATTCAATATTGCAATTTCAAATCTTTGGAGGAAAACATGTTAACATTGGTTTATTAATCAAATTAGGACACTAATTAATAACTACCTATTACCAATATTCTATAAATAATTCTCTTAGTGTAATGCATCAATAGAAGATATATTGCATACATTTAACTTCAACAAAGACAAAACAAAGGAAATGCAATGTTAGAAGAGATGGAAAAAATATCACTTTCCAGATTTTTGAGAGCCAAAATGCTCTCTGAAAAATGTATGAGCAAAGGATTTAATTCTCTTTACCACAGAGAATATCCCCCCCCCCAATATTCCCTCTCTAGGTATGTGATTAGTGTTCTAATCCCCCTTAATCCCTCTTGGTTTGTGTAAACTTTACTAATAAAACTAATTAAGAAAAAAAAAAGACACATTATTTCATGCATTACGTTACCTTAATATTTTAGTGGGCCCCACACCCACTTTACCTCAACATACTATTGGTGCTCAAATCAACAGATTATATTTCCTATGGAATTTCCAATCCAATGCTAGGAAACCTAAGTGATTTGGCCAACTAACAAGTCACAACCAAGGTAAGGTTGGAACTTCTGCAATTCTGGCTCTGCAAAACCAAGGCTGGTAGGCCTATACCTTGACTTATCCTTCAAGTTACAAGGCTTTTTATAGCAGATAAGAAACACTTCAACCTTCTCTCTCACGTATGGCAAGGCACTTGAAAGAAATCTAACTGAAAGCAATATATCATTAACTGTAAACTGAAATACTTTGAATAATTGAAAGAATGTTTAGTAAATATGTATGTAAATTGAAATGACCAGATAGATAAGATATCACAAAACTATAACCAATGTACTGAATAACTATAATCCAATAAGCAAGAAAGACCAGTGTCGAAATCAACTATGGGCAATAGAGTCAATATCATTCCAATCTTATGTTCAACCTCAGAGATAGTTTTACAAGAAAACTTATCACTTCAAAGGTGTTATGAAATGTACATGCAACATAAAACAAATTCAAAGTAAGACTTCTCAGATGAAAGACCAATTGAGTGAGGCCTCAATCAACAAAATTTAACCATGGAAAATGAGAAAACTAATTGAAAATATAGACTATGAATCAAATCAAGAAGCGTGCACATCAAACTATCACTTTGAAGAAGTTCTATTGGTTTGTCCGAGGGACTAATTGTAAAATGATAATGAAATAATTGCACATGTGAAAGAAAAAGGAATTATCTTTATTTAATTTTGGAAAATAGTACATCTGGGTTTATGTTATAGTTGTTGATCCAAAACGATCCAAATATGTGAAATTGTATTATATTGTATTCCCATCTCTTTACATTTTACATTATGTATATATATGTGTGTTTGAGTGGCTTTTCACACCTTTTTAGGGTGAAAAGACACAACTCTTATTACAAATTATTTTGAAAAAATAATAAACTAACTAAAAAATAACTACCTAACTTTTGGATTTGGCTTTGGTCAAAAATCCAAAACAACTTGTGAAAAGCTAATATTTTTGTTGGAGATAGGAAATTTGATTTCCTAAACTGGGTCATTTTTAGATTTTTAAAATTTGACCATCTTTATCCTCTACCAAAATCATCTTTGTAGCAGGTCTAAATTCTAGCATTTTCTGAATGCTTCGATTAGTTAGTTCTATTTATTTGTGTCATAAAGCTTCCTTCCTTTGATTTTTTTTTATGGAGAAACATGCTTCTTGATAATGGATTAGGACTTATAAATTATCAAAATTTAGGGTACCACCACATACAATAAAATATAATTAAACGCAAAAAAATGAAGTAAACTATAATGTCACTTACCTTTTTTTCTTGTTGGGGGGACTACCTTTTTGGTCACCATCTTCATTGGGTATAGCACCACCAACCAAGATATGCGCCCACTTCCATCTCCTTCCCCATACGTACCATGCTCCCCCTGACATGACTTAGTACCCTACTTGCTGACATGTTCAACTACCCCCTTTCCATTTGAATTTCCTTGCATTTGGATTAAAGTTAATGCATTTGGTGGGCCCCAAACTTTATGTTTCTTTAAACCTACACTTATCCCCTTGAAAGAATTCATCCCCTTTTTCAGCCCCTTGACTTTTTGTCTTGTCTTCTCACCCACTTGGCACGTGAGCCAAGGGAAAGGAGAGGGTGATGGGATAGGGGTAGGATAGGGGTAGGATGGATTAGTAGGTGGGTTAGTAGGTAGATTAGTAGGTGGGTTAGTAGGTATTAAGTTAGTTTATGTTTTGGCTAAATAGATTTACTTTTTATTACTTCATTTTAAATTGTGTAGTCTTGTTAATAGATTAATACATTTTTTTTTAAATTGCATAGTTAGTTAATAGTTTAATAACTCACGTTATTAATTGAAATTGTTTAGTCTATTAGAGTAATAGATTTACTCGGTTAATTTAAATTGTATAGTTTAGATCTGCTATTTGCATTTAATTCAATAATGATTATTACTATTATGTGCTTTCATGCAATTGTTAAAAAGGGTAAAATCTGAATAAAGATGTATTAATGGGCTAGGTTAATATGTTAAATTAAGTATTCCTTTCGAACCATGGGAAATTTCTCTTTGTAGTTAATTAATTGTTTATTATAAAAAAATGTGTGAACAAATGAAGTTTAGGATTTAATTATTATTGATATCAGTTAATTGGAAAATCTGGATAGTTCCTCAAGCAAGTTAAAAGCATCCTTTCACAATGTAACTGAATAAGATTATGGTAATTGTGAGAACCTTATTATATCGGGGATGTATAAGGGTTGTAATGACATTAAATAGGATTAATAAATTGGATTGCTAGGTCAACCATTAATGCAGTTAGTATATCCCTATGTCCCTGTAGTACTAAATCGTAGGGTCTCTTGTCATTTATCGAGTTCGAATACCAACTTTGTATCTACCTTTGTTGATAACCCTGACTCAATCTATGTTTGGACCCTTCAACTCGAAGATTAACTTCACCATGTTGTCACCTTTCCTCAATGCTTTCAGTATTATTGTGTCATCATAGTTGTTGTTTTTATGTTTTATAATAAAAAAATTGTATGTGTGTTTTTCCCTAGTTTTGGGTATGACATTTTGGTATCAGAGCCATGTTTTGACACTAGGAACCTAAACCCATTACATTTCAACTCATTTCAAACTTAAATTATTGTGTAGGATGCTTGTCGTCACACGAGCTGGCCGTCAGGGCAGAGGTCGTAGAGCTTCCCATGTTGAGGTAGAACAAGGGGATGTAGCACCTCCACCACCATCACCACCACCACCACCTCAGAAACCTAACCAAGATAGTCTAGATGTCCTCCAGAATCTGATTAGGGTGAGTCAGCAGAGACTACCACCCATAGATCAGCAGCCCGAGCAGTAGATTCCCGAAAGGGAAGCACCAATTTCTAAGGTTGATAGAGATGTTAACAGAGAAAGGAGTAGGAGTCCCCCATCCAGACATGTTGAGGGTCGTGGTGATCATGAGGGTGAGTTGGTTCAACAGGTTGAGGTACCACCCGAGCATGAGTACGTGCCAGAGAGAGACCCCATAGAGAAGTTGGAGATGAGATCTAAGAGTTATTGCAACTATAGCCACCCTTATTTTTGGGATCCACTGATGGATCAGTAGCCGAGGCCTGGTTAAGAAGTTTACGATGATGTTTTGGATTACACCCTTATGGGAGTAATCTAAAGGCACAACTTGCGGTCCATCATCTACGAGAGAAAGCCTCCACTTGGTGGGAGAAGGAGGAGTCCATAGGTGGAGTGAGTATTAACACACTCACTTGAGAGTCTTTTGTGTCCCACTTCTAAGAGAGATACCTCTCTAAGCATTTTAGATAGAGACAGATAGAGGAGTTCCATGATCTACAACAAAGAGGTCTCATAGTGACCCAGTATGAGAGCTAGTTTCTCAAGCTCCTTCCATATGTTGATTACATGAAGGATGAGAAACTGTATATCCATCATTTCATTAAGGGACTCAATATGTCTCTTCAGGGTATAGTACACCTAGCCTTTGCTACCACATTCACAGAGATAGTTGAGATGGCACTTGTAGTCGAGGATATCAACACTGAAACCCCTCTACCCAGCAGTCAGGATAGCAAAGGCCCCCTTGGAAAGGGAACTAGAATCACTCAGCAAGATCCTTTAAGGGTCAACAGTCTCAGCAATAGAGATCTCAGTAGGATTCTAGATAGAGGCCATCACAGGGTTATCAGGGCTCTAAGCCCAAATAGTGGCAATCTCAGGATCCTAGACGGGATCAGAGGACACAGGCCCCTTAGGCACAGCTAGCTAGGACTCAACAGTCCTCTAGGGGTGGTTACAGTAATTCTAGTAGGACCAGAGGACCACAAAAGTCTAGATCACAAGGAGTATAGATTCAGACTAGAGGGCCATGTTACACTTGTGGCAGCATAGGTCATATAGCGAGAGAGTGCCCATAGGGTTAGTTAGTTGGTGGTCAGAGAGGAGCTACTTCAGAGCCTACAGTTGGAGACATGGGTAGATCCCATAGGATTTTTGTAGTGGCTGATAACCACCAGGTTGAGCATCAGGCCACAGTTATTGAGGCCGCAGGTATGATACGAGGTAGTATGGTTACTATTTTATTTGATTCTAGAGCTACTGACTCCTTTATATCTCCATATGTAGTGGAGCATTGCGGCCTAGTGGTAGTTATACAGGATTTTAGTTGGGAGGTAGAGTTAGCCTCAAGAGCTAGGGTGTCAGTTAGTTCCATGGTTCAAAATTGTCAGATTCAGATTGGAGACATATCCACGATGTCCAATCTACGCATTACCCCTCTAGGTTCATATGATGTTGTCCTTGGCATTGATTGGTTTTATGCCCACGGTGCCAAGATGGATTATCAACAGAAGGGTAGAATGTGTGGATGAGAAAGGTATTCCTAGGGTGATCTCCAGAGTCTAGAGACTTGTATCTCTTCGCATTATTTCTGCTATGCAGCTTAGGTGGTGCATGCAAAAGGGATGTCAGCTATTTTCTATCACCATTGGTGACAAGGAGGAGGATTCAGAGAGGGATCCATCCCTCGATGATTTTCCTATCCTACAAGAGTTTGCAGATGTATTTCCTTCAGAGCTCCCTAGTATGCCTCCACCTAGAGTAGTGGATTTTCACATAGACCTTGTGTCAGGAGCCGAACTAGTATCGAGAGCACCATATAGGATGACTACCCATGAGCTTAATGAGCTCAAGATTTAGCTAGAGGAGCTCCTAGAGAAAGGGCATATTTGACCTAGCGTGTCACCTTGGGGTGCACCAGTGCTCTTCATGAAGAAGGATGGATCACTTAGGTTGTGCATTGATTATTGGCAGCTGAACAAAGTAACTATTAAGATCCGATACCCACTTCCTAGGATCGATGACCTCTTTGATAAGTTACAGGGTGCTTGAGTGTTCTCAAAGATTGATTTGAACTCAGGTTATCATCAGTTGAGAATTGTGGAGAGTGATATCCACAAGACTGCATTTCGTATGAGGTATGGTCACTACGAGTTCACCGTGGTACCATTTGGCCTCACGAATGCTCCAGCAATTTTCATGAGCCTCATGAATGGAGTATTTCACACCTTCTTGGATAAGTTTGTGGTTGTGTTCATAGATGATATTTTGATATATTCTCATAATGAGGAGCATGAGGAGCACCTGAGGCAGGTTTTGTAGAGGTTGAGAGAGAACCAGTTGTTGGGTAGCTTGTCAAAGTGTACGTTCTTCTAACCTGAGGTACATTTCTTGGGTCATGTTATATCTGATGATGGGATCTCTATAGATCCATCAAAGATCCAAGCCATTATGGATTGGCCAGCACCCACCAGTGTCACTGAGGTGAGGAGTTTTATGGGGTTAGCAGGATATTATAGACGCTTTATTGTGGGATTTTCTAGATTAGCA
Organism: Thuja plicata; assembly: GCA_018584345.1. Lineage (NCBI taxonomy): Eukaryota > Viridiplantae > Streptophyta > Pinopsida > Cupressales > Cupressaceae > Thuja > Thuja plicata. Next base: position 1,797,793 of record MU226949.1, read on the forward strand.
CACCCCATCACCTCCCTTCAGAGAAAGGGAAAGCAGTATGAGTGGATAGAGAAGTGTGAGAGAGCCTTTCAAGAGCTCAAGAGAGCCCTCGTGAGTGCACTGATACTTGCAGTGCCAGACCCAGCAGCAGATTTTGTAGTGTGCACAAATGCATCATTGGATGGAATAGGGGCATTCCTTATGCAGGATGGATGACCTATCTCCTACGAGTCTAGGTAGTTGAAGACTCATGAGATTAATTACCATACTCATGACCTAGATCTTGTTGCATTGGTTCATACTTTAGTGAGGTGGTGACACTTTCTTATAGGTCATAGATTCGAGCTTCATTTAGAACATCAGAGCTTGTAGTACATTTTCACTCAGCCAAACCTTAATACTAGATAGAGAAGGTGGATGGAGTTCATGTGTGAGTATGATTTTGATGTTCATTACATCAAAGGGAAGGAGAATGTGGTTGCAGATGCCTTGAGTAGGAGATGCCACGAGCTTTCATCTGTAACAACTTGTACCGATTTGAGAGAGTGTATCCTACATCATCTGTCAGAGAGTCTCTTTTATGTGGAGGTTTGTTAGTTGGTGTGTTCTCAGATACCCTTAAAAGGGAAGTATACAAAGTATTCCTTGGAGTCTGATGGACTATTACATCATAGGGGGCATATCTATGTACCTTCCATTGGGGATTTGCATGAGTTCATTATACTTGAGGCACACAGAGCACCTTATGTCACGCACCCCGGTGTTAAGAAGTTACATGCAGATTTGAGATAGTTATATCATTGGCCAGGCATGAGACTACATATTGCTAGTATTGTTGTGAGATTCCTAGAGTGTCAGAGGGTGAAAGCAGAGTACCATCACCCTAGTGGGCTTCTACAACCACATGATATTGCCGAGTGGAAGTGGGATACTATATCTATGGACTTCATTATTGGTCTCCCCATGTCTTCTCGCCGCCATGATGCCATCTTGGTGACAGTTGACAAGTTGACCAAGGTTTCCCACTTCTCACCTATATGTACTATGTTCATAGCACAAGACGTAGCTCAGGTGTTCTTGTGGCATATTGTCAAACTTCATGGCATTCCCTGTAAGATATCTCTGATAGAGACTCATTGTTCACATCAGCCTTTTGGAGAGAGTTACAGACAGCATTAGGCAATAGGCTCAATTTTAGTACAGCGTATCACCCTCAGACAGATGGTCAGACTGAGAGATTTAATCAGGTATTGGAGGATATGTTGTGCATGTATGTGATAGACCATCAAGTCAAGTGGGAGGAATACCTACATCTGGTCAATTTTTACTATAATAATGGGCATCATTCTTCTATAGGTATGCCACCTTATCAGGCCTTGTATGGTAGACCTTGCATGACACCCTTAAGTTGGGACATGATTGAGGATAGAGTATTTATTGTTCCTCAGTTAGTCAGAGAGATGGAGCAGCAAGTGGATCTAATTTGACACCGTCTTAGAGAGGCACGGGATAGATAGAAGAAATATGTAGATGTGAAGAGGGTTGATAGAGAGTATAAGGTCGGAGATAGAGTCTTCTTGAGAGTGCGATCGCACAAGAGTCAGATCTGATTTAGAAAGGGCTCTAAGTTGGCACCTCAGTTTGTTGGACCATTTGAGATCTTGGAGAGGATAGGACCAGTTGCATACTATTTAGCTTTTCCACCTAGCCTGTCACGCATCCACAATGTGTTCCATGTTTCTATACTTTGAGGATATATTTATGATGAGACTCACATGATAGATTTGGATGCCTTACAGGTGGAGTCAGACGGGTAGCTAGCACTGGAGCCCATTTGTATTACAGCTCGATAGACCCTTGTATTACAAGGTTGAGAGCTGGACAAGGTTAGGGTCCAGTGGGATTATTATGATGAGGTCACAGCTTCATGCGAGGATGTAGCACATATGAGAACTCAATACCCATATCATTTTTATGAACTCCTGGAGGAATTTCATGCCTAGTGGGGGAGGATGTGAGGCCTCACCCCGAACCATCATAGCTCAGCTAATACACTTATTTTGATACATTATGATTCGATATTTTGGGACATTATATGTGATAGACTAGACATTATTAGTATTTATTATGTCATGTGATGATTACTTAAGTATATCTTATTGATGATGTTTATGATATTTTGGGTATATGCATGCACTATGATGATTATTTCAGTATTTTAATTTCAAATGGAAAAAAATGTTATGATATTTTTGTTATGTAATCAGTTATGGTTATTAGGTGTAAAAATGGAAAAAGGTTACTAAATGAAAATGTAGAATGTTCAGTCAATTGATTATGCAATTTCATTATAAATATATGCATGTGCTTTTATTGAGCTACTGATGTTTAATTTAGTGTGCAGGAAAATTACCATGGAAAATTATCGGAGAATCAGTAACCAACCATATGTGCAAACTGTAAAGCCAAGGTTGAATCTTATGAAGAGATTCAAACCTCGTTGTTAAGTGATTTTATTTATGACCGTAAATTGCATGTATGTGTTAGGTTTTTTCACTGTGCAATTAGTGACATGTCAATGTTGTATTATGTTATTTTACAGTGTCACTTGACACTTTTTATGTGTTTATGTAATGACATGTCTACTAAGGTTGGAAATGTAACCAATTAGATTGTTTAATTTTAAATTTTGTTCTAGCCACTTTTAGAGGCCAAAAAGTGGTCCTAAGAACCAATTTTAGTAAAATTCAAGTACCTTAGTGATAGGGGAATAGGTTAGGAACATTTTTAACACTTCTAGAACCCACTAGTGGCCTTAGTGACCCTCTTTATAACCCATTACTCACATGTTGCGAAAATGGAGTGAGTCTTGACCTTTTACCCAAACCCACACTCCTTTTAAATCTTGCATTTATGATAGGGGACAAAGGACAGCCTAAGGACTTAAAGGTCAATTTTGAATTTAATATTAGTGGGTAGGATTTGGAGACCTTTTTAGAGGCCCTTAATAGAGTTAGAGGGTGTTCACCCACTCTCTAATTTTAGAGACATTAGGATTTTAGATTGAAGGAAGCAAAAAGGGATTGGGCTCTTCTCAAACATCATTTTGCCATAACACTTGTGAAGGTTGGTCTCCACCATTGCCATGGAAGCTTTCTTGTTTTGTTGCAATTAGAGTAGTATGTATTTCATTCTCTTGTATGTGTGATTTATGTGTTTTGTGTTGTTGTGATGTAAGGGAATGGGATTTTGGGTTTGATTTCATGCTTCTTGTATTTATCTTGTTTGAATGAGGGAATTTTGTGAAGGGTGTAATGGCATTACTCACCCTTGGATAGGGAAGAAGTGGCCAAGTATGGGTGAAGGGGTTAGTTAGATTCCATGAATGTGTAGAGTCTCTTTTCATGGATAGAAGAGGGAAAAATGCAAGGTTTATGGGCCCTTGCAAGCCAATGAAGGTTATTATCTTGATTTGGGGGAGATAAGGAGAAAAATGTATGGAAGAATGTATGTGAATTTTAGCCTTGGAAAGGCATGTTTATTATTGTATTTCATTTGGAAATCTCCTACATGGAAGTCCACCTTCACCCGTATTTTGGAATCAAAATGAATCCTATTGTGTAAGCCTTGGATGGGTGTATCTTGTTGTCTTTGTGTTGCATGAATGGTGTGAATGTCACCCGTTGGTTACCGGTTCTCCAAGCTCGGAGGTGGTCTCCTTGAGACCTAGGATGGGAGGTGAGCTCTCCATGGTTAGTTTCATGTTGTATTCTGTAGATTTTGGAAGAACCTTGTGTTGGAGCCATTTGGAATTGGAGCTTGGATGGTGTTCTTGTTGCCTTGATATTGGAGACTTCTCCATTTTAGTATCTTTTCTTGTATTGTGCCTTAATGTTGAAGGTGAAGTGTGTAATGGAATGGATTAAATTTTGTATTCTTCAATCTTGTAAATGAAGATGTAACCATTTGTGAAAAAGAAAAAAGTCATGTGCTCAAGTTTAGATGAATTGCAAATGAATTCTTATTTTTTTAAATTGTGGTCTTGCAAAATTTCAACCTTAATATGTTCTTTCTCCTCCCTTGAAATCTAGATTTCTACCACAATATGATCAAACACTTTACCTTGAATTCAATATTGCAATTTCAAATCTTTGGAGGAACATGTTAATAATGGTTTATTAATCAAATTAGGACACTAATTAATAACTATCTATTACCAATATTCTATAAATAATTCTCTTAGTGTAATGCATCAATCGAAGATATATTGCTACATTTAACTTCAACAAAGACAAAACAAAGGAAATGCAATGTTAGAAGAGATGGCAAAAAATATTAATTTCCAGATTTTTGAGAGCCAAAATGCTCTCTGGCAAATGTATGAGAAAAGGATTTAATTCTCTTTACCATAGAGAATAATCCCCCCCCCCCAATATCCCCTCTCTAAGTATGTGATTAGTGTTCTAATCCCCCTTAATCCCTCTTGGTTTATGTAAACTTTACTAATAAAACTAATTAAATAAAAAAAAAACAAGACACATATTATTACATGCATTATGTTACCTTAATATTTCAGTGGGCCCCACACCCACTTTACCTCAACATACAATAAAATATAATTAAACAGAAAAAAAATGAAGTAAACTATAATGTCACTTACCTTACTTGCTTGTTTGGGGGACTACCTTTTTGGTCGCCATCTTCATTGGGTATAGCACCACCCACCAAGACATGTGCCCACTTCCATCTCCTTCCCCATACATACCATGCTCCCCCTGATGTGACTTAGTACCTTGCTTGCTGACATGTTCAGCTACCCCCTTGCCATTAAAATTTCCTTGCATTTGGATTAAAGTTAATGCATTTGGTGGGCCCCAAACTTTATGTTTCTTTAAACCTACACTTATCCCCTTAAAAGAATTTGTCCCCTTTTGCAGCCCCTTGACTTTTTGTCTTGTCTCCTCACCCACTTGGCATGTGGGCCAAGGGAAAGGAGAGGGTGATGGGATAGGGGTAGGATAGGGGTACGATGGATTAGTAGGTAGATTAGTAGGTGGGTTAGTAGGTATTAAGTTAGTTTATGTTTTGGCTAAATAGATTTACTTTTTATTACTTCATTTTAAATTGTGTAGTATTGTTAATAGATTAATACATTTTTTTTTTTTTAAATTGCATAGTTAGTTAATAGTTTAATAACTCACATTATTAATTGAAATTGTTTAGTCTATTAGAGTAATAGATTTACTCGATTAATTTAAATTGTATAGTTTAGATCTACTATTTGCATTTAATTCAATAATGAGTATTACTATTATGTGCTTTCATGCAATTGTTATAAGGGGTAAAATCTGAATAAAGATGTTTTAATGGGCTAGGTTAATATGTTAAATTAAGTATTCCTTTCAAACCATGGGAAATTTCTCTTTGTAGTTAATTAATTATTTATAATAAAAAAATTTGTGAACAAATGAAGTTTAGGATTTAATTATTATTGATATCAGTTAATTGGAAAATCTGGATAGTTCCTCAAGAAAGTTAAAAGCATCCTTTCGCAATGTAACTAGATAAGATTATAGTAATTGTGAGAACCTTATTATATTGGGGATGTTTAAGGGTTGTAACAACATTGAATAGGATTAATAAATTGGATTTCTAGGTTGACCATTAATGCAATTAATATATCCCTATGTCCCTGTAGTACTAAACCGTAGGGTCTCTTGTCATTTATCGAGTTGGAATACTGACTCTGTATCCACCTTTGTTGATAACCCTAATTCAATCTATGTCTGGACCCTTCAGCTTGAAGATTAACTTCACCATGTTGTCACCTTTCGTCAACGCTTTCAGTATTATTGTGTCATCATAGTTGTTATTTTTATATTTTATAATAAAAAAATTGTCTGTGTGTTTTGCCCTAGTTTTGGGCATGACAAGTAGATCGACCTCCTAGCTAGTGCAATAGGTTTGAGATTGCATAGGGAGGCTCTAATCATCAAGTAAAATACTTGGGTATCTCATTTTCACTCAATCCCAAACTAGATTAAGAACAAAATTGAGAGAAATTTTAACAAATGGAACACAAACTATTTCTCTTTGGCAGGGAGATTCTAAACATGCAAAAGGTGTTATCCTCTTACACTATCTATTATGCCTCAAATTGGTTGTTTGATCAAGAATAATTAACTTACATCTAGAAAAATATTAGATATTTGTTGTTCAGATGAAAAGGAGAACAAAAAAATACATGTTGTGAATTGGAACTAGTGCATTATGTGTGAGGAGAGTGGGGGTCTGGGGCTAAACTACCTTAGATCTGAAGTGCTTACTCTTGCAGTCAAGTGGATTTCCAAAGATACTCTGGGGCATGAGGCATGGAAGGTTCTTGTTAGAAACAATATAACCAGGGCCAATCTTGTTAATACCTCATCCTGGAAGGGGTACCATATCAATGATTTAATGTATGGAAATGTTTCAATCAAAGTCCCAGGATCCAATGTATTCAAAGCCCTTTGGAAAATTTGGGAGCATGTTAGGAAGTTGATCACAAATAATAGTTTCATTGATGATAAATATAATATTTATGGAGAAAAAACAATACAGTGGAAACTCAAGCATGGAGATAAGCCATTGGCTCTCATTTATGGATTCTCTACAAGGAGTTGGGCTATCAAGGGTATAAATTATTTTTTTGATATCATTTAAGATGGCAGGATTATCAGCTGGCAGGAGTTGCAAGGTAAATTTTATATTCCTTACTCACATAGGAGAACATATTCTATGATAATGGAATTCTTTTGTAAGTTTAATATTCCAAAGGATTATGAGACCAAAAATGATATAATATCTTCCCTTAAGTGGCCTAATGGTACCAGTCTTCCCAATACTAAAGCCAAACTTGTTTACAAAATCCTTTTCGATAGCTGAGAAATTTTTGAACATCTTAACTTCTAGTGGAACATGAACCTTGAACCCTCGGAATGGAGAAAACACCTTGCTGACTTGTGGCATGGATCTATTAAACCCAAGAAAATATGCTACATGTGGCACTTCTTCCTACATAAACTACCAGTTAGAAAGCCAAATGGGGGTGCTATAATTTTCTTTGTATAAAAGATACGAGACCATTTTCCATATTTTCTTTGGTTGTTTCTTTGCCAAGGGATTTTGGGGAATATTTGGCTTATATTTGCACCATAATTTTAGTTTATTGCATATACTAACTGGAAGGTTCTTGAGCCTAAAAAGAAACATTAAGTTATTTTGGTCTATTCTTTCTGTTCAAATAATATGGTCCATTTGGAAAAATGTGTAATGAAGACATTTTGAATGGTAGAATTAGAAACCTTACTAGGTGAAGGAAATAGTGGACAATGAGGAATATTGGCAAAAATTGCATAGTGGTGCTCGGAAATTAATGAATAAAAAAGGAGTGAAATCTAACTCGGAAGATTCCTACATCCAAGTTAAGGATTTTGGAAGAAAAAGCATGTTAGTTGGTTGAGAAAAATCCCACGCCTATACTTGGAGAGGAAAATTAGAACTTGAAGTTGGAAAGGAAGAGTAGATTGATGGACGTGGATAGATAGCTAGATTGTGAGTGCCAAGAGAAGTTTAGATAGAGAATATAGAATGAAATTTTCATGCCAATAGCTATTTTTTAATGTCTTTTCTCCATGTTCATAAATATTTATTAGAGTGAATTAAAAATACTTTGAGATAGGGTTTGGATTTGAACTTGTTTCTTGTAGCTTGTATTAGCATTCATCCTCAAGAATGTATCTTTTTTAGATTTCTTCATGTATTGTGCACCATGAATAAAACAGTTTATTTTTCATGCTTTTAGTTTAAAATGTTGTGTTTTGAAAGTTAATTTTTGTGTTAAAATTGTTGTGATAATTATAAATCCATTCCTAGATTCTCAATTGTTGATGTGTCATCTAGTGTTAGATTTGGTACAGAAATAGTGGATTAAAGAAGGCATGGAACACATAGGGCATGGTAGAGGAAGGTCACCGCAAGGAGAAGAAAGAAAAATGCTCATGGAGATGTTGAGATAAATAACAACATGATAAGAGGTCATAGAAACATCACAAAGGAAAGGAGTACATATAGAAGATGTTAGTGAAAATGAGGAAGAAATACTAGAAGTTGCATAAGTGGGAGGAGGAGATTCACAAGATGTATGTTACTTCAAGTGCTATCAAAACTTGTTAATAAACCAAGGATGGATCAATCAAGCTACAATGGGAGCTTAAATCCAAAAGTACTTATTAACTGGGTTGTTGAGATGGATAAATATTTTGATTTAGAGTCCATTAAACAAGAAGGTAAAGTATACATCCATAAGGTTGAAAGGACATGCATACGTAGGCTGGGATCAAGTTCAAATTGAAAGAAAAATGAAAGGTAAGGAGAAGATCAAGTCAAGGGATAAAATAGTAGCCAAGTTAAAGACTAATTTTTTACCCATAGACTAGATCACATTATTAGTTTGTTCAAGAGAATTGAAAGTTTTAAACATAAAGATTAAAATTTCATGAAATACACAAAGGAATTCTATCAACTTAGTATCCGGGCTAGACATGTTGAGGATAATGAGGAAAAAGTTACAAGGTATGTGAATGGTTTAAGACATTCTATTCAAAATGAAAAAATCTTCGTTATGACGAGGACATTAGAATAATCTTACCAATATGATCTGAAAGCAAGAAGATAACAAGGTGACTGTAGAAGTAGAGGATGAGTAAACAATGGAAGAGGGTAGCCAAAAAAAGAAGTGGGATGGTCTAAAACCAATCATGGCTCAAATATGAGGAGAAGATGATATTTCCAATAGAAAAGACTTAAATTCAAGAGGGAGAGGAGAATATGGGAGAGGAAGGGTATTTTTAGGGGTTTGTTACAATTATGGAGAGATAGGCCATAGGTTCTTTGAGTGTCTCAAGAACAAAACAATGTTAGGAAAGTCAATACTCGAAAGGAATTCACTATAAAGGTTAAAGATATGTGAAAACTAGTAGACCCAAAGAAAGGATAAACTCTTACATTAAAGAGAGTACTTTTTAACCAGAGAAAGAAAAACAAGAATGAGTACAAAGGAAATCTGCCTATCGTACCTCACTGAAAATATAGGAAATGGGTCGAATTCCATTAAATTTGAATTTTTATTTTAAATAAGACATCACAAGTACCTCCTCCGTAAAATTTATTCCACTCAATCAATGCAAGTTTGAATGTTGTAGAATATTAGGTCCTTCCCAAGTAGCATCTTTTACAAGTAAATTTTTGTAATGGATGAGATATTCTATTATGCTCATATTTCTCAAGTCCTTAATCTTCGTATCAATCACAACTTCAAGAAATAATATTAGTCTCCCTTCATCATCTAGCACAAAGAAAAATCAATTGAAAGAAAAATATGCAAACCAAGTTATAACTCATGTGCAATTTCTCCCACTTTTCTTGTGATACTTTAAGGTCCATAAAATTTTGGTTTGAACATCTCCAATCCACTCTTCTTGATGGAAGATTTTCTATAGGGTTGCAAGCTCAAAAATACCATATCGGCCACCTCAAATTACCTATTTGTACACTATGTTTCTGCATATGTATTTTGTTAATTTTATGCTAGTTTTAGATTATCTTTAGGTGTTTTCAACATGTCTTGAATTTGATTAAATAATTTTTTGTTGGCACTCTACTATTTGTAAATATAAGATCATAGAATTTACTACATCATATCCATATAATACTTTAAAAGGGGACATGTCAATAGACATGTGGTAATATCCATCATAATAATATTACCCTAAATATATCCATTTGATCCAAGCTAAATAGTTTCTTAGATATCCCTCAACCCATTTGTTCAATATATTTTTTTGTTGTACTTGGAGTGAGCTTGATATTTGTCAAGTGAAATGATTTCTACCAAAATATACTAAGAAAATTTCTATATCTATCACTAATTGTGTTAATGGATAATCCATGTAATCAAAATACTTATAAACAAATCAACCTCTAGAGGTACTTTCTCATCAATAGAGATAGAAAATAATTTTGCATATTTATTCAATCTATCTAGTAAAACATAAATACAATCCTTCTCATGTACCTTGGGCACCTCATAATGAGATTCTTGGAAATACTTTCCCATTTTAGTTCTGAATGAGAAATGTTTTTAGCATCTTCATAGTAAATACGTGTTCTCCCTTATTTTTTTGGCATGTTGTACATTTTCTTATGTGAACAAGAGGATCCACTTTGAGTCCCCCAATGAGAATATATCTCTAATTTTCCATGACTTTTAAATAAATATGTGTATGTCTTGTCAATGGTGCATCATGAAAATATTCTAAAATCTTCTTCTTTATCTTAGAATTTTGTACAATGAACACTTATTTATTCAACAAAATCAACTCGTTTACTACTATGTACACATATTCCTTCTTTACTCCATCAATAATATTAGTAGCAAATGAATTCTTAGCATATTGTTTCATAGTAGAAACTTTCCAATCTAATAAATTGGTAGAAATAGAGCATAGGGTTGGTTTTCTAGAAAGAGAATTAGCTACTATATTATTCTTTTCCTTAATAGATTCTAGATCAAAATTATAATATTGTATCTCACTTACCCACTTTTGTTGTTTTTTGTTCAAATATTTGTATTAAGGAAGAATTTCAAACAATTATGATCTGATTTAACAACAAATATTCCTCATTCTAAATATTGTATTAACTTTTTCAAAACATGCATTACAACCAACATTTCTTTTTCACAGATAGAGAACTCTCTTTCACAATATTTTAGCTTTCTACGAAGTATCTTCTTTGAGATAAAAGTCCAATTCCTTCATCTAGAATTACATTGACAACACAATAACTCATTACCTCCTTCAAATTTTTAAAGGTAGCTTGTGCATTTTATTTCCAAATGATCCTTTCTTTATAAAATTAGTGAGAGGTGTTGCAAGATGTGAAAACCCCTTATTAAACCTCTTATAATAACTACATATTATGAAGAAGTCTCTTAGTCAAGTTAATTTAGAAAAGATGGCTAATCAAGAATACTTGATCTTTTGTTGACCTGCTTGGACTCTTTTGGCGCTTAACAAATCACACAAATACAATATCTCTATCAATACAAACTTTTCTTGATCACGTACTATGAGAATTTAATCATAAAATTGTTGATATCAGTAATATTATGGTTGCAGTACATAAGATTCAATAGACAGGTATGGTGAGTCAATGCATCATTGATTTTTCATCCTAAGAATACCTACATTCATCAAGGTCCCATTATAAAAAAATTCCATCTCCTTATTTACCTTGGCCTTCAATATATGCTTCAAAAAATAGCAATTTTTGGATGCTTTCTTCTCATGTACATTGATGTCAAATGATCTAATGCAACGTAGTAAACTCCAAGTGTAGCTACTCCATTTAATATTTAAGGATCTTGAAGCTTGAAATGTGACTTTTGTAATTGATCATTAATTCTCCTCCATTTCACTTGATCTTAGCAAACTACAATTAATATAGTGTCACATACACGAATTATAGTTTGAATTTGATCTCAACTTGTGATAGTATTTGATGTCAAACTAATTTCATGTTCTCCTAAGGTGAATATAAATAATCAATATATTACATCTTCATGAGGAATTTTCACTTGAAAATGTGTCCTTATGAACATGTAGGTTATCCTCTACTTTCTTGTGCAGATTGTACTTTAGATATACTTATCCAAATTCTTTGGTAAATCATGGTATATAGAAAAATCCATGGAACAATCCACCTTTAAAAAATCATGATTACTAGATTGAAATTGTGTGGATGACTCCCATGGAACTAATTCTTGTTCTTATTTGTTTTCCATGGTAGCATTTTATTCTTTATGTATGATCTATCTCTAATAATTTAGTTGTAGAATCACTATATTTTGACCTAGCATAGATCCTTCTTGAATCCAACATATGGACATCCTTCATCTAAAGCCAATTTGTTGAAATGTATACTTCCTATGAAAAACCAAGATAAAAAGTAGTAATGAACTTTACCTCTCTTAAAATAAAATTTAATTCCAAAACATACATTAATTATCAAAAGCATTCACTTGTTAGATCTTGACTTGCAATATAACAATTGTTCATTGTAAATTTATTTATTTATTTATTTATTTATTTAGAGAGAGAGAGAGAGAGAGAGAGAGATCAAATCATTTTTAATAATAAAAAATCAAATTATTATCAGATATATCATTATCATTTTTAAAATTACATATAGGCAATGCTAGCTTTGATGGAGACTTTTTAATTTCTTCAAAAAATCATAAAATATTTTTAGAATGACACAACATCATAATATTTCATTATTAGAAAGGATAAATATAATTCACCTTAATATTCAAAATTTTGATAAAGTAAATTATTCACCTACTAAAACCACAAAAAAACACTAAATTGAAAGAAACCATGGAGGATTCTAGCAATAATAATTCTTTATTACTAAATCGTGTAGTGATCAACAATTTTTAGTCCTCAGAATGATTGATTAATGACTTTATTATAGAGTAAAATGCAAAAAAAAGTTACAAAGTTATAGTTTAAATTAAGTAAAGATCAATAGTCAAGATTAAAACTAAGGAATATCATTTTTATTAGAGCATATTCAAACCTTCTTTGCATACTCTAGGCACACTATTCTAGTGCATGTATTCGTGTGTAGTAGGGTGGTGTGCGCCTACAAGATAATAAGCTAGATTTATTCAAATGCAAGAATGGCCCACAAATTTTGAAGGTCATAAAATAAATGAATTTTTTATAGAGTAAATGCAAAAATTAGTTACAAATTAAGTAAGATCAATAGTCAAGACTAAAACATTTTTTTTGGGGTTATGGAGCGACACAGAGAGTGGGCGGGAGGTGGACGTTTGAAAAAAATGTGTCCCAACGGCTACTGGAAGCATCCATTGCAGATGCAAGGGCAGAGACCTTTCATTAATCATGAAGGCTTGGATTACACAAGGAAACGATGGGGAAATTGAGCTCCTTCAAATAACATTAGTCAGGAGAGATCTCAACCAAGCAAGTTTCACTTCCAAAACCCTCGGGGTGGAGTGAAACAGCCCTGGTCTAAAGATCTGTCGAATGGTAGCACAGCAACCATGGAAAGAAACTTCAGAAACCCACATAAAGAAAACCATAAGTCATTTGAGCATTTCTTCAACTTCAGAAGGATAGAAGGGAAGTTTTGGAAACCTAAAGTGGTGGAAAAGGCGGTAGTGGCTCCCGTTGGGGTATTTCCTAGGGTAGAATATGCTACTATTTCAACCATTTCAATTGAAAATATAGTCTGGAATGAATCTATTTGCTTTATAGAAAGTCATGCTTTCTTTCTGAAATAGAAAGTCATGCTTTCTTTCTAAAATTGGCTGGGGAATGGCCCACTCTCAGTAAGATTAGGGAATGGTGTAAAAAAACGTGGGGGCATGCCTTCACATTGAAAACAATGGCTAACGGATTCTACTTGGTCACAGCACCATCCCCCCAAGACAAAGAATGGGTGCTGAAAAATGGCCCCTACATGATAAATGGGAAAGGCCTTTATATCATAGACTTGTCTAAGAACTTTGACCTAGAAACAAAAAATTTTAGGGAGCTACTCATCTAGGTTAAACTACCAAACCTACCACACGAGTATTGGCGTTTTGAAACCCTAAGCATTATTGGAAATAGCTTAGGCATTTTCCTCAAGGCCAAAGAATGTCTATTGGATAGCAATATGTCAACATGCCCAAAAATTATGATTATGTGGCAAGAGGTTCATCCCTTACCCAATACACTATTAATCACAACCAAAAATGGAGTTTGGAAGCAAAAACTGATAATGGATAATGAAAAGGACCCTCAAGCTGATAACACTAATGTAAACAAGGAGACTGATGAAAATAATAACAAAAAAAGGTAAATCCCGAGAAGCCAATATGATTAATAATAAAATTATCCAAATCACCGAGAAAAGGCTCTGGAATCTGAATTCAGATTCAAAACTACAAAGGATAATCTCAGAAAGAATGGATGAGAGATTGGATTACACAAATAACCAAGGGACATTACAGGGAAGCATTAAAGAGACTGTTAATGGGATTATGGAAAATGAATGGAGAGGGAAATTTTATGGCCCCACTCCAAATTTGGATAGTCATGAGGGTGTAACAGCTTTAGCCCTAGTAGGGGTTGAAACCGAGGTGATAACTAATCACAGTGTGCTGGGGCAGCATTGGAAATCTAGAATAGAGTTTGAGGTATCATCTGAGCCTACCCTAGGCATTATGGGAATGCCCACAGACATTACCCATAATCCAAAAAAGCTTGGAGTAGAGATGGAACCCAGTGGTGGTGTAGGGGAACAGGCTGGGGAAACTTCTATTTCCCCGTGTTCACCTGAAATAGTTAAATGCTACAAGAGAGCCCAATGTGTGCCTCCGCTGAGATTGCATAGCGAAGAACTAGGAATGATGTATAACTTCAGTGTTTCAAATTTTATAGAGGAGGATGGTTTTAAAGATATCCAAATATGCCCGATTAGAAACTTGGATTCCTCCTTTGATAATGTGAAAGACAGCAGTGGTAAGACTAGTGATTCAGATTCTGATTACATTTCACAATCGAAGGAGGGGGAAGAAGATGAGTTTGGCATTTTAGACACTTATAGCCTAACAGAAGTTAGGAATATTGAGAAACTCCCTTCTGAGAAAAAAACCCTCTTTAGGAGAAAGGAAAAAAAGGGGAAGAAAGTCAAACAAGGTGAGAATAGCCTTAGCTGGTAGTGCAGCAAACCAGTCTAAATTGTTGTTGACAGGGATGGGCTTTGCCCCTCCCCAAGCACCATGAAAACCATATCATGGAATGTCAGAGGCTGCAATGCCTCTGACAAGGTTCGCATGATCAAAAGAGCTTTTGATCAGGTGAAACTACATGTTATTTTTTGACAAGAAATGAACCTTAGTGGGGAAGAGACACCTATATTTACTAACAAATTTTGTAGATGGAGATGTTTCTTGGAGGCATAGGGGGCCTATGGGGGATTGTGTATTTTGTGGGAAGATTCCACAATAGAAGTGAATATCAAGGAAAGTAATAGATGTTGGATTTGGGTGGAAGTAAATTCCAAACAACTCCTTACTCGTTTCCAAGCCATTCATGTTTATGGCCCTAACAGTTCAACTCAAAAGCAAGTTCTTTGGCAAGATTTATCATAAATCCTTAACAAAAACCCAAATGAGATCTTCCTGTTAGGCAGATATTTCAATGCTAATTTGTATCTGATGGAGAAAAAAGGTGGGCTTTGTTGGGCAGGACAGAGTCAAAGGGATTTTTTAGAATTTGTGACAGAGAATGGCTTGGTTGATCTTGAGTTAAGAAATGGGCAATTCACTTGGACTAATAGGAGTGGATTCCTGAATATAGCGGAAAAGATGGACAGGTTTCTTTTAGCTGGAAATTGGGAAACTACCAACTGGACATGCATAGCAGAGATTTTACCTATGACTAGTTCTGATCATTACCTAATTAGTGTGAGGCTTCAGGAGGACAAAGCACCAGATAGAGCCCCATTTAAGTTTGAAGTCATGTGGCTTAGACATGCCACCTTCAAAGACCAAGTGACACAGTGGTGGAATCAGGATCCCTTGAGAAAATGTAATAAGGCTTTCATCTTCTCTAAAAAGTTACAATACGTTAAAGAACAATTGAAAGGTTGGAATAGAGATGTTTTCAAGAATATTTTTATTGAGAAAGAATCCTTAGAAAGAGAGTTGGATATGTTAAATTCCAATGTTATTGATAATGGGTTGACCAATGCAGACTTCAAAGAAGAGAATAGGCTAAAGAAACAATATTGTGAGGTCTTGTGTAGGGAAGAGACGTTTTGGAGACAAAAATCAAGAGAGTTATGGCTTAAAGGAGACAAAAATACTTCCTTTTTCACAATTCTGTTAAAGTGAAAAGATCACAGAATAAAATATACTCAATTCAAAATAATGAGGGTGAGTTGATAGAAGACCATGAAGCAATAAACCAAGAAGCAATAAGATACTTCCAAAACATCTTTTGGAGTGAGCCTGCTGACCTTAATCAAGAGCTGGATATCCAGAATTTTATCCCAGAGTGTATTTCGGCTGCCCAGAATGAAATGCTGAAACAACCGTGTACTATGATGGAAGTTAAAAAAGTTGTTTTCAGCATTGGAGCACAGAAGGCTCCTGGACCAGATGGCTTTTCAACCATATTTTATCAGCATTTTTGGGACTTGGTAGGGTCACAGGTGTGGGAGGTGGTTGAAGAGTCTAGGGCAAGAGGATTTTTGTTCCAGGATTTCAATAATACCTTCATCACCCTTATCCCTAAGAAAGAAGACAGATTGTCCTTTTATGACTATAGACCAATATCTTTATGTAATACCATTTACAAGATCATTTCCAAAGTCATGGAAAATAGATTGAAAAATGTTTTAAAATCTATTATTTCTGAAGAGAAAAGTGGTTTTACCCCAAATAGATCTATATATAAGGGAATTATTGTAGCACATGAAATTATTCACACCCTCCATCAGAACAAATCAGAAAAGATGATGATAAAAATAGACATTAGGAAGGCATATGATGCTATAAATAGAGCTTTCCTCATCAAAGTCCTCCATTGCTTTGGATTTTGTAAGAAATGGATTCAATGGGTGGAGTGCTGCATTAAAACTCGTAGGTTTTCTATTTTAGTGAATGGCAGCCCTCGGGGCTTTTTCAAATCCAATAAAAGTATTCACCAAGGAGACCCAATTTCCCCCTTTTTTTCATTATTATGGAAGAGGTATTGGGGAGGCTGATAAAATCTAAAAGGCAACTGGGAGTCTGGAAAGGTATTAAAATGGCTGGTGGGTTGGATCCTTTTACGCACCTATAGTTCACTGATGATACCAACTTAATGGGAGAGGCATCCCTTCGAGAGGCAAGGATTATCAAAGAAACACTGGATGAATATAGTAATGCTTCCGGACAGTGTGTTAACTAGCAAAAATCAAAGGTTTACTTCTTTAATGTTGACCAAAGAAAACAGAGAGATATTTCTAGAATTATTGGAATAAGGGGAGGTCGATTACCGAGTAAATTTCTGGGTATCCCCTTATTCAGAGGAGCTTCCAAAGCAAGTTTGTGGAAATATTTGGTTGGGAAATGCACTAAAAGACTAGAAGGATGGAAGAGTAGATGGTTAACCTTTGCAGGCAGAATACTCTTACTCAAATCTGTGATTAGTGTCATTCCCATTTTTTCTATGATGTGCCTAAAAATTCCTAAAAAGATTAATCAAATTATAGCTAAGAGAATGAGAAAAATTTTATGGAATGGTAAAAGTGAGGAAGATAAACGACCTCTTATAGCTTGGAAAAAAGTCAGTAAATCAAAAGCAGAAGGGGGTGCAGGACTGAGAGATTGGAATTTAATGAATGAAGCTTTGGGAGCTAAGTTAGTATGGAGCATCTTCCAAAACCCCGATTTACTATGGGTCAAATTATAGAAGGCCAAATATTTGGACTCAATGGCAGAGGAAAGAATCCTCACTACCCCTAATCCTCCTAAAGGCTCAGTGGTGTGCAATTTCATTACTAGTTGCAGACCTATTATCACTCAACACCTTACATGGTATATTGGCAATGGTGAGAAGGAAAATTTTGGGGATAACTCATGGAATGGTTATCTCGTTTTGTCAGTTAATCTAGATTATCATGAGCTGAAGTTACTATTCTCAGCAAGATGGGGGGATATATGTTTGATTATGTGGAAATGCAGCATGGCCTTCTGGGTGAAGTTTGGGGATGGAAGAATATAGACAATATGGGGCTCAATGATCAGCAACTAGCAGCAATGAAAGAGATTTTCAAAACTAGAAGTGTGACTATGACTAATGACAAGGACACACTCAAATGGTGTGTAGCTAGCAGTGAAAAATATTTTGTAAAGCTTGGATATCAGCTTCTTTAGAGAATCACTGACCCAGAGGATTGGCCCACTAGGTTGTTGTGGAGTAAGGATTGTCTCCCCAAAGCAGGGGCCTTTGCTTGGTTAGCAATCAAAGAAAGGATCTTAACAGGTCTGAGAAGACAAAAGTTTGGAATTCAGGGGTTGACAAGGTGCCTACTATGTGAGGAAGTGGATGAAGATGTCAATCATTTATTGGTTACATGTAAAATTACTTCACAATGTTGGGAGATGCTAAAGGGGAAAGTGGGTTGGCATGCTCCCCTTCCCAATACATTGAAAGAAATCTTTTGTGGATGGCCAAAACCACCAACGAGGTCTACTTTCTCTGCTACTTGGGTAGCTAGTCCTTCTATTCTCATATGGGAGGTGTGGAAAGAAAGAAATTGTAGGCTATTTCGGGAGAAAAAAGAGGATATTATGAGGCTAAAACTGAGAATTAATCACTCCATATGAGAAATTGTGAATGCTTGTGCTTCCAAAATCCCTCTATCTACACCCTTTACAGTGATGGATCAGAAGTTAAAAAATTCTTGGCCTGGATTGAAGTGTATAAATGGGAAGGCAGGCTCAAAGGGGGCGAGAAAACTTAAATCTCATGAAGGTGTCACATGGGTTGCTCCAGAAGAGGGTTGGATCAAAGCCAACTTTGATGGGGCTTCGAAGGGAAACTTGGGGCCATCAGATGTGGGTGCTATTCTAAGGGATTTTAATGGGGAAATTATGGTCTTTGGAGCTATGAGGTTAAAATTAGGAACTAATAATGTAGCTGAGGGGAATGCTGCATTACTAGCATTAGAATGGGAGTTGCATTAGGAATCCAGAAATTTTATCTGGAGGGTGATTCTTTGGTGCTTATTAATGCTTTTAAAAATGGACAAACAGAGGCATGGCACCTTCAACCATTAGTTAACTCTGCTATGATGGTGATATGGACTTTTATAGATTTCAGAATCACTCACACATATCGAGAAGGCAACAATGAGGTAGATGTTCTTTCTAAATGGGCTTTAACCTTTGAAAAGGTAGGAGAGTTGAAAATGGATAATTTGAAAACCAACGATTAGTTTCTCCTAGAAAATATTTTAAAATTTTAGCGGGCATCAATGCAAGGCTTATAAATTATTCCCTCAAAAGATGGCGGTTGGTCCTATGGAGCGGACTATCCCACGAAGAGTGCACTCAATGAGTGAGGTGGCAGGGTGATTTGTCATGCCAAGTGTGAGATGAGGTGGATGCCCCATCTGATGTCAGCAAGGTGTCATTTTAAAAAGAAAAGTGGAAATTGATTAGATTTTGACGGCGCTCATAAATGAGTGATTTGACTGCTCTCTTCAAAATATGAGCTTCACTCGTGAGAGCAGACACCATAAAGGAAGGATATGACATTAGCTCTCCATGTATTTATGGGATTAATGATAGATTTGACAGCGAGCAGCAGGATTTGGACAGGTTTTAAAGTGGAAAATCATCCAACGAAGGCGCCCATATCACAACTAACAGAGTTTTCTTTCTATTTTCTTTATGTTTTATCAATTTGTATAGGTTTACTTGAGGCAGCGAAGATGCATGCTAATTTCACAGTGACGACCAAGCGTCAAATGAAATCATTCCCGAGAGCTGCTAGCAAAGAACGTATTGTCGGGCTGGTCAAAATTAAGTTAGACACAATGGTGAAAGCGGTTATTGGGGTTTTGGGGCCGAAATTTCAAGAGTTCCAACTCATGCACAGAGACAACACTGTTGTTATATCAATGGTTGTGGCATGGGGATTAGAATTGGGTGAGCCAACAGTTGTAGTCAAATGGGTAGCTGAGGCTCTGTTAGCAGAAGACCTGTTGGGCAGCCTGGAATCTATTTTAGAATGGGCAGTGCTAGGGGTTGGCACGAATATATATGAATGCATTGAAGACAATGAGGAAGATAAGGAGCATGGGCTGATACCCTTTATAAGGTGGGTAGGCAAAGAGGATAAGGGTAGCTACAATGTGTAGATAAAGGCAGAGTGGGAGAAGATTAAAGCGGAGATTCAGAGCAATGAAGAACCTAAAGTTGCAACGGAAGAGGTGGAACTTAAGGTAATCCCATGGAGGGCCAGAACCTGGATGTCGCGAAGGGCTAGGAACTAAAATGCAGTATGACCAGTCAAATATTGTTGCAGTAATGGCAGTTTGGTGACTTATGTTTTTGTAATTTTGTTAACTTGCTACCGAAGATATGTGAATAGTAATCAATCAGATAGTTTTTCCTGTTACTGTTTATACTGAATCTATCAAGTTGCTTGGAATATGAAGGCTTGTTAGGGGTTGTTATTTTGTAAAGCCTGGTATTGTCTATCAGATTGTAAGCTCTGAAAGAGCTGGTTGTTTTTTATCATGGTCGCAGGCCTGGAATAGTGTTTCATTTTAAGAACCTTATGTAATGCTTTTAATATTAATAAAAATCATCTATTACCGACTAAAAAATAAATAATCAAGACTAAAACTAAGAAATATTATTTTTTATAACAACATATTCAAGAATTCTTAGCATACTCTAAGCATATTATTCTAATGAATGTATTCATGTGTAGTAGGGTGGTGTGAGCCTAAAAGATAATAAGATAGATAATAAGCTAGATTTATTCAGATACAAGAATGAAACACAAGTTTTGAAGGTCAAAAGATAAATGAATCCAACTTCCAAGACTTTATCAAAATCTTGTTAATATCTAGTTATCTTCAACATGAGTTTCTATTATAATTTCCTTATTTTTTTCTTCCTATTGCTTAGATTGTCCACAAGAAATAAAAATTAGCTTGTCAAATCCTTACATGAATTTCAATCAGAAAAAATATGATTTTAAAATAAATATATTTTTTGGCATGCCCTGTCTCTTTCCTAAGAATTCTTTTCACATTCCTTAATCAAACCTCCTATCTTCGTCACCTTATTCATAGAATTTATGCCAAATTCCTCTACCTTTTAATATAACTTTGTTAAGATGATTTTGCAATGTTTCCTATATTTTTGTTACATCCTCTATACCATCTAGGTGGAAGATTATCCATGTTATTTATTCAAATTGTGCAACTTCTTCAAATATTAGATCATTATTTGGATTTTCTACCAAGATAGTTCGCCTAGACATTTTTTAATTAGGATTTCTTCTATTTAATCATCTCTATCCATCTTTATTATTTGTGAAATTATTTGGTGATTTAGAATATTTTCTCTTATCAAGAATTGATCATCTAACTTCTCTACAACAAGCATCCTTGGAAAATCCACATCATTTTATTCTTATATTTCGTTACATTCTTTATTAATTTCATGATTTTATTTTGTCAATCCTTCACATTTTCCCTAAATTTAACCAAGTGTTCAATTTTATTTTTCTATTCTTAAGCTAGCTCCCTTATCCACTCTTTAGCAGTGATTTTTTTAGTGGCTAATTTCGCCAATTGGCTAATTTTTGAAATTTGAGAATCCAAATTTGGCTAATAATTCAAGATTTACAGCAACCTAAATCGCCAAAATTTTACAAAATTTTATTTTAGAAATATTTAAATCGCCAAATAATTTATTTTATTAAAAATTTGAACTCAAATATTCGCCTAATATTTGATAGATGGTTAGATTCAATTCGCGTAAATTTTATCAATTATTATAAAAATCTAAATTAATTCACCAATAATATATCATAACTGTAGTTATAGTAGGGTTGTTTCACCAATATTAGTTGTCATTATTGATTTAAAATATAATTTAGTGATCTTCATTATATTCCATGAGGCAAAAATGTTACTATCTTATTTGTAACGCTTATCGAGGCTAATATTTCCTTTGGATTGTTGATAAATCAATGACACTGAAGAAATTTTGGGTCCTATTAT
>MU226949.1:1819733-1832691 GCA_018584345.1 Thuja plicata
AAGAAATTTTGGGTCCTATTATAATAATAAAAATAATGATACATTTATCTCACACAATACAATAAGGATTATTTGATTATATTTTAAATAAATGGTAGCAACTAGATACTATAGAGTTCCCTTAAACTCATCAAATATTTTCATAGTTAGCCTAACAATTTTCTATAACTCTTTTTTCGTTCAATATAATTATTTTCCATGGTCATTAATGAAATTTTGGTTATTGCTTGAGATTCGCCAATATTTTCTACAAAAAATTTGTGATTAAAAAATATTCGCCAATACAAATAATTTGTTTTCCCAAAAAATTGAGAGATTCGCCAATAGGAATTAATTTTTTAAAAAATAAAATGAAAGATTCGCCAGGATTTTATATATTTTTCTAGAGGGGGGTTTCTTAAAGTTATCCCTGCTCTTTAGTTGTTCTAGATATATTCTTCCAACTTATCAAGATATTAAGCCTCTTCTTGAGATATTAAGATTGGGTGGTAATGATAACATGAATAGCTTGCATAGGGCTAGTAATTTGTTTAATGGGCCTTTGTAACTTAGTAATCTAATTTTTCTATTCATGAATTTTCTTATCCTTTTGGAATATGGTTGTAGTTTTAGATACATGTTTTATCTTATCCTTTTGAAATATAGTTATAATTGTAGCTACAGCGGAATGTACCTTTTTTCTCTCTTTCTTTCTAGTAGAAGAATGTAAATGGTTAGTTAAAATTTGATAATCTTCTAACCCAAGCTATTGGTCATTTTTGTTTTCTACAAAGGTTTCTATTTCTATAATTCTAGATCCACAAGTATACCTTGTAATGGTAGATAGGCTTTCTACATATAAAACTTTTAACATTAATTGGTGTGGCACTTACTTGAGAATTTCTTATTTAAACCTTGATTTTTATACATGTAGGTGTAATGTTGGGATAGGCATCTCAACTTTGCTCTTAAATTTAATAGTATATAAGGTGCAAATGATAGGTATAAAATGGACAAAATTAATTTTTAGGGTATTGGTTTATTTTTTGGTCAAAATAAAAAGATGATTTCTCAGTTCCATCTTTGATTGTGCATATAGCATAGATCTCTTTGAGTACTTCATTTCAAAAAAATGGGCCCAATAGGACCACTAGATCAGATATAGCACAGTTGTAACTTAATATCTATTGTTATTATATATAATTAAACAAAAAAGGAATGTTTCTCAATAATAATAGAGAAATTAACCTTAGCTCTATGCTTTGAATCCAATAGTTTGTGTATTTCACTGAGTTTTCTTTTCAATTCTAATAAAATTATTTTATTTGTAGGATACATCGGCAACTTGTATTTTGCATATGTAAATCTGTGTAGTCTAATGTATGAGAATTTGGGAAAGTATATAAACTAGTTAGCCTAGTTACTAATTTCTACAATAGCTTCTATTGATAATCTTTTTTCATCTGATTCCATCAATCAACTTACCAACCATAAAGAGAAGGCATTATTTAATCTTTGACAATTTACCATTGATTGTTTTCACTCTAGTTGAGGATAATATTCATATTGTAGTGTCGTAAATTATATCCCTGTACAAATTCACACTCAATTGGATCCCACTTTGGTGGTTTTCCATCATGCTCCTGCTAGATGATTGATTGGGTTTATTCCATGGAAAAAACTGCAAGCCCAACACAATCCTGGACTAATTGACCAAATTTCAAGCCACAAACTCAATACTAGGCACCATAGTCAAACCATTTTGAACCCAAATTCAGCCACTGACAAAATTTAAATTGTTGAGTGGGAAATTGCTCTTGATGTCGGGCTTCTTTAAAATTATCAACATGTTTTCTGAGGTTGAGTATAAATAAAACCCTCACCCCCTTTCAATAATCTATCATCTCCAAATCTAATTGTTATGAAGAAAGTTTCAATTGAGCAAATAAATCAAGCATCTTCAAGGAAGTGAAGGAGAAATTTGAATTCAGGTTTAAAGCTAGCATTCATGATCAAGTTTGTGTGTTTCCTCCATGAATGAAGGCATTCATGAACTCCTATCAACAACATCAACATTTTATGAAGCTATAAGACAAGATCATAGAAAAGGTCTACTTTTTCAATTGAACATTTCCTTAAGGTTTTCAACCTCTGCACTATCAAGAGCACACTCTCTTTTCTAATCATCATTGTTATAGTGGAGGTTAATTCCTACTCAGGGTTTGATTTAGGAAAGCCCCTATAGAATCCAACGCTTTTTCCCTCTTTTATGTGGAAATTCCATATCTGACCAAAAAGAGTTGCAGATTTACAAAAACCAGACTGAGATGCATAGTTCTAGATTTTAATAGGTGAAAAACCTTGGTCACTATCGATCTGCTCTAATGGCAATTGTTATTTTTCCTTCAAATTCTTGCAGGACGGTCCATAAAAACATCGTAATTTGAAATCCGCTCACAAAATTTGAGTCGAACACCATCAAGTTAGTGGTGTCTATTGACATAAACTAACACTCCTTTTTGTATCTAATTTCCAGATCTGGTCTCCAAATTTGCATTATCGTTTCATATCTTTCTATTTTTGCTGATTTTGGTCAATTTCCTAATATTCTACCTAGTTATTGCATCATTTCTCATTATAATTACAATCAGTCAATCCATGCAAAAAGAGAAAAATAAATCAGTGCCCAACTCTCGTAAGGGTCTAAAATTGTGCCTAATTGATTGATTCTCCAATAAAATTGAGAGGGACTAGAAATGATTCCTAATTTGCATGTTTAGACAAGTACATACTCTAATTCCCTATCTATTTCACATACATACTAATAATTTTCCTAATTTTAAGATTAATTGTCCTGACCTTTCCGAAACTAGAAATATGAATTTTTTGGCTAAGGAATATACCAAATAAGAGGTCATATAGAAATTATTTGTATCTTCTAGGTTGATCAACTTCTCATGTAGGTTGTTACAAATAATATTATACCTATACAAAATGATTGCTTCATTCAATATATTTTTTAGGTAAAGATACATCCAAGGATCAAATGTGGTAGCTATAGGAAGCCCTGTCACTTTTCCCAATAGAGTGATTATGTTACCAATTTCCTTTTATAAATCACTTCTACATAGCTTTACATTATTTGGTGACTATATTCTAAGAGGTTACATCTATATCGATACAAAGTTTTACATGATTTGTGACTATATTCTAAGAGATTACATCTATATTGAACTTATGCTCATAATAAATATCTCAATATCATCATTAAATGTTCATTTGGAATCATCCATCTTTATTGTTCCTACATTAATGTGGAATTGATGTTGGAGGCATCTCCTGTAGCATAGGTTGACAATTCTACTAGAATAATTTCTTCTTTGTAGTTACCACCTTATTTTTTGGATTATAACATTTAGCACTTTCTTTTACCAACTCATAGCACAAAGGAAAAGTGTTAAAACCAATAGCTTTAGCTAACCCATTCTTTAATATATTCTCCACTCTACCTATAGTATTAGCATTGATAGTTTATAATTTAAAATCAACCAAATGGATATATTCTAGGTTTGTATCTAAAATGTTCTCCCATCCTGAAGTGATTTTTTACATAGAGGTGACTCCTTTGTACTCTTCATTTTCTTTTTTCTAAATGTCATTAATTTCTTCAAATCAAAGTGGAAACCATCTATTACCTATTTAGTTAGATGTTATGACCTTCCCTTCTAAGTCTATTCATGATAAGTTACATTAGAAGTGAAGTCTTATAGTATTTGGAGTCATGTTTAGTTGAAATATAATTTTATACATGGGTGTGGGGATCCAATTCCAAAGTGAAGTAAAGAAAAAGCTATGTTTGAATGAGTACCCATCTTTTACAATACTTGTAGGAATTTTGTGGAGTTTTAGTAAAAAAAAAATTGGGATTTCATTAAATTATGAGAATTTAATCTCAACTAAAATTTTAGATGATAATTTAGAATATTTACTTTAGTATCTAGTTCTATATTTTATTTTCCACATCTTTCTAAGATAATTTAGTTTGTAAGGTTGTGGATTGGAAGTTAACAAGTCATGTATTGATTTTCCAAATTATGTTTTGTTGTTATTCCAATTTGATAACTAAGATTTAACTCATTAAATAGATCTTTCATCCTTTATCGCTCAATGTTAGTAACAAGAAATTAAGATATGGTTTTGACCCTAAAATTTTACGAATCATTTTCCCCTAATTTTGTTCATCATTTGAATCTAGAATTTTTATATTTTAACATTAAGTTCTCATCTTCTAAATATCCCTAAATCAATACATAAACTAATTTGAAATTTGTGCATTACTTCAAATAAATTTAGTTGAGAAAATAAATAGTACAATTCAATTTGGTACATACTGATTGGTCTTGATTTTGCTTGTAAATTTTTTTGTAAAAGCCTTCTATCCATCATCTTTTATTACCTCGTTCATAGTCAATTCCCCACACTTCTATTTGCAACAATGGTGGTTACCTTTGCCAAGCTCTCATTTTGTTCTTCACATAAATTTGTAGAGCTCATAATTCAACTTCAAATGATGGAAATGTGATTAATTATTCAATACAGTCATATTTATGCTTGAATATTAATGAGAAATTTGTGTTAAATGATGTTTTAGATTGGTGGGTGAGAAATTAATGTTTTGAGTGAGAAAGGTTCTTATGGGGATTTGATCTAGAAGTACAAGTAAAGTTAACCTTTCAAAATGTTCAAGATGATGTTAAAATTTTGCAGTTGATTTCTACCAGGTTACTATAAGTTTTGATACATTACTTTTACAAGAAGGCATGTTTCAAGTGCAACCGAATGTAATATTTTTAGCATTCACTTTGGACAATGAGGTCTGCATCAATGGTTCCAATGATCTTTTTGGGTAAAAAAACATAATGCATTTAAAGTGAGATTTATAACATAGAGAATCATATTTGGTTGAGGACCAAAACTCTTTTACAAGGTGTGTTTCAAGTGCAACCAAATGTAGTATTTTTATCATTCAATTTGGCCTATGAGGTTTGTATCAACAGTTCCAATGACCTTTTTTGGTAAAAAAAATAATGCATTTAAAGTGAGATTTATAACATAGGAAATCATGTTCGATTGAGGATCAAAACTCTTAAACATTATTTTGTGAAAAAATTAGAATGAACAAGACATTTTCTTTGGTCAAAATCATGTTTACTTAGGCCTTAATATTCTTCAATCCTAAATACAACGTTATTTATGAGTTCTCATGCCTAACGGGTTCATAAAACCTTCTCAAATGTGTGAGTGAGTTGACATGATGTCCATTTGGAGAGGTAAATTATACAAACTTATTTATTTCTCCTTGTGCAACACTAGCTAAATTCCCAAAGGGAATTTAAATCATTTTTTATCATTTTATCAACACAATGTGGACTTTATCTGTTGGTGTTGATTCTGCTCTTTCTCCACTAGCGGATGTTTCTGGTGGGTCCAATGGTGGATCTGTGCCTATTGGTGTTGAACTTGTTCCTTCTTTACTGGTCTGTGTCTGTTGGTTCAATTGACTCTGGTGGTGCTTTGGTTTTTGTTGGCTTTGGTTCGGCTGAAACTATTTCTGATAGAATTTTGGTCGGCGCTAATGTTGGCCCTAGGCCGAAAGTCACTGCAAGATTCCTTTCCATTGTTGGGTGCTGGTTCTTCAGCTTTGGACTCTTTGTGCTGACAAGATGAGGCTGCTAGAGTGGAAGATGGTTGGGTCACTGTCAAAGGCAAACATTTTAAAAGGTCATCTTCCTCTTTTGATATGACCCTTCGCTCCCATAAGAAGGGTTCGAAAGGATAGTCCTCTCTCATCCCGCAATTCTACTCTTCTGCTCTATCTTTTGCTGCATCTTGGGAGTGGTTTCTTCTGAGTTTTCGGTGTGGGTGTTTCTCTTGGGCCTTCTGTTCAGGCAGTTATGTTGGGCTATGGGAACTACTATTGCTCTATCTTAAATTCCTTTTGTGTACAGGGTTTCAGAGCCCCTTCAAAACCTGATTTTACCTTAATCAAAAACACAAGGTGGACTTTATAAAATCATTCATTTTCATGACCTAGCCATTAAAGATGCTAACATTGAGAACTTGACCGAAAGAAAACAAAAGAGAGGGAATCCACAGTTTTCAAAAAGAAAAATGTGTCATTGTTGAACGCAAAATGTGTCATTGTTGAACGCACAAAAAAGTATCCAATCAACGTTTACCAACGCCTACGACATCGGCTATCCAACTATTTGATTCTATATGGTTGGATGTCCATCCTTTGACCATTGTATGAGTTTGTAGTTCATGGGCAGAGTTAGTACAATCGCCAGTAGAATAGAGAATGCATGCAATTTTTAAAAGTACTATTTAAAATATTTTTTAATTTAGAATTCTTTATATTTGAATTAGATTTTAATCCTTGTATTAGATTTTTATGCATGCACATTGACATTTGATTTACATAAATGCAGGATGAAAATATTATATTAGAAAAAAAATTCAACTTTTCAAAATAATTTATCCTTTTTAATCTCTTATTTATTATTTTTTACTAATTTTAAAAGTCAATAAAATAATAAATATAATATATTAATGGTTAATTATATATTAATTTTCTATGGTTAAGGGTATATCCCTCCCCAATGATGATGAGCTTATCAACTCCCAGTTCGCTGATGATACTGCCATCTTCTGTGAGTTCAATGCTAGCAATTTTGATGCCCTGCAAACAAAACTTAAATGTTTCTATGCCATCTCTGGAGCTCGGGTCTCGCAAACCAAATCCACTTAACTTGGTAGGGAGGATAAACCTCCCGACTAGTTTAATCAACACAACTTTCAATGGGGTGGCCCGCATATGATTGTCAAGTATCTTGGCATTCATTTTTCTATTGAACCCTCCCTCAAGGATATGTGGCTCTGGATTAAAGACAAAATCACCAATAAACTGGGCAAATGGCATAACAGATCCTTGTGCTTAGCTAGCAGGGTTTAGGTCTATCAAAAAATTCTCTCTTCTTATAACATATACTTTTCCTTTGCCTGGATGTTCAGCAACTATCAGATTCTGGAAATTCAAAAGGTTGTTAGGAACTTCCTCTGGTCTGATGGTAAAGGGTTTTAAAAAATGCATGTTGTCAATTGGGCCTAGTGCCATACGGATAAACTTTTGGGGGGTCTGGGGCTTAAGGATCTTAAAACCCAAGGGGTGGCTCTGGCTGCCAAGTGGATCTTTCATTCTATGGATGGTTATGATCCATGGAAAGTCCTTGTTAGACATAATATTGAAAGGGGTGTCCCTAAACATGGTAAATGTTGGAAGAATCTCCCCCTTAGTGACTTGATTCTTGGTAACTTCTCTATTGTTGTTCAGGGGTCTGTTGTTTTCAGAACCATATGGAAAGCCTGGGATCAAGTCAGAAATCATATTACCAATAAAGATTTTCATGATGATAAACATGTATACGGTGAAAGATCCATCTAGTGGAATCTTCATTTATATGGTAAACCCCTTGCCCTCTCCCAAGGGTGCTCTGCTCGGCACTGGAACAGTCTTGGCATCTCTCAATTAGTTACTCTCTTTGAGCACGATAAGCTTATCAGCTGGGATGACCTTAAGAACAGATTCGGTATCCCTGCCTCTCAAAAGAAAACCTATAATATGATTGTTGAGGCCACTTATAACTTGCCTACTGTGTGCCTGGTTGACTCTCACAGATTCTTAAATTGTAAATGGCCTGATGGGGTTGTTATATCCAAAATCAAAGCCAAAAACATTTACAAGGTTTTTGGGTATAACAATTCCATCATTGGCCATGTCAACTCTGTTTGGTACTCCTCCCTTGATATCAAAACTTGGAGTAAATTCTTTGATAAGCTTTGGAAAGGCACCATTGAACCTAAAATCGAGTGCTTTAAATGGCTGGTCACTCTTGATAGATTGTCGATTAGAAACGATAAGCACATGAATGAGTTTTGTAGCTTATGTAAGCTCCCTAAAACCGGCAAACATATCATTTTGGATTGTATATTTGCTAAAAAGATTTGGAATATGTTTGGCATTACTTATCCCATTAATGTGCATATTCTAGAAATTATCACTGGTAGTATTATTGGTATTAAAAATGATAATAATCTTTTTTGGAATATCTTCTCTTCTAATATTCTTTGGCTAATCTAGAAATGCAAGAATGAGGAAAAGTATCAAGGCAACCCCAGGGTTCTTACTGAG
Organism: Thuja plicata; assembly: GCA_018584345.1. NCBI lineage: Eukaryota > Viridiplantae > Streptophyta > Pinopsida > Cupressales > Cupressaceae > Thuja > Thuja plicata. Next base: position 1,827,964 of record MU226949.1, read on the forward strand.
TCATTTATTAAACTCACTCATTTTAAAATCTTTGTGCAGGTCCATACTACTATGATGATGGACAAGGAGAAACTGAAGAGGTCCCTGAAGAATGGTAATGCTACTTTCTTTATGTACGAGCTCAAGCATGGCTATGAAAGGAGAAGGAATATGGAGGACTATCAGACGTTTGAGAATGCTTGCAAAACACTCAATAAGGAAATCAAAAAGAACCTCAAGTCTAAAAAAGATCATAACCTCATGTTGACTCAAATCTAGGAGCTAAAGAACATAGTTTGGATGGAGGGGTCTATGGGTTGGACTGCGTTGGTTGACACCCACAGTGATATTTTACACTGGATCTTTTTTTTGGGTCCCTTGTTTGTTCGGCTTTTGTTTATAAGCACTTGTACTTTCTGATGTGACTGTATTTTGTGAGGCTATGCTCCTCTGTGGATGAAACTCTCTGTTGTAACTTAACTGGAACCTTTCGGTTTATCTTTTGATCTACTTATATATAATACAAAAAAAAAAAAAAATTGTTTACTTTTTAATTTTTTTTAAATTTGATAATAATTATAACATATAAAATATAATGTATTGATTTTAGAATTTATATTATATGAAAATTTTATTAATTAATTTTGAAGTTATATATTTTAATATTTTTAATAATAGACCATATAATTATTTTGAAAAAAAAAAAAAATTTAGTGTAATTAAGCGATTTTAAGATATACATATTACAAAAAAAAAAATGTATATATATATAGAAGTTAACAAGTCTAATAAAAATCAAGATGTAATTAGAAAATTGAAAAATTTAACATCATACCAAAATAACAAATCATATTATTTAAATCTTCTATATTTATTTATTTATTTAAAAAATTACTATTATTTATCTATATATATTTCTATAAAATAAAAAATGATATATTGAATTTAATAAAATTTACAATTTTATTTCTTTTGATAATATGTATATTATAACATATATTTTATTAATCTATATTTAATATATAATTTATTAAGTCTATCCTTTATGTTTAAGGGCTCTCTTTTCTCCCTCCCGTGCTCCCTTTCCTTAGCTATTTTTGTCTTACTTCGTTTCGCTTGGCTTATCTTGAGTTTTAACCCCTTTTGTTTCCTTCATTTGTGTTTTCTTGTGAGGGGTTAGTGTCTAGTGGCTCCTAGAAGGTTCTAGCACTTTATGAGATGTCAATTCATATCATTATATTGATAGATATTTGATGCAGAGCCCTACTTATCTAGGTTCTGATAACCCTAAAACCCTTACAACCTTCCAAAGACGGTGTTCCTAAGACAAGGCTCTACATGCTAAGGTACATCCACAAACATTTCCATGCAACAATTCATCTCTCCTAGAGGATATCTCCACTCCATCCTTCTTTGCACAAAAGCTCCAAGGCTTGAATTGGCACCAACCCACCTTCAAGGGTTCTCCTACCAAAATGGTTCAAATCCTCATGGATTCCATCTCAAAATGATCTAAACCACACAAGTCATGCACTAGAAAAGATCTTGTCAAAAGATTTGGGGTAGTTGCTTCAATAAGCCCTATCTAGTCTAGTAGCCCTATCCCACTGGTTTTGGGGACTTAACTTCCAAATCCTCCAAAGGATCCACTAAACAATATGATATCATGTCACCCTTTATTGATTTACACAACCTCCAGGAGGAGATCCTTCTGAACTTCTAAAGCAGGGTCTCAACCTAACAAAAGAGCAGAGACCTAATAGGGCTATTAGGCCTTGGTTTACAAAGGGACTCCTATCTCCCCTATCTGCTCCCCCAATCCAAAGGCAAATCCTTCAAGACACGTCCAAAACATGACTAAATCCGAAGGGAAGTCCTATGGTTCATCACTCAACTCTCAATTGTTCAACATCTCTCTAACACAGTAGGTAGCCACATGAAGATGTCTACCTAGGGCATCAAATTTCCTAGTGACCTCTGCACTTCCACACACCTAGCTCCTAGAATCATAAAGTACATTGGCCCTACTTGCATTCCACGAAGCCACATCAATTTTTTTATGGTGGAATTGTAAGTTAGAGCCATTTTTAGACCAAACCCTGATCTCAGAGGGTTTCTCAGAGAAACACAATCCAGCAAGTATGAAGCTTAAAAAACTTTTGATCTCCACTTCTTCAACACTTCACACCCACACAAAATGAAAGAAAACCAATTGCAGAAACTTCCCAAATCACTCAACGATCAATATACATTCGTACACATTCAGGAATGACGAATTTGCAGGAAATTTGATTCAGTTATTTGCATAGAACATTCAAAATTCCGTACAGTATTGCCCCAACCATTGGAAATGGTTGATTTCAAATTTATATGCTTCCTCCCAACGTTTCATAACCATATTTTGAAAGTTAGAACCATTGGAGAGGAAGTGGCACTTTTTGACAACTTTTGCATAATTGCAAGAAAAGTTGCAATGCTTAGGCAACTTGACCCTCCTTGACATAGGAGTGGATAAACATTTATCAAAACATGAAAATAACTTCTAGAGGACCTAAAATTCCTCAGGACTCAATCCTATAGCCCCTTGACTCTTATGCACATGGTGGTTTATAGTGCACCTACCCATGTCATAGAGTTCCACAATTGGGGAATCTTATTTCAAACCTTTTCAAAATGAAATTTAAAAGAAAAAAGGAAGACATGTCCAATGTCTCAACATCATCCTTCACTTTCCTAATCAAAGGTGGATGCTTCTGCACCAATATTAAAATCTGAGAAGCATATGATGAAAACGACAGGTGTGGGCTCTATATGACATAGGCTACTTTCCTTGTCTTCTACATCATCAAATGTTAAAAATGGGGACTAATGACTGGGTGTTTTACATATCTAAAAATAGAGAAATGGCATTCCGAGGAAGTATCAAGTTGGAGAGGTGGAATCATATATTGTATCCACTAGATGATCTTTTGAGACAGGTTGTGGAACTGGTGATGGGTAAGAGGTATTTTAACTATGAATTCATCTTTAGGTTAAATGGTGACATAGTTGGTACTGTTGTCTTTAATAATAATGGCTAGGATTCCTAACCAAGATATTATAGCCCTATGTAAGGCATTTTTTGTCAAAAATGTCTTAGGTGGTCTTGAAGCTGTGATTTTAAGTATTAATGATAGTCGTGAAATTCCCTACTCTAAAGATTATATGTTGGCTGACATTGGGCAAATGGAAAATCTAGGGAATGTAGCAAGGAGACCGATTTTAGTCTTTGAGGAAAAGCGGGTCTTCGATGAACACTTGACAGAAATGGAAAGAAATATCCATTTTATGCTCAAATGGCTGAGAATTATTCATGTTACTAACAATGTTTGGCTTAACTACTATATGATGGAAGAGGGTTATCATGTCCCTCCTTCGTTTGAAAATGTGGATTTGGACAAAATCCAGATCATCACCCCCATTATCATTAAGAATAGTTCGGTGAGAGGAGAATCTTCTAGGAACAATTTAAAAGGTAAATGTGGGGTAGATACTAAAGAATCAGCTAATGAGGATAATGGGTCTGATGAAGACCTAATTATCATCAAGTGTATGGCTAAAAATGAGGTGACATTCTGAGATTTTAGGTTTGCAGTAATTTTGGGTGTTATTACTTTCACTAGGATAATTTTAAGTATGATCAATATCTATCAAGGTTTTAGACTTCTCGATGCTTTTTTGTGAAAAACTTATACTTTGTGAATTCATAGACTTACAACTAGACTGCATAAACAGATACAACTAATGTGGGATGGTATAATAGTCTCTTTGGACTCTATTGGCTTCTCATAAAACATTGCTTACATATTGAAAGTATAATTATAAAATACTTATTATGAAATGTTACCTTACATGAATATTGTATGGCTAAGAAAGAATCTATTTTTAGAAGATATAGCTTCAAGTATTCTGGCTAGATATATGGGAATTTCTAAGATGAATATGTTTGGTTGTCATGGGTACATCCTGTTAAGCATCTGAGGGCTGACTTGTTACAATGAACTCATGCATTTGAGTGGTGACTAGGGTTTTCCCTGGGCTATTGTTGGTTTATTCTTCATCTGGCTTCTTTTGCTTAAATAAATAAATAGAATCTTCTCTTTTCTATCTTCCTCTTTTGTCTTTTGTCTTTTGCCTTCTCATCTCTGCTCTAGGCCTTGCTTCCTCCCTCTATGTCATTTTTCACTATCCACTGTTGTTTTTTGGGCCCTTCCTTTTGTTTGGTGACTCCTCCCAGTTTTCATGGTATCCATGTGTTCCTTTTGCTTCCCTCATGGGCGCTGTCTTTTGGTCTTCCTTTGGGGTCATGTTCAGTTTGTTGTCTATGTTTTGGTGGTTCTTGTTTTGATTAGATGTTTCTATGTTTTCACTATCCTTTTTTATCGCTCTCTGTGATTATTGATATATTTATTTTCAGCTCGAATTACAGAACAGTGGTGTACAACGTTGATTATGTTTATTACACATCGAGGTAGAAAATTCTGCTTTTCACTACGATATAAGGGTAGAGTTGAATTATTGATAGATTTTTAAGATTAAATGATGAGATTGATGGTGGGTAGCATGGGGCTCTATCTTTCTCACCCAATAATTTGTAGACTGCTTAGCATACAGTTTGAGTTACATTACTATATATTAGTTATGCAACATATGAGTACTAACCACTGCTTTTCTTTATTTGGCATGCTCAAATAAATGGTAGAATTATGT
>MU226949.1:1832741-1843959 GCA_018584345.1 Thuja plicata
GGTAGAATTATGTGATCCAGGTTTTGCTATGATTTGCTGGTATTGATATAATAACAAGAAAGTAGAATATGTTTTGGCAGGAGTTGAGTTATACTGAGCATATATGTGTGTGTCTTACTAGCAGACACAACGTTGAATATGTTTATTACACATCGAGGTAGAAAATTCTGCTTTTCACTATGATTTAAGGGTAGAGTTGAATTATTGATAGATTTTTAAGATTAAATGATGAGATTGATGGTGGGTAGCATGGGGCTCTATCTTTCTCGCCCAATAATTTGTAGACTGCTTAGCATACAGTTTGAGTTACATTACTATATATTAGTTATGCAACATATGAGTACTAACCACTGCTTTTCTTTATTTGGCATGCTCAAATAAATGGTAGAATTATGTGATCCAGGTTTTGCTATGATTTGCTGGTATTGATATAATAACAAGAAAGTAGAATATGTTTTGGCAGGAGTTGAGTTATACTGAGCATATATGTGTGTGTCTTACTAGCAGACAACTTTGAGTAGTTTAATAGTTGTCTTTATGTATTTACATTCTATCAGAAAGGCATAGGTTTAGATCTGAATTAAAAGATCCTTTGTTGATTGGGATCTCATTGAGGGTTGATTTAAACTATTGAATACGGTTCTTGCATACTAACAAGAATAGCAAGTCTTTGTAGTTGTTATGATGTCTCTAGAAGGAATGCATCTACAAAGTAAAGGTATAATGCAAAGTGCTCATAACAGGAGAAGGAAACAAGGACATCTCCCTAAGGGATCAAAGCTAATAGGAAATCTGTATCAATGCAAACTTGTTTGAGATGGATAGCCAGAAATGATCCAAGCTCCAAATTTTGTATTATAAGAAACCAAATATAACAAAAGGAAGGATAGATATAAGGGTAGAGTTGAATTAATGATAGATATTTAAGATTAAATGATGAGATTGATGGGGGCTGTCTTTCTTGCACAATAATTTGCAAACTGCTTAGCATACAGTTTGAGTTACATTACTATATATTAGTTATGCAACATATGAGTACTGACCACTGCTTTTCTTTATTTGGCATGCTCAAATAAATGGTAGAATTATGTGATCCGGGTTTTGCTATGATTTGTTGGTATTGATATAATAACAGGAAAGTAGAATATGTTTTGGTAGGAGTTGAGTTATACTTGAGTTATATTGAGCATATCTGTGTGTCTTACTAGCAGGGAACTCAGAGTAGTTTAATAGTTGTCTTTATGTATTTACATTGTATCAGAAAGACATAGGTTTAGATCTAAATTAAAAGATCCTTTGTTGATTGGGATCTCATTGAGGGTTGATTTAAACTATTGAATATGGTTCTTGCATACTAACAAGAATAGCAAGTTTGTGTAGTTGTTATGATGTCTCTAGCAGGAATGCATCTACAGAGCAAAGGTATAATGCAAAGTGCTCAGAACAAGAGAAGGAAACCAAGACATCTCTCTAAGGGATCAAAGCTAATAGGAAATTTGTATCAGTGCAAACTTGTTTGAGATGGATAGCTAGAAATGATCCAAGTTCCAAATTTTGTATTATAAGAAACCAAATATAACAAAAGGAAGGATGTAAGGCTTATCTCCCCCCTTGTGCAGCGGGATGTGTAAAGCCACAGCTATTGTAGTGATTCAAGCAGTATTTTGTAATGAGATGTAAATGAGGATTACATAATCCCTCATCAATACCCCGCAATATAAACAGGACATCTGTAAAAGAATGAAACCATATTTTTTTACTTTTTGGGGCTAGACCGGAGGTTTTCTCCACCGACTCTTACCAGTACCCCTAGTGAGTCGGATTGTACGTAGGTGAAAATATATATATAATTTTTAAAATTAGTAAAAACAATAAATAAGAAATTAAAAAATAAAATAAAATTATTTTTAAAACTTCGAAAAAAATAATTTCAAATATAATATTTTCATTCTGCATTTATATAAAATAAATGCATTAAAATCTAATACAAGGACTATAATCTAATGCAAGTGTTTAAAAAACCATATCAAAAAATTGTTTTAAATAGTGTTTTTAAAAACTGCACCATTTCCTGTTCTACCGGCGATTGTACTAACTCTGCCCACGAAATGCACACTCGTAGGGAGGTCAGAGGATGGGCATCCAGCCATATGGAATCATATGGCCGGATAGCCAGTGCCAGCATGTTGGTTCATATTATTCACCTTATAAAGTTCACTTATGGGGGTAACTAATAAACCCTACTTGTTTATACCTAAAATTACTTTGAACCAAAGAAAATATCAAGTGCCACTCCCTTCCTACAGTCTATACGTATTTTTTAATTTGCCAAGTTTTGGCACTAAATCCTAGTCCGAGGCAAAAAATTGTTTGCCAAATCCAAGTCTTGACGCTATGATTATATTTGAGTCCCAGTTCACATTGATAGAAAAGTAGAGGATAATCAATAGACCTGTAATTAGAGATTCAATTTATATGCAACTCCCAGTCACTAATAATATCACTCAAATGTTTGTTTCAACTTGGTTGACAAAAAAATTTGAAGAAAAACATTTAATGAAGGGATCAATTTATAAAAACTGAGAATCCTGGCTTTTGTTTCAACTTCAAATGAAAACCCCAATTTTTAGAGACTTAAATTTTAAGATATAACAAGAAATGTTTGTTACTTGGTCATTGTTACCAACTAATACTATAAAGGTTAAAAGGAATTCCAAGTGTCACTCGGTATCAAACTTGTAATTGGCAACAGCAAAATGAGCCTTGACCTTGTCCAAAGCTTTTCTACGATGGGAGATTTTATTCTTCTCTTCCTTCAGCATCTCTGCATAACTGCACCATGGCAATAAAAACTCTTACATTTAGATAAAATAGAAAGTAGTCGCCAATGCAATTTCAAGAGTACCATATCCAAAATACGTTATGTTTCTATGTCTTACGTTTCTGTGTAGCCATCAGGTTGAAATATTGGATCCCATCCAAAATTAGGTGGACCCCTGGGCTGAATTATTTTGCCCTGCATATGCTTAAACGAAAACAATCAAGAGAAGAAGAAGACAGAAAAAATCATGATGACGTTTAATATTGCACAGAATGTCAATATTTTGTATGTACAACAATATAGTATCTTTCATTAAGTACATTCTCTTCTCTGTTTGCAAACTTGGAAGGAACCTATCCTAAACTGCTTATTATGGAAAACTGCCCTTAAAATACACAACTTCAGATTGCATGTCAAGAATGGTAGCATAGACATCAGCATAAGTGTGGCCAATCATAATCATCTCCCAATTCACAAATAGGATGAATAATGTGTTAAGGCCACAAAGATAAAAACCAAACCAAAACACCCAAACACTTGAGATGGTATACATAGAATCCTGAGGATAAAATTGTTCATTTTGATCACTACGTGCATACAAATGAAGCTGTATGAGATTGAATTTATGACTGAATCGGGTTCATATAATCATGCCGACTATATTACAAATTCTATCTACAAAACTGAACTGCACAGTTAACTAACTTGTAAGAACACCCCCTAATTTTGTTTTTCTTTCAATTTTGTCAAATGGAAACCCACAACATTAACATGCAAAATATAGATATTCAGCTAATAGAGAGGTCTGAAACTGATATTCCATGTGCAATGAGTGCTGTTACAAATTTCTTGGAAGAATAAAAAAAAAATTGAAAGTTCATTAAATGGATCTCATGTCCATAAGTAGCATAGCTTGAAAAAACTCAGAACTGGAATGAAGAATTAAGCACTAGCTTTTCTGTAGCATTTTCGCAGCGTTCATGAACCTCCTGTTAAACACTTCCATCACACACGGGACTCCTTGCTATGGTGATAGGAAAAATAAGCATCCAGCTCAAGCAAACACTGTCACAAAAACCAGCTCACAGCTGCTACAGGTAACCCAGCACTTGAACAGAGAAAACTAAAACTGATTTCAGGTCTGCTGTAGCAGAATGAGAGGAATAGCAGCCAATTGCAAAATGCAAACACACTTTCAACATTCCACCATTAATATGACACCTCCTAGCTGTAGCATTATATTTTCAAGACACTCCTCACTATCCAGCACTGTCAAAGGTCAATGAAACAGCATATCTACAGGTCTGAGCACAAACATCAATCTTTCCCAGACAGGCATAGGCTAGAACAGGGGCGATGGCTCTAGGAAATTCATTACACTTCCAAAATGTATTTGTTACTCCAAGAAATGGCTGCAAGTGATAATACCCTGTCCAGACAGCAATACTACTCAGAAACTAAGCAACCAGGTCCTGGAGTTTCACGCCAGGCACAACAAGCTTCACCTTGATGGTACGGCTCCCTATTAAAATTCAGTTCTTGGTTACGGTCTCCAAAAACCCCTCAAATGGAGACACCCAACATTGACAAAGCCTGTCCAAACAACCCCATATAAAATTCAGTGATAATTTCTACCCTATCCAATTGAACATGTGGTACGGCAGTTTCCTATAGAGCTGTATGGCCTGCAGTAGGATGGTCTAAAAGAGTACTTTGAAACACCACAAAACACCAAAAAGTCTTTGCTAACACTCCAAAGGGCAAACCCACAAAACTGCAATCAAATAATATGAATATTTTCATGGTTTTTTTTCGAAATACCAACTTGCAATTGTGAGAGCAATAGTGATTCCTGAGGAAGAATCCAGCTAGAGATCGTATCACAGATCCAAAACCAGTTATTTAATGAGGATTTTGTCGTTGATCAATCCTTGGAAGAACTTTCCATTCAATCCAACAGTACCCTGTTATGAACATTCATTTTCCCTCCAATGGCCTTTCTAAATATTTTTAAAACAACTTATGGTGTCCACTTGGGAAACATAACATCACTTTACAAAAATATAACACTAAAGTAAAATAATTAAACATTACATTGAAACTTTAGTGCATATTTTAAATATTCCTGAGCAAATTGTGGCCAAGGCATAAGAAATTGAAACTGAACACACCATGAGGTAATTGAAGCTGGGGTGAGATGTCGGGAGTTAAATCAGGAACTTACTAAAATAGTTGTACTCCAAGAACTGTGAAGAACAACCCAGAAGACCATAAACGCTACAAAGAGCGTTGCAACAAACTACAACATCAACAGATCACCACCTGCTGACGCAAGCCAACTTAGCCAAGAGAAACTGATACCGAGCCCTCCATGAATCTGGAGTCCCCTAACCACCGCCAGTTAGCCTACTGGAGCCCAAGAATAGGCTAATAGTCACAATAGCTGACTAGGTTTGAGAAGAGGAGAATGAATGAATAAAAGATTTTGATAACGTCCGCGAGGCCGAAGCAGCATATGGGACCCCCTAAAATAGCACGCACCCCAGAATAGGGTGCCAGAACCTTAAACAATTTGAAACTTCTTTAAATCTGCTCTTCGACAGTGAATTTTGATCACTAGGTTTTCTGTCCTCTTTAGCTGTGTTTCTTCAACATTCCGTAACTACACCTGCAATACTTCAATAATGGCCCATGTTTCTTAACTGTCTAACACGGAATCTGATGCATCCTTGTGTCTAACTTAAGAAATTAATATATAGTACATGTTACAAATGGGCATTATTTTAATAGCATCTCATAATGGCATTTGATTGGCCTTCACATCATCTTTTCCATAGTACAAAATTTACCCTCAGTGCATTAGTAAATATATTTGCCTTGCATCTTTCTCTGCTGATGTCAACATAACTTGTTGAACTAAGGAAATGAGCAAATTATGAAATAGACAGTTACAAAGACCACTTTTTAACCAATCATTCAGCTTCCTTGGCCATTGCTAGGTATGGAAGACGAAGTGTGGCTTCCAACCCTTTCGTCTTCCTTCATTGTCACTACACGTGGAAACTTAAGCGTCATTGGACTACATGGACAATGTTGATAATGTGCCTTACTTAATATGTTGATATAGCAGTAAGCGGCTTTATTCCTAAAAATTATGAAGTCTGCAGGCTACAAAGTTGAGAATGTTCCCTTGTAAAATTTGCAAGGAAGTTTTGAATTCTACAAAGTGAGCAGCAAAAGATGTGAATCTGCCTGGGGGTATAAAAGAAACTCAAAGTTCTTGGAGAGATGCAAACGATCCTTGAGGAGGGTGAACCAGACCTGAGGTGCTGTAGATGCATGTACAGAATGTTGTTTGTTTTGGGAATGCAAACTACATGATTGTGCGTGCAGTGAAATGACAATGTGGAATCCTATTCACAGAGAATATGAAATCTTTCAACTTCAGAGCTGTGAGATGTGAATCTACCAAGTTATTCACAAAGAATTTCAATTTCGTTGGTTGTAATACTACTTGAGCTGCAAACAGAGTCCAGACTGACCTTTTCTTGGGTTCATTCACCCTTTCTTGAAAAGCAATAGTCTCTGCTGCTCTTAGCTTTAAGAAAGAGACCCCAGGACCTATGGGTGACTTTACTTCTACCAAACTGAACACTGTGAGGCACAAATCAGAATTACCAATAACAAGCTGATGTTGACAGATCCAATCCCATATAAAGAAATGTAGGATGTCTTCCATACCCTCAAGAAGAGACATACATCTACTTGGCGATTCACTTGTTTTACATGATTGCATGTGTTCTCCTTGCCATGCAGTTGAAACCAGAGCTCCTTGCAATTAGTAGTGAGGCTATGGCATTCTCTAGCTATGAAAACTGAGTGTGGACTTGCTCAAGAGTCTATGACTGCTCCTTATGGCTTAGGGTAGAACATGTATGTTTCATACCAACGCCAAGGGACGTAGTATACCAGCAATCTTAAACTAAGAGGGGTTAATGTGTGTACACATTGACTCCTCAAGAGATATTGATTCCTATACATTAAAGTAAAATGGAGTTACATTGTTTGCTGGATGTTGGGTGTTGGGAGACATGGCAGACTCTATTAAAGAATGTAGACTGGTGATATGACTTGTGTGAAAGCCTGTTTGATACCAAAATGAGTCAAGGTAGGGGATCCTTTTGCATGATAAGAATCTAAATCTGCAAAAAAGAACTGTACCAAACAAGAGTGAGATTGAGAAATCTCATGATCTGGTCTTGAGAAGAACTACAAAGCTTTGTGTGTGTTTACAAGGTATGCTATTGTAGATGTCCATCTAGAATTAGAAAATTCAAGTACTGAGGGTGTGAATTCACTGTTTGTTAGAAACTTAGAAGTATTGATGCTCATTGCCCAACTGATAAACAAATTGTCCTATGCTAATTCCAGTACATGCACGGCAATGTATCATTGTAATGATGTAAAGAAAACTGTTGATGCTGAAAATTTGGAGCTTACGCTAGGGCTCAAGTGTAAAGGTTAAACTTCTCCAGTTGTGAGGTCCACCCACCCACAATCTATTCATACAGAATACCCTATTCTATGTAAGAATGTCAAAACACCGAGAAGTGGAAGTGCAATGTTGTTGAACAGACAGAATAACTGAGAAGGGGGCTGAATCAGTTATTCATAAACACTTATTAAAACTTTTACTGAACCAGTAAGCACTTAAACAATTCAGAAACTTAAAACAGATGTAAACATCAAAGCACAAAACCAACAACACATAGAACACCAGAATTTACGAGGATCCCAAACTGGGAAAAACCACGGAGAAACTGATTCTCATCAAATGAACATCGATTAAGGTGATTTTTACAAGGGCTCACTGCCGGTCGGGCTAACTATCCTGAAATATGAATATGGCTAACTACAAACACAAAAGATGTTTACTGATAAAATGTGAACTGATAGAATTGCATCTAACAATGCATGAAACAGTTCCAATTGATAGCACATCGATCACCGACAGTAGAGATCTGATACAGACCCTATGCCAGCATACACCAACTTCTGCAACACAGTATATAAGGCCTTTTTGTATCACTCAACTTTTTTCACACCACTGCCTAATATACCGAAACAGACTCGCACTATATCACCTTCGGTTCTCTGTCTCGCATACACACCATACTATTCCACACACACTCACTCTCTCTTCACATACAAAATGATATCTGTGTTTATATATATATATATAAGGTAGCCACAAATGTCGGCCATAATACAAAAGATGTTACAATTATATTTAATACGCTACCACCGAACTTAAATATGGGACATACATAAGAAGTCTCTACAACATGTTACCACAAGACCTAAATATAGGTCACCCTTAAGATACACACTTCATATTACATTTACCGAAAAATTTTGGAGCCATTGGAACGCCACAACCAAGACCATGTCTTGATCAATAGAATATCTGAACCATTGATAGATGAAACTAAATAGAACCTGTCCAAAATAAGACATACCTTTTATATCAAAACCATCTGATGAACTGCAAGAAAGTCCAGATATCAGAAACACCTGGAACAACACTATAAGCACAGCAGTCAACAGGTACTGACAGAAAACACCATGCAACTCCAAACACCGAGTGTATATAAGTATACCAAAAGATGTAATTCATAAGTATAGTCTGCCACCAAGCACCAAACCTGAACCTATTTTGTATAAAACTGAAACCACTGATACTTTACCAACAGCATACTAATAACCACAACTGTCCAACCGATACCGCCAACAACCAACCAATACTGCCAGGTAGTCAGTATGAAGGTTTTGACATCAATGACAACAATGCCAGCAATATCACAATGTCTAACAATCTCCCACTTTGGCATTGATGGCAAATCAACAAAAACTTCAAAAACATGAGAACTCCAAACAACCCAAAAACTCCCACTCAGTAGATACTGCAATAATGTTTTTGATTTCTTCTCTCTCCCCCTTTTTGCCACAATGGCAAAGGGCCAAAAAATAAACTAGAACTCAAACAAATACAACCGTCTGCACAGTAAAAACCTTTTTGCACCTTTCTTTGACAATCGGAAACTTCCTCTTCCACTCAGCAACAATAGCACCCATTTTGGCACACAGAATATCATGCTCTGCCAGCATGTCAAAACATGAAATCCAGTCTGAAGACTAAATCCGCTACTCATAATCCTTTGCTTCGGAAAGAATACCAAATACATGCTCTAACTGAACCTCGATCATGTCCTTTACCAACCAAAACGTTTTTACTAGATCTTCTCTTTGCCTTTGTAACTGCAACATTTCTCCTTGTAACTATCCAACTCTTATCCTATGTTTTCCTTCCTGGTCCTTGAAATAGCCATATGTCTTTCCCAACTCATTAAATTTTGTCTCAATAGCTTCAATTATGCCTCTAAATTTTTCTACAATAGCAAGCCACCGAAGACAATACCTGTATATATCTATAATCTCCTTTATACAATCCTTAGTCTCACTGATTAATCTAGATAACTTCTACTTTGCAACAATACAATTCTCAATCGAATCCCTGAACTTTCTGCAATCATCTCCACTATGCAACAATATGTCCTTTATATTTCTGACCAACTCCACTGGTAGCATACCAGACACACTAGAAACAACGATCTTCTTACTAATCAAGTGATCAGTCAACAATTCTTATATTTTTGTCCTATTCACCAGAGAGCAACCAAACCACAATTCACACACTCTCCCAAACTCACTATCTTCTAACCAAGACTGAACCATATCAGAATTCAAAGAGTCAGATTCTGACGGAGAAATTGAATCTTTTTCTTCCTCTTCTTCTTTCTTTTCTTCATCTCTCTGAAATGGTAACAATATGTTTTCCTTTCTTACTGATTTTTCTCCTCTTAGGTTCCGGAAGGGAACCACCGATAGCAACATCCAAATCCTTTAGATGGAGGAGGAACCCTCCTCAACATGACACATTGCCACTGCACCAGAAACAACCAAACCATAACAAATACTCATCTGCAATGAAGTGAAATACGCTTTACAAGCATCTGCACAACTCTCTAGAGATCCTAGTATCTGTAAATTTGTTTACCGATAGGGATGTCGATCCTCCACTCCAAACTCTCTTTTCCAGGTAATGATCTCATGAAATAGAATGCTAAGCTCATGATCAATGAACCAAATCTAAACGCATAACCTTCCTCTACAATCATCTTGACATTCTCAAGAAAATTATCTAACAGATCAAACTAAACATTCTCCCTAACCATCGTATGAGCAATATCAACAACCACAACCAAAGTGGCACCATCACAATTCCAAAACTGAATTTTATAGGAAATGTCGTAGGCAACATATTTCACCACCGGATCAACAAGTGTATTTATTTGGAACGCACGCTGATCACGATCAGTAGTGGTCAACTTCTTCACCTCTTCGTAACTAATAGATTTCTTTCCCGGTACATCTCTAATGTTGCACAGTCTTGTAATGTCTTCAATTACTTTCTTTGTCACCTGATAGGGCTTATCCAACATTAAGTTTTCATCCTGAAATCGACTTAGCAAAAACATAATGAACTCCTTACCAACACACCAGGGGAATTCTCCCCATATATCCAAACCAAGATTCTGTATATTTTGCAATTCTTTCGCGGACAAACCAATCTCCGTCTGCCTGATTCTGCCATGATCAAATTCCTCAATCTTAGCCTTCTTCAAGATTTATGATACGACCGCACCAGTACCACGAACAACCAATTGTGATTCCATAATTGTACTCCACGAATTCTTTTTCAACCTTTCTCTCAAGGCTTTGCTAAAAACTTCTAATTTTTCTGCTTCAACAATGCCAAATGATTTCAAAAATTCACATTTATAACAACGAAGTTGTTAGAGTAATCAGTTTACTCTTTTTTCGGCTTATGCTTTCACTTAGGTGCATATAATTAATACTTCATATTAATTATATTGCGCATCCTAGCTTTTAGGTTTTAGGGTTTGTTCACCTTTATAAGGTCGAACTTTGTAATCTCTTTTCATTTTTAATTCAGATTATAATTTCGCTCTCACTTTCTGAGCAACTTCTGAGTTCTTCAGCTTTTTCGTTTCTTGCTTCTACTTTGTATCAGGTTCTTGCATGCAGGTGTATTCGGGGTCTGTGGATTTCCATGTTTGCAATTCCTACATGGTATCAGAGCCGCCCTGCTGCTGTCTGGTTTGAAGATTTTCGAAGCCACGAATCGATCCCGTCTCTACATCTTCTCTCACTTTGGTCCACCATCTCCATTGTCGGAGCTCAGCTCTCCTCTTTCACGAGAGCATCATGTGGTGCAGTCAGGTCGCTTGAACCTCTGTGTTGTTCCTGAGACCC
>MU226949.1:1844059-1857698 GCA_018584345.1 Thuja plicata
TTTTCGGCTTATGCTTTCACTTAGGTGCATATAATTAATACTTCATATTAATTATATTGCGCATCCTAGCTTTTAGGTTTTAGGGTTTGTTCACCTTTATAAGGTCGAACTTTGTAATCTCTTTTCATTTTTAATTCAGATTATAATTTCGCTCTCACTTTCTGAGCAACTTCTGAGTTCTTCAGCTTTTTCGTTTCTTGCTTCTACTTTGTATCAGGTTCTTGCATGCAGGTGTATTCGGGGTCTGTGGATTTGCATGTTTGCAATTCCTACAGAAGCTTCATATTTGTTTTTCCCGCCAAAAAATAAATATTGTTGATGCAACCCAGTCGTACTACACACATCAATCAATAACTACAATTATAATATAGCAATTTAATACTCCCCCTGAGCCAAAGCATTCAGCTCAGTTATCAAAAGAGCTAGTATCGGATCTGGTACCATAGGGCTCTCTTCACCAATAGTTTCTTTCTTCTTCCATATCATGTTAGTGTTTTGGGATTCACTTGAAACCGAAACATTATTCCTTTCTCCAACATTTACCGAAGCACCACCAGATCTGCATCAGTTAGCATAATGACCAATCTAACCACATTTGAAACAATTACATTCATCTGTCTTGATCTCACTGACTGAATTCTAGATCTACATTGATTAGCCTTGTGACCATAGTTGTGACACAACAATTCCTATGAAAGATATTATTCATTCCACTCTTCTTATCTGATTTAGAAACTTGATTTCTGCATTGACTTGCTTTATGAACAGACTTATGACATTTAAAGCATTTAACCTTCTGATCCTTTCTCATCTTACAATCAACTACCTTATGACCAAAATTCTTGCAAATTTGACAATAAGCATTAAAAGATAAGAACCTTTGAGCATTCGGTTGTCTTACCGAAGGCTTTCTAGTAGAAGTATTCTAATTTTTTATCTTGCTAGTTGCCTCAGACATCACCTTAGCTTCAACTACCTTTTCTTTGCCTTTGTCCTTCAGATCTGAACATTCACCGGTAAGTAAACCCTAATCCTTCTTTACCTTTGTGACTCTTCTGTAGGGCTGATAACTGATCCAAAATAGTACTGCTCTCACAAATCTTAGCTTCACACCTCAGCTTCTTCCTTTCCTAATCCAACTCCTCATTTTCTTCTGACTTCACCTTGATGATATCCTTGAGATTCTCTTCAGATTTCTTCCATTCCTCTATGGTATTCTTCAGTTCTTCTTCAATCCTCTTCCAACCTCCCTTTAATGTCTTCAAACCATCTTTAATAAATTCCTCAGTATTTTTCTTGTCATTCAACATCTTCTCCAATTCTGCCACCTTTTCTTTTGATTCCTTAAATTCCTAACTGACTTCCTTATGCCTTGTGCTTTGAACTTCCGGATCTACTCCCTCAACTTATTGATACATGCATTCGCTTCCTTTAGGTTTTCTTTCAACTCCTCATTCTTTGATTTAGTGCACTCAATTTAGCTCATCGTGATCTGTCAATCCTCATCAGAATAGTATCCTCCTTCCATCTGTTCAAACAACCAAGATCTCCCTCAAGCAGTTAAGTTCTATCTACAAGGGACCAAGCTTTGATACCAATTGTTGAATAGGCAGAATAACTGAGAGGGGGGGTAATCAGTTATTCATAAACACTTATTAAAACTTTTACTGAACCGGTAAGCACTTAAACAATTCAGAAACTTAAAATAGATGTAAACATGAAAGCACAAAACCATCAACACATAGAAAACCAGAATTTATGTGGAAACCCAAACTATGAAAAACCACATTGAAATGAATTCTCATGAAATGAACACCGGTTAAGGTGGATCCAATTAAGGTGATTGTTACAAGGGCTCACTGTCGGTTTGCTCACTATCGATCGGGCTAACTACCCTGAAATATGAATATGGCTAACTGCCAATACAAAAGATGTTTACTGATAGAATTGCATTTGACTATGCATGAAACAGTTCCAATTGATAGCACATAAATCATCGACAATAGAGATCTGATACAGACCCTCTGTTAGCATACACCAACTTCTACAACACAATATACAAGGCCTTCTTTCTCTATCACTTAACTTCTTTCACACCACTACCTAATATACCAAAACAAACTCGCACTATATCACCTTCGATTCTGTCTCGCATACACACCATACTATTCCACACACTCTTCACATACAAAAAAATATCTCTATTTATATATATATCCGATAAGGTAGCCACAAAACATGTCGGCCATAATACAAAAGATGTTACAATTATAATTAATAGTAAATACGATACCACTAAACTTAAATCTAGGACAAACATAAGAAGTTCAAGTTCAACTACTATGAGGTGATGTGAAAGCTAAAAAGATAGGTTGCTCAAGTTCCAAAGGTGTTGTCAGAGAACGAAAAGAGTTTGGGAACTTTCTATTCAGCACATCGGGCCCAATAGTGAGTTCTAGAAGCAGTGGTCTTTCCCGACAATTCATAAAGAAGGCTTCTAAAGACTGGCTAAAAGAGAAAACTACTATTCAAACACAATGGTTCCAAAAGTGCCATTGGAGCCCAATGAAAGATGCTACACTTCTATAAGTTCTCTTCGATGTCGACAAGCAGTTCATGAACTTGTCCTATTTACCGAAAGCAGATTTCCTACATCATAAAAGAAGAAATGAAGATATCATTTAAAGAACATTTCTAAAATGTGAAGTGGAATCTGACGAACTAAATGGAAGTCCCTTTTTGAAATTTTGAAAAAATGTGGTTCACATCACCAAGAAGGGTATCAATGGTGGCAAATATGAGCATTGAATGCTCAAATGACTAGCTTCAATGACTTCCTTTTATGATCAAAAATTCGTCATTTCTCAATGAATTACGATGAAAAGGGAGAGATAAAAAAGAGACTAGGCCACAAAATTCTTTGTGCAATGGGAGCATCAAACCAGTAAGTTCCTCGGTACTCAGCTATACACTACTCATTTTCTCTATAAATTGGAGATAATATGTGGTAGTATAAGGATCCATGAATTTAAATTGCAATTGAATACCAAGATGAAGTTTAAACACCTAGGGTACAATCATCTCAACGGTTTGGAATGCGCACTCTCTGAAATGGGAGATACAAAATAATAATATGTTGATCTCAATGAATTTTGGGGAAGGGTGAGAAATCCTAACAAGCATCCCACAATCCAAAAATTCGTTGAAAGTGGGTTACTTCAAGCCACAAGGTTTCCAGTTGATATACAGTGCATTGATTTGATGATGGAGTTTATTAACAGGTATGACCCCGATACCAAGGCTATTAAAGCTCGTGATGATCGAGTACTAGAGACCCTTGACAGAGCTACTATCCAACACTTTTTCTGCTTGCCAAATAGAGAGCAATATGCACACTGGGATTTTGTGTTACCTCAGTGTGATTTTAGTGAAAAGAAGGGGGTATACAAGAATACTATTACTAGGCATTGGTTCTCACCCCTAGGTCAGGTCAATCAAAATTACCACACACTATATATAGAACAAATATAAAAGGGGAAATTGTGGATATGGTGGTCATTCGCTTTAAATTGGGGTAGCTTTATCAGTGGCTGCCTACAAGATATGATCACTAGATTTCCATTCAATAAATCTTTTTATGTCTTCATATTTGTTATATGCCTTGGCATGCACTCGACATTGGCCTTGGTTAAATCACGTAGAAGATTTCAAAGATAAATCCAAATCTATGACTTGTACCCTAGCTTACAATTACAAAACAGCTACGCAGATTTTAGGAGGGTTAATGATGCATTTACTATAAAATTCACAAGGGAATTATAAGGGCACCCAGAATAGAAGATATCCCCTGAGGTCACAGCCTTGATACACACTTACGGTAGCTACTTCTTACAATTCCCTACCTTTGCTTATATCAGAATTGGTGGTTTCGTTGATTTTCCTTGGAAATTACCCCAGCCTCTATACAGACTTATGGTAGCTACTGCTTACGATTCCCTACCTTAACATATATCAGAATTCGTGGTTTTGATGATTTTCCTTGGAAACTACCCCGATATTCAGATAACAAGATCATTATGGTTGAGCTATGCAAACAGATTTGTGGGGTGAACAAGACGTGCAGTGAAAGACATGAGGAAGGTATTCCATTCCCTATCCATTTAGGGATATATAGTTGCATCTCGTCATCCAATGCTATAAACATTGTAGAAGTAGCGAAGAAGTACAAAATGGATACATATGATGTCTTGAGGGGGCAATTTGACCCAAAAGATTTTGTTAAAAATACTTTATGTCTGGGCCCTACATATCATCATATCCCAAATATAGAAGACTTTTGGGCTGATCGTGTTGATGACTTTGAAGTCAGCAAGAGGGGCTGGTCAAGGCTGACCTTATAACAGATAAAGGATTTTTGCATTGCAATTGATGTTACTGATATCACAGACGATGAGTCTGATGTTTTAGATCCTATTTATGCTTCACAGGTGCAAGCTCAGCCATTAGACCCCAATCATTGGGATGTGCCTAAGGAGTATAATCTAGATATAAGGGCAGTTGAGGTAATAAGAACAAAGATGTGGGTGGCCAAGAAAAAGGGAAATGATGAAAATGTCACAACTACAGGAGATAAACAACCTCCAAAACAGGGGAGTTCGGTTCAACATGGTCAAACCCCTACTATTATTGTTACACACACACCATCTTCAACAAATCCGGTGGGAGGCGGGGATGGGCAACCTCCTTAAAAGAATACAGATCCCAAACCAACTTTTGGAGGAGGCTCACTACTTGATACTGGGACAAAAACATCCAATGAAGAACAAGAAGAAGAAGGTCGAGTAAGTGAAGGAGAAACTCGGAGATCGAAGAGAGTGGATAAAGGAAAGGGAATTGCTCAAAATCCACAGCAGCAGGTTGAAGCACTTGGTAAGTCCAAATCTCCATTCCTTTTCTCTGTGGATAATATTGACAAAACACCACGAGTAAAGAGGACTCTATTCCTTTCTCCGGATGCAATGCGAAGTGCCTCCCAAGTATTGTCTTTTGCCTCACGGCTTCAAACAACCTTGTCCAGCAAAAGGCAAAGGGAGACCCTCAAGCAACCACCTAAACATGCCATCTCCCAAATCTTACAATCCCTTGCTCCTAAAAACAAAAAACTCAAAACTACCTCTCATCTTGTGGAAAGTAATGATTCTGATCACCTCTTCCTAGAAATTGCTAGCCTGGGTACTCAGAAAGGCCCTAGTGAAGCTACCCCTGTTGATTTCAACATCACCGGATTGACCTAGGCCCACTTAACATGGATGCGGATTTGCATAATTGGTAGGTTACAACCACTAAATTTATGGAAAGAGTGGAAAAGACTAAGTTTGATCAAGATAATTTAAAAGCTATGGTTGAAACATTGTCTGAATGTTTAAGATCTTTGCTAAACCCATTGTTGACACAGTCCACTAGTGCCCCCCNCGCCCCCCCCCCCCCCCCCCGCCCACAATAATTATGGACCCAAAGTCAGATGAGAATAAAGAATTCATTGTCCAATTGCAAATTAACAGCCAGCTTGGTAGGGTTTCCCAGGAATGGATCAAGGACTTGAAAGATAGAAGCCCACCCTTCATTGATAATCTGATAAGGTCCTATAATGAGCTGGTGATAGTGAGAAACAGTGTGACATCTAAGATCTCAGTTGCAAAGATGGAACAAGTGGCACATAATCGATTGCCAGGTTATTACAAGAAATTGTCAATATGGGGTTAGATGTAGTAGTGACTAGGAATATAATACCATCGTAGGACACCCCTTACAGCACATGGATTTATATCCTCAAGTGGAAATACAACTGTATACAAAAAGTTTGCTTAAGTTGAATAAGCTGCTCAAGGAAGCAAAAGAAATGGTTACTCAAGTAATACAGGAATTCAAGGACATAGGTTGTGAACTAAAGAGAATATACAATTTGGGGATTGCCTCTACTAATGAACTAGAGGCAGAGTATCAAAAAAACATTGATGCTATAGCTGACCCTACAATGTTCAGCAAAGAGAAACATAAGGAGCTGTCTCAGATTGATGCATCATTAATGTGTTGTGTTAATCAGCATCGCACCTTCATCGCCGAGGGTGGAGAGATAAAAAGGGGAAAAGTATTCTCGGTTGTGCGAAGCTGACCATGAACATCGTAGACCACAATAAGATGATAGCGGCCACCAAAGCTCTATAGGTGTATAAACAGCAACAGGCCACTCAACAGCCGCCAACACTGATGGAAGAAGATGAGAAGGCTCCCTAGATTCTCTTTCTGTCCTTGTCATTTTCATTTGCCACTTGTTTTAGTTTGGTTTAAAAGACATTTATTTTTTATATAGATTCTTTACAAAGGATCAGTTACAATGTAATGGTAGGACAGTTGTCTTAGAAAAGAAAGACTTTAAATATGTAAAAAGTAGACAGCAAAGGATCAGCAATTTTGGAATTCCCCTTGTTCTTTGAAACATGAGTGAGACACAATTTTGATTTTGTCGATCATTTTGAAATACAATGGATGTTGATTTCTGAACTCATTAGATGTCTTTAAATATCTTTGGTTAATATATGTGTTTGTTTGGAACTTTGATTCTGGTCGTTAAATATGAATGCTCTTTGTAGTGTGAATATTTATATGGATGTTGTCATGATCAGGAATTGGATTTGTTGATTAGAAGTCGTCTGAAATCAGCTTTTGACCTTTGAGTAAAAATTTTGTTCATAGATAATTGTTGACGGATTAACCTTTGAGTGAAAAGTTTTTGTTGTAATTATTTATTTTCCGCAGTTATTTCATGATGATGAATAGCTGTTAGCACCTTTTTTACTTTTTGGTTAAAAGTATACACCAATCTTTACTTTTCTTTCAAAAAGTCCAAAATTTTATCTAAAGGAGGGAGTTGTACCTTCACAACAAAATTCAGAGAGGTTGTGATCATCAATTCGCTCAACTATAGATTAGTAGTATTGGTCTTATTTGGATAAAGAGCTTGAATTTAACAAAATCTCAGAAAGACCAATCTGTTAGCCAACAGATTTTTGGCAACTTTGTTGCAGATCTGAACAATCGCACTTAAAAGCACTGGTAAGCAGTTATGGAAAAGATGGTCTTGCCGCATGAGAATATTCCCTGTGCTATAGCCTAATTTAGGTTTCTAGGATGAACAAGAAGACATTATTTTGCAGTTGAATACCCTTGCCTAGAGATATAAAAGAAGTTTGCAAGATCTTGCAGAAAATATGAGGTTGGCGTTAAAGAGAGAAAGAAGACGACAAGCACTGGTCATTCCTTGACGTCCTACACCTCAAAATAACTACACGACTGCTTCAAAGTTAGTGCGGGTTGATCTTTGAAAAAGTTACACTAGAATTTCCTAGGTATACTAGAGGTGAGAAAGATAGCGGGGCCACAGATTCAACCTTTGAAGCTCTCCAAAGGGAAAAAGTTTAAATTTACCCTTCCTACACGAATAGCTAAGAGCATATCACCCTCACCAGCAAAAAGCACCACTCTTTCCCCTACCTGTCAAGCTCTCACATTCCATGAGGTCACTCTACCTTCTAGAATAAATCTTGCGTCTATTGCTATTAACCTGACATCAGCAATGGCTCTACCAGTACCATGGGGGGCGACCATTGGCCCACTATACTTAGGAGCACTGAAGGATCTACCTAAAGGGTCGGGGGAAAACCTGCCTAGATTCACTCGAAATGGGAAAGTTTCAACTGATGAGCATATTGTCGCATTCTTTGCTGCCTGTGGAGTTTAAGGGGTGCAACATTAGGATGTGGCAGTCCAATTATTTGTGGAAACTATGACAAAAGGCTATTGAATGGTTATATCATTTACTAGTTGGGTCAATTACAAATTGGGATACAATGAGAACCCAATTTGAGTCCAAGTTTAAAAGTGCAAAGAATGAACATGCGTTGTTGGCACAATTAACACAAATTAAGGAGACTCATATGCCCATGAGGGAATTCGTGGCAAAATTTAACAAGATTGTTAATAAGATTCCTACAAATAAGAGATCCACATAGGGCAATCAGAAGTATTTCTTTCTAAATTCGATGCCTCTAGATATTATTTTTCATTTGAGGAGAGCCAAGATGGAAAACCAGACAGATGCACAAACCATAGCAACCGAGCTGGAAGATTTCATCACTGTTGAAAAAGGAAAGGAGTTGTAGTCCAGTAATCCTTATCCCACTACATCCTTGAATCCTACGATACAGAGATTGGCAAACGATATAATTGCACTGAAGAGAAGCTTCCTAAATCTAATCAATCTTTTCAACAGCCATGTCAAGATAGTTCGAGGAAGAACCCCAACCTGGCATCTATCAATTATTACTCCCCTCATCTCAGCAAAGGTTAGCGATAGAAGCACCTCTTGGAGCAGGAAAGGGCAACATGAACCACAGATCATGACAGTAACACTTGTCCAGAAATGACCAGATATATGCAAATGGTTACTACAAATGAAATGGTGGAAGAGGTTGTGGAAGAAGGCATTCCAAGTACCACTGGCAACTCAGTAATTCATTACCTGAAATATCAATCTGACTAAAAAAGAAGAGGTGGCTGTTTCACCACCCTGGATGAGGCTTCATGTGTCGTGCTCACCAGAAGCCAACAAAATACCAACCAGAGAGGTGCGTTCACATTCCAGAAGTCTAAACCAATGCCATCTGGCAATGACTTCTCAACCAAGATGGCAGGAAGCTCGCTTAAAACATCATCGTATTTAAAAATGAACCCTCAAGAGCTAAATCATCTTGTGGAAAATTGTAAGTCAAGTAGTGCTAGAGTCAATAATTGTGAAGACAAATTCTTACATGTTGAAGCATCCATGTCGAGTCTTTCATCTTATAATAGTCACACACCCACCAAATCAGACTTAAAGCCCAATCCTTTTTACATGTCGCTTTTCATAAATGGTCATAGGTTGAGCAACTGCATAATAAATTCCAGTGCATTAGCCAATGTCATGCTTGCATTGGTGGCTAAAGCCCTAGGTCTGTCATTGACTAAAAGTCTAAAACCTTTGGAAAATGTTACTCTATTGGACTCTATACAAATCCCTCTGATTGGCCAAATCAAGGACACACAAGAATCCTTAGCTGCTTATCCAACAAAGAGACTTAAGTTGACCATTTTAGTTGTTGATATTCCAACTATTTATGGTATGTTATTGAGCAGAAGCTTTTGAAAAGATCTGGGTGGTGAGATACAGATGGATTGGTCGCATGCCCTTATTCCCTTGGGAAATAAGAAAGTGAAAATAGAACCTAAATCTAAAGCTAAGTTTACTATGCTCGAGTCTAATGATCTTCGGTCTCAAATTTTGTATGAAGAAATGGAATTTGGAAACTATATATTATTCTCTAAAAATACATCAATACGAGGATCACTGGGACCTGATAGTTCATCTGAATTATGGGTTTTGGAGTTTGATGGAAGCTCAACTTCAGGATTAGGAGTCGGAGTTGTGCTAGTTTCCCCAGACGGAATAGCTTTCCTCTAGCTTACAAGCTGGAATTTAAGAATGCCAACAACACAGCTGAATATGAAGCATAACTCCTAGGGATAGTCACAACCAAAGAAAGAGGTAAAATTGTTATTGGCCAAGGGGGATGCAAAACTAATTGTGAAACAAGTGAGGTACCTTTGTAGTCAAAAATGAAAGGTTGAAGCACTATCACAATCGAGTGTATAATAGGAAATGGTGAGCAATGAACAATGCTAGAATGTAGATCACTCACCAAATCAAGGGGGTACTATTATGCATTAGAATAAAAAACCCTTGCCTACAACATAGATCCAATAAGCACAACCAAGTGAGTTAGGGTGCCAACTCGGGATCTATATATTATTCTCTAAAAATACATCAATAGAAGGATCACTGGGACCTGATAGTTCATCTGAATTATGGGTTTTGGAGTTTGATGGAAGCTCAACTTCAGGATTAGGAGTCGCAGTTGTGCTAGTTTCCCCAGACGGAGAACGCTTTCCTCTAGCTTACAAGCTGGAATTTAAGAATGCCAACAACACAGCTGAATATGAATCATAACTCCTAGGGATAGTCACAACCAAAGAAAGAGGTAAAATTGTTATTGGCCAAGGGGGATGCAAAACTAATTGTGAAACAAGTGAGGTACCTTTGTAGTGAAAAATGAAAGGTTGAAGCACTATCACAATAGAGTGTATAATAGGAAATGGTGAGCAATGAACAATGCTAGAATGTAGATCACTCACCAAATCATGGGGGTACTATTATGCATTAGAATAAAAAACCCTTGCCTACAAGATAGATCCAATAAGCATAACCAAGTGAGTTAGGGTGCCAACTCGGGATCTATGTTTTATAGGGTTGGACTTGATTGATTCCAATTTCTGTGAATGATATGTAAATGTGAAAGATTAATTTGATCAATGAAAGTAAATGCAGGGAAATAGAGATAAGAATGTGTGCACCTTAAAAAGGAAGTGGAAGATTACACTCTAAACCTGAATTTTCCAACTGTCGGAGTCCCGAATTCAGCTGAATTTCATATCTGGCAACCTGGAATTTGTGTTTGGTTGTACTGGAACTTTCTGATACTGAGGGCTTTTGGATAGAACTGTAGAAAGACACTGTGTGGGGCTTCAAATCTGGTTCCCAGATCTGCAACTGGATCTGTACCTCTGTAACCTGCAGATCTGAAAAAGTGTGTGTGGCTATATAGGGGTTTGCCTTAGTCAACCCCCGTTTTGGTGATCCCACTTCCATAAATAGTTGTTAGAATATGTAAAGTGTGGTGTGCTCGTGAATCTAGAGTATGTCTAGAATGCTAATGAGCTGAAATGCATAAGTAAATGCCTAGATCTAACCCTGTGTGATAGAGTGAAACCCTAGCATGTAAATGCAAACAATGTTTTTTTGAATGCATGTTAATGAAAACATGAAAGTATGAAGTATCAAAGCATAAATCTAAAAATAACAAGGAAATCATACCAAGCCCTAGAGGACAAAAGCATTCCTTGCCATCCTCACAATTCATTTGAAACTCCATGATAATGTAGAAATTGATGTCTTGAAATGCTTGATGTGGATGATGAAGTATTCAATAGCAAACCCTTGCTTCAATGGATGTCATCAAACTAGGGATTCCACCTTGCAATTGCTTGTTGTCAAATTGGGGCTTTCACCTTGCACTTGAATCACATTTGCCCAACTGAAGCAAATAAGTTGCTTTTATAGTTATTTTGGGAGTCAGAATTAAGAAGCCGACTACAGATCTAGAAACCTTTCCATCCATCGGAGCCCAGGCCTTAAATCTGGGCTCAAGCTCCTAGGACAAGGCCGACCAAGGCGACCTTGTCCCCAAGGACCTTGGTGAATCCCGAGAGATAGGTGACTGACAATCCCACAGTGTGAGATCCAAAACTATTGTTGATTCCGATGACAGGATTGAATTTCGAGGCCAAAAGAAAGTGAAATAAGGCCTAGGAGATAGAATGAATTTTGTGATTGGAGGAAAACAGAGGAGGATGTTTAGAAATTATATCCTACCTCGCTTTTGAACAAGTTGGAGAGATTAGAGGACCCATATTTGAATTAGCTATGCATTAAGTGCAATTATGAAGTCCTGGAATGCAAATGTATTAAATACAGTAATGTAGGTGCTAAATAGTCGTTAAATTGTAGAGCTCACAAGTGCTTACAATTTGGGACGGTACATTTAGTCCCCACTTTACCAATATATGACACTAAATGCATATGCAAGCTAAAGTTCAGAGAAAATTAGTAAATGAAAATGATATATCAAAGCCCCCCAGCGCGTGGATCCTACAAGAAATTGTTAGTAACCACAACCTGCAAAACCACGTGTTAGTGAAAAACATAAATCACCTAGGGCTTACTAAGGAAATTGATGAAGTTTGTGGGTAACTGTATGCCCCCTATTTCGGCTTGCTATTAGGAAGGTGAAACAGGGAATCATGTATACCATGACAAACTGTGAATGCAAATTGTTGACAAATGCTTATCAAAACCATTCAAGATGAACTTGAAATATTTCAAAAGGCACTTGGATGGAGAGGAAATTGGATCACGTTTCTAGCGCCTGAAATAATGTGGAAATCAGAGTTTCCTAGCTCAAGTTATGATCAAATGAGTAAAGAGAGGCATTTATGAAGGAGAACATTAATTAAAGTTAAGCGAAGGCAAAAAAAGATAACTAACCAAAAAAGTGACAATAAGTTAGTCATTACCTTTTTGAAAGCTCATTTGTAACATTACCTTTGTTTGCTCTTGTGAAAAAGGAAGAAGAAGATGTTGAGAAAGAAAGTGTTGCAACCAACAAGGACGGAGCATCTGAAGAGAGCTATAGAGAATGAGCTGCCCTCAATGAGGTATGCCTTGATACTCATGCCTTGTCTTCCTTTCTAGCATTTGATTTTTCTCATTAGGTGTAGAACTGAGTTGTAGATAGGATTTGATGGTGTTTAGACTAGGAAACCCAATAATTTGACCTAGTCCTAGGAAATCAACCTAGTCCCAAGAAAAGTCGACCTAGTCCTGCACTTTTCTGCTCAAATTTGCAGGGCAGCACTGTCACAACCTCCAAACACTGTCTCTGGAACTATAGTTGAATCTAAGCTTCTGGGACTTGTTGATATGAGAAAGTGTGTGTGTGTGGCTATATAGAGGTTTGCCTTAGTCAAACCTCCGCTTTCATGATTCCCACCTCCACAGATAGTCGTTAGGATATGTAAAATGTGTTGTGCTCATGAAACTAGAGTATGTCTAGATTGCTAAGTTAGCTAAAATGCATAGATCTAACCCTATCTGTGATAGAGTGAAACCCTAGCATGTAAATGCAAACAATGTTTGATTGAATGCATGTAGATAACCATAGATCTAAAGTGTAAACATGAAAATATGAAGCATCAATGCATAGATCTGAAAATAACAAGGAAATCATACCAAGCCCTAAATGGCAAAAGTACTCCTAGTCATTCGCATGATCTGTTTGAAACTCCATGATGATGTAGAAATTGATGTATTGGATGTCTTGAATGGTTGATTGAGATTGTAGATGCTTGAAGTTGATGCTTGAAATTGATGGAGTCTTCAATAGCAAAACCCTCGCTTCAATGGGGATGTTATCAAACTAGGGCTTCCACCTTGCAATTGCTTGTTGTCAGATTGGCTTTCACCTTGCACTTGAATCACATATGCCAAAATGAAGCAAATAGGTTGCTTTAATAGTGATTTCGACAGTCAGAATTAAGTAGCCGACTACAGATCTAGAAACCTTTCTCATCCATCGAAGCGTACCCAGGCCCTAAATTTGGGCTCAAGCTCCTAGGAAAAGGCCGACTTGGGCGGCCTTGTCCCGGCCTAGTCCCTAAGGACATTGGAAAATCTCGAGAGATAGGTCATTGTATGCAAATTAGATGTCTACAGTTATAAATGAAATACTACTTTTGTAAAGGTAATAAATCTATCTAAATGCAACACAATGAAGATTACAAATGATCAAATGAAACTAAAACAAGTTTACCTTCACTTACCCATCGTAGCTTGTCTCCATTGTCCTCCTAGCCTTGATTTCTTGGATGT
>MU226949.1:1879744-1900225 GCA_018584345.1 Thuja plicata
GACTTAGTCATATTTAGTGATTGTGTAATTAACAAATTAATTAAATCACTTTAATGAGACTAATTTAGAAGACTTAGGATAAGAAGAATAGACTATAGTGAATGTATCAAATAAATTGAATAATTTATTTAATAAATAGAAGAAATAAATATTAATTAAATAATAAATATTTAATTATTTCATCAAGTCAATATTAATTAAATAATAAATATTTAATTAATTAATTAATGAAGCCATTTTTTAGTGTATACAGTCACTGACAATCCAACAGTGTGAGATACAAAACTGTAGTTGATTCTGATGACAGGATTGAATTCTGAGGCCAAAAGAAAGTGAAATAAGGCCTAGGAGATAGAATGAATTTTGTGATTGGAGGAAAATAGAGGAGGATGTTAAGAAATTAGATCGTACCTCGCTTTTGCACAAGTTAGAGAGATTAGACAACCCATATCTGAATTAGGTATGCATTAAGTGCAATTATGAAGTCATAGAATGCAAATGTATAATGTAAATACAGTAATGTAGGTGCTAAACAATCGTTAAATTGTAGAGCACACAAGTGCTTACAATTTAGGACGGTACATCAAGTATGGGATGAAATTGAATCTTTGGACACCTCTATTGAAGCAGTTCCCAGAGAACAAAATGCAAGGGCAGATTCACTGGAGGTGTCAACCTCACTACTATTGCCTCATCCCGACTTTAGCGTTGAATCTTACAGGATAGAAATGGTCAATCTGCCAAATGTGCTGGACAATTTAGAATACTGGCAGGTCTTTCAAAATGATATTCAGCTAAAAGCCTTTTTAGAGAATACTGAAGCGTTCATGGTGACCTATTTCGAAGGCAGTGAAGCACATTACAAGGATTTTTCTCCAAACAGGAAGAAGGATCTTGTTGAAGGCATTAATCAACTCAGAGGTACCGAAATTCCCAAAGGCATGGTTTCTTTCGAATGGCTATTTGACAGACATGATGGGTATTAAGAAGAAAATGGCTGAAACAAGCAACACATTTGGTGAATATGAAAATATAAACATTTGTGATATGGACAATCCCAAGTTGGTTAGCATTGGTAAATGTTGCACACCAGAAGGGAAGACCAGGTTACTTGAAATTATGACTAAATATAAGGATGTGTTCACATGGTGCTATGGTGATTTGAAGAATTTCATAGGTGGCCAGTTCCAACACCACATTCCTCTGAAGCTCGGGACTACCCCTTTCAGGCAAAAGCAACGAAATTATAATCCTAAATTACTAATGCCATTTTTAAGGAGATCCATAAAATGCGTAAGGCCAAAATCATTTATCCTATCCATCACTCTACCTAGGTTACCAACATTGTTCTTGTCCGGGAAAAGAATGGGGAAATAAGAATTTGTGTAGATTTTAGGCATCTTAATAATCTTCCCTAAAAGACAATTACCCCCTTTCCAACAAGGACCACGTACATGTATTGCAGATTGTAGCTGGCTCAAAAATGATGTCAATGCTTGATGGATTCTCAGGATACAATCAAATCAAGGTAGACAAGAAAGACCAGCACAAAATGGCCTTCTTCCCACCATGGGGCACATTTGCATTCAATCATATACCTTTTGGTCTTATTAATGTTGGTGCTACCTTTCAGCGAGCTGCGGATTTTTCCTTTGGTGATTTGAGGAACAAAATTATTGTAATATATACCTGGATGACTTGACCATATTTTCAAAGAGGGGAAAAGATCACATGTGCAATCTGGAAGTGATTCTACAAAGGTGGAGAGAGTAGGGTATTTCGTTGAATTCTAAGAAATTCGTGTTTTGTGTAATATAAGGTTAACTTCTTGGGCATATCATTTCAAAAGAAGGGATCAACATTGATCTGGAGCGGGTCAAAGCTATCCAACAACTTAGTTTTCCATCAAATAGAACGGGAGTTCAGCCATTTTTCTGTCAAGTGAATTTTCTAAGAAGATTTGTACCTGAATTCTCCAAAATTACAAAACATATTGTTGACATGATGAAGGACAAGGTTTCAAGTGGAATAATTCTAGCAAACAAGCTTTCAACGACATTAAAGAAGTCATAGCTCATGCTCCTGCATTGGCACACCTAGACTTTAGCTAAGACTTATGCATTTGAACATACCATGTCCTATAGAAACATGAGCTGAATTACTTGCAGATAGAAAAACATGCCTTTGCAGTGGTTGAGACACTAAAACAGTTCAAGTTCTATATTCTACATTCATTAGCTATTGTGTTTGTACTAGACCCTGCAGTGAAGAGTATTCTAACCCAGCAAGAGATTAGATGCAATAAAAGAAGCATTTGGGTAACAAATGTACGGGAGTGCGATATTGATATCAAGCCAACAATATTAGTCAAAGGTCGTGGGCTATACAAGCTAATAGCAGAGAATGAGCCACAAGTGGAAGAAGAATCACCTCAAGTTTTGTTGGTGAGCTTACAAGACCCATGGTTTTCTAGCATCGCCTTTTGCCTTACATATGGGGAGTGCCCAGTAGATATGACGCCTAAACAGAGGAGAAATTTGAAGCTAAAGGCTAGTAAGTACATAATTTGGAATGACACCATATATAAGAGAGGCCTAGACAGAACCTTCCTAAGATGTATTGATAAAGAACAAAAGCATAAGCTTTTGAAAGCCTTCCATGATGAGGCTTGCGGAGAACACTATTCATCCACGGTCACTGCCTTCAAGATACCGAGGAAATGCTACTACTGGTCAAGGATGGTCTAAAACGCGTACCACCAGATGTCTAAGTGCGAGAAGTGTAAGTTTTTTGTTGGAAAGCAACATTTGGTTGCTTTACCCCGTAAGCCCGTAGTAATTCAAGAACCATTCCAGCAAAGGGGTTTGGATTTCATCAGGCCAATTAATCCTCCTTCAAGCACAGGGCACACTCATATCTTAATGGCAACAGAGAATTTTACAAAATGGGTGGAAGCCATTTAAGTGAAGAAACCCACTTTGGAGGTTGTCTATAATTTTATCAAAGAAAACATTCTAGTACAATTCAGAGTTCCTCTGAAATTGATTAATAACAATGCCACGAATTTTTCTTCATCTGAAGTAGACCACTTTGGAGGTTGTCTATAATTTTATCAAAGAAAACACTCTAGTACAATTCAGAGTTCCTCTAAAATTGATTAATAACAATGCCACGAATTTTTCTTCATCTGAAGTAGCCCTATTGTGTTATGGTAATGGAATTACTCTGGCACAAACGTCAAATTACTATCCTCAAGGTAACAGGCAAGTAGAACCCAGCAACAAAATTTTGATCTATAACAGGTAATAATGAAGATGGTATCAGAAAATTAAAGAAACTTGTGTAAGAAGCTATATGAAGCTTTATGGACGAACAGAACAACTCCAAAGAAAGCCATAGGCATGTCACACTTTGAGTTGGTGTATGGGATTGGTGTTGCTCTGTCATTACCATTAGAACTGGCTGCCTCGAATTTACAAACTGTTGTGGAAGATCAAGAATACCAAAATTCCTTAGAGAAAAGGCTTATGTATTTGACAAAGATCGAGGAGCAAAGGGAAGACATAGTTGATAGAACTTTACACCAGGCAAGAGTTAAACACTTCTTTGATAAAAAGGTGAGGCCCAGAAATTTCATGGAAGGGGATATCGTGTTATCGTGGGATAAGAGAAGGGAACCCATGGGTTGCCCATGGAAATTTGATTCATAATGGAAGGGGCCATCTAAAATATACCAAGTGTATGGAAACAATGCATTCAAGTTGGCATACCCAGATAGAACCATCTTGCCCCTTCCCTACAATGGGCAAGACCTCAAACTATATCAATTGTAAAGCAATTAACCCCTACCTTGTAATATAGTAGTTTAGGTTGTTTGTTCTCAATTTTGTTGTGCATAATTGCTTTTGTTTCAATTTGATGTGTGTAGCATTAGGGAATTGATCCCTTCAATGTTTTATTCATGTCCCTTGTTGTGCAAAACTGGAGATTCTAGGTCCATTGCTTCAACCTTAAGAGCCTTCATACCTAGTCAAAGCCAGCTCTTGCCTAAATTTCAACCCCTAATTTGAAAGTTGTGATTTTGACTTCTACAAGTCATTTAAGTCCTTTTAAAAGTTGTCAGAGTTTATGTGACATTCTGGAAGTCATTTCGGGATCCGACAACCCTTTCAGAATATGGTCAAGTCTCTTGTCCCCATCAAGTCTTTGATTTCATTGCCTTATCTTGTGCCTGATATGATGTGCAACATATTTTTATTGCTAATTTACAAAGTAACATTAGAGATAGGATACTTTCTGAATTCGCTTCTTTTCCACAATTGTGTCGTGCTTCATCATTATCAACAAGTGAGTCAATTTGAGAGCACCACTCCAATGGCTCCTATTCCCGTTGTTAAGAGTGATGTCGCATCCAATTTCAACAAGTTTCAGAAATCAAACAACTACATCGAAATCAACAAATCATCCAACAATGTTGATGAACAAGTGGCAGCAGCATCCAAAAGTGTGGCTCCTTTGTCGATTATTTTTAAACCTGCTCGTAATTATACTAAACTTTCTGAATCTTTCCATAATGTGATGTTGAAGTTAATTAATGCTAACGTGTTAACACTTCCTCCTATCAAACCAATTGACACATCTAAACCACAATCCAAATACTTTGATCCCAAAGCAGTTTGCCAATATTGTCATCAACCTGGTCATGATATTGAAAAATGTTTATGTTCGAAATCTGTTATCCAAGATCTTATTGATTCTGAGGCTATATTTGTTGATGGTGACCATGATCAAGGAAACAAATCTGTGGCACCTACTAACCAAAACTTGCAAATCTACAACGATCATTTGCCATCTCATTCAACCGATACTATTGATCAACATTCTTCCCAATGCATTGACTATGATGACAAAGTTACTAAAGCCAATAATGTTGTTAACCAAGTTGAGCAAGTCAAACCTAAACCTTTACCTCAGCCTTGCATTACCTTTGACCCTACTGAGACAATTAAAGCACCTAATGGTCCTCTCTACATTGTCGCAAAGGTTAATAGCCTTCCTACCTGTGGCGCCCTTGCAAAAGGATTTTTATAATAAACCTGATGTTAGGATTCAAACTTGCAATGGTTTCCTTTATCCTTCCCATGATTCCATTTCATTCCTTGTTGAAGTTGGTGGTAAAACTCTAGATGTTACCTTCACTGTCATTCCAACTCATCAATTTCAAATCAAACTTGTTCTTCCTTGGCTTACCTCCATGCACGTTGTGGCTTCTCCTATTCATAAATGGGTTAAATTTCCTCATAATGGAGAAATCACGACTGTTAACCATAGTCTTTATCAGCCTTTTGTGCCTCGTAACTCAGTTGACCTTGATTTTTTTGGGCCTTACATGCCTCAACCAACTCAAACCCGTCCTGACCATATGTTTAGATCATACCAAGCCTACAAGGTTCAAAAGATTTGTGAGCTTAGCAAACCTAACGATGTTCCATCTCTTTGCCCTGGATGTAGACTTCTTCCTACACCACCTATACCACCCCTTCATATTGCTTATACATGTACTTCTCAACCCATCTCTCAACCTAGTGTGGTTCCTTCAGTTCTTCCTCCTAAAGAAGAAAAGGATCCGATGTTGATTGATGCTATCCCAACCCAAATTTCTAGCAAAACCAAACCTAACAGTCATGCTCGTGATTGTCGTCGCAAGCGTATTGCTAGAGCCTGTTAACATGCTTCTCAAAACATTGCTTCATCTCATACACCTCATGCTTTGCTTCCCTTTGACCAACCCCTATTTGAGCCAAAGGAGGAAGTGAATTTAAATAAGATTAAATGAACAAACATGACAATGTTATTCGTATCTTAGATTCTATTACAATTAATCTAGATGAAGATACTCTTGATGATGATGGTCTTGATGCTAACAATGATATTCATGCTAGTGATTTTGATGACATGTATGAAACTATTGATATTGATCATAATTTACCAGCTATGCTTTCATAACAGTTATCTATCACTCCTAGTAACGAACACAGTGACCTATCTTCACAGTAGGGTCCTTGTTTGGAACAGACTATTGTTCCATCAG
Source organism: Thuja plicata (assembly GCA_018584345.1). NCBI lineage: Eukaryota > Viridiplantae > Streptophyta > Pinopsida > Cupressales > Cupressaceae > Thuja > Thuja plicata. The sequence goes on from MU226949.1 coordinate 1,885,836, forward strand.
ATGTGCTTGATGTTGCTCCTCTTGTCAGTTGCCCCACCTTTCCTAAACACTATGGACCGAGATGGGGGGGGCAGGCAATACGCTTGACTAGATCCTCTTGTGCAGTGGATTTTCTTTTCTTTTTTGTTTGTTTGTCGTGATGTGCTTACCCTGTGTTGTGTTGCTTGTTTCATGTTTTGTTATATTTCGTTAAACGACCTTTGTTGCTTCGTTGGTGCAAGGTGATAAAGGAATCGCAATGTCGTAAACATTCTTCTATTTGTATCTCTCTTCTTCTATATGTTGTTACAAGTTATGTCGTGTCTATGCCACTATTTGTACATGTGCCTTTTGTTGTCTGCTTGGGATGATGCAAAACGGTAGCTTACCTATTCTTTTCAGTCTCCATGATGTCGGCCCAAAAAGACTCTTCTTTGTAACTCTTATGTGCCTTTCTTCCATTGTGCTTGTAGTTCTACTACCTGTTGGGTAAAACTAAGGGTTCAAAATATGGGCAAATTCTATCTTATATTTCACTTAATGTCGATTCCTTCAGTTTCCTCTTAACTATGTTAATCTGGGATCCGTAGACTTCTGAAGGATGTTATGGCTATTTGCCTAAGGGGTGAAGATAATGAATTAAGTGGGATGAATGCATCTGAGCACACTTGCTAATTAAGAACTGAATTAAAACACACCCTTTAATTGAATTAAAACATATTTTTACTCTACAGTTCAATTTGAAACACACTTGGTAAATGAATGAAATCTGATTGCTAACACACTTCTCCTAATGAAGCCTTTTTAATCTAACACACTCTTGCAGACACGCTTTGCAAATAAATGAAACCACACTTCTAGGATGATTCACAATAATTTTAATTCCTATTCCTTAATTAAATTGTGCCTCTCAAACTGATTTCCACTTCATACTCCTTCAATCTAAAAGACTGAGCAAAACATTTTGCTTCCTGTCACAACTGTGACAGGAAGTGGGACAGTGCGTATTTCTGATAAAATGACAACTAAACAGTGAACACAAGTCTCAGAATCATAGAGAATTAATTATTACTGATGAAAAATAATGAAATCAGAGAATAGCTCACAACAAACAAGTAATCAGTCATAAACTATTTTATAAACCAGAGACTATTCTTTCCTAACCTTTAATTCAGAACATATGCAATTACAACACCAGGCTAGTCTGAATCAAATGTTTTGTCATGAAATAAGCACTTCCCACTTCTAAAATCACACAAGGGATACTAGATATTGATTACAATGTACGATTTAGATGAATATGAATTTCTGCAAACCATACCTTAATGAATGGAAACACAAATAGAATAGAGCAGATGCAAACACTCACCACACCACACCACACCAGAAACAAATCACGTGATAACCCGAGCAGCGGGCCCTTTCTTCTCGGTCACCAGGCGATACACTAACTCTAACTTTCGCTAATTCAAATTACGCATAACACAGCACATAGAGGAATGAATGTTGATTTAAACAGCAAATGTCTTTCATATATTTCTTAAGTTAAATTCAGTCTGGTGCATATATGCACATTTATATAAAATCACTTACTAAACTTGTCATATGTTCACAACCGTATGCATTGTCTCTATACAAAACCAAATAACCACATGCACAACCGATATAGGCCGCAGGCCACAAAATCGAAACAGTATATCATCGAATGGAACAAACTTAAACAAACTAAACATATAGACTATTTTAAGGCCATAGGCCACTATATTGTTACTCCCAAAATTAAGATAAAGCAAAAGTATCAGCTGCCTGATCAAAAATGGCCTTGCTAATATGTCTCGCGTCCATAGTCACAGCTCCTGACATTAGCTTTTTAATTCCCACCTGGAAATGATCATCACAATTAAATCAATATGTAACTAACTTAAGATATCAAATGATTGTTTTAATCCCTTTTTATTATTCATTAATTATTCCTATTTCCTTAACATATCGTGATTGGAAACGAGAAGACTCAAAGGTAAAAGAGAAGAAAAGGGCAGCTAAAGGGTAAAAATAAGGGGTAAAGTTTGCACTCATCACTACCTTTGGGGGATGATGACAATTCATTTTGACATAATTCTGATATATACGAGTTATCATATGACCTACTGACCCAGAGTTGGTAGATTCCTTTCATGCTCTCTTTTGTCATGTGCTCATTTCCCTTGATTTGTCCTTTCTTGGGGACATTTCACAGTGGAAACGTTTCTTGTGGATGCATGTACGCTCCGTTAAAGCAATTGCTCCCGTTAAGGTGTTTGCAATGGCTTTAACGTGGGGGCATACACTCCGCTCCGTGTTCACATTTTGCACACATTGATTCGATGATATTTTTCAGTGGATCCTAAGATTGATCCCCATTGTTCATTTGGTCTTTAAACTGACCGTGCACATTTGGTCCTTGACTGACCGCTTTTTGGATCCTTAGTCTGATCCTTCTTTGATCCCTAAGGAAGCTTGCCTTTCCTTATGACTGGTCGTTCTGTTGTTGGATCCATTATTGGAAGAACTTTCCTTTAAGGACTGATCCTTGTCAATGGATTGAACTAGCATAATACAACTTGCTAGACTATTCAATTCCATCGTTTGCAACGTTTTCCTTGTGTGGTTCACAATAGGACAAACTCTTATTGGCCTAGTGATCACACTCTCTCTTTCAAGCGATGCCTCTCTTATTTTGGTTTTGGTTTTGATGAGGACTTAAGTCACTTGGTGGGTTGATGTTTCTGTGTCCTTAACCTTAAATAAATCATCTTATTGCATTTGATCTACTTTACTGTTAGCATGAGCTTGTCTCATACTCCCGCTAAAGTGGGGGCTACATGTACCATCCTAAAAAGTTAGCACCCATTATTGGATGTCTTAGGACCTAATAGAACCCATTTTAGTGAGATTTCAAGATCTGAATGTCTTTATGCTTGATCTCCCGCATCTTTCATTTTCTCTCCCCGAAACTTTTCACACTTCCCAAGACCCGGAACTGCTTTGAAATTATCACTGCTAGGACTAGGTCAAACTAAGTCAGCCTTCTCTTGGACAAGGTCGACCCAATTCTTGTCCTACGACATTGTGTTTAAGTGGGCTCCGGGCCCAATGCGAAGGTTTCTCTTCCTGATTTTTAATTGTGGTCAGCCAAACAATATTGAATCCCGAAATGAGTATAAAAGGGGGTCTTCTCTCATTTTAACATCCAATCTTTGTGTAAGCTATCTATGTGCAAGCAATCAAACATCCAAGTTGTGCGATTGAGGATTTGGATTCAAGATTTGAAGGCTAGTATCCAATTGAAGATCTCCAAGTCTCCATTTGTTCAAGATCTCCAAGCAAAGGCACTCTTCTCTCATTGATGCAAATTTCTCTCCCATGAAGGCCAAGTAGAGGAATTCTCAAGCAAGCAAGAAGATCCATTCTTCTTCTCCATTCAAGATTTCAAGCATACACTCATTCAAGATCTAGGATTTGGCAAGTGTAGGTCTATTGCATTTGTAAAGGCATCCTTGACTCTACAACACATTCCAAGCATACATTTCAAGCATCTTTGTGGATTTGACTGATTTCTATATCCATCCATGAGGGTTTTCATGCAGGGCGAATCTAACATTTATCTTGTTTACATTACTTTCCTTATGGAATTTCTATTTCATTTCAAGATTGATTCCTATACAGGGGCTTGACCAAGGCAAGCCCCTTTCCATAACCTTTTCCCCTTCTCCTTGTGTATAGGAACAGGTTTTCAGGTTTTTGGATCCGAATTTCAGGAGTTTCAAAACCAGTTGCAGATCCTTCACAGAATTCATCAGTTTTTTAGCCTCCGGAACTAGGTCGACTTTCTTGGACAAGGTCGACTTTGTTCAACATAGTCCTTTGGATCTAGAAATTTCACAGTCGGGAGTTATAGGTCTCAGAGTACCAAATCCATAACCATTTCTGATTCTGACGATTCTGCGACAGTCAAATCCAGGATCTGATATCATATCTTATTAGTTGTCATTTCATTTGTCATAGTTTGCATTCCTTTCATGATTTGCATATCATATACATCTTAACATTAAAGGAATCCATCCCCACACTTCATCTTCAAATCTAAATCTAGCATTAGCATCCCTTCATCATTTTGGGTTGTGCTAATCTGATTTGGGTTTGAGGGTGAGCCTATGGGGATGTTCCTAATGTATCATAGGAACCCCGTTCCCATTTGATTTGGTGAGTAATCTTCCAGCATAGAATTGCTCACCATTTCCTATGATACATTTATACACACACACATATACATATGTAAATATATTAATTTAGCATTTTGATTTTACATTTTATTATGTGTTTGGCAATACTACCTTTATGTTAATGTAATCTCATATATATATATATATATATATAAGGATATGACTTATTATTATGTTCGTGTGTTGCATTCTTATGAAATTATTTTTGATCATATAGTAATCGGATGTTTTGCTTTGCATATATCTTTTGTTGTGGGAGCTCTTGCCGGGGGTGACAAGAGTAACTCCCTCTTGCCACCTTGGCAAGGAGTTACCTTGCCACTCCAAGCTAAGAAGCTTGGGGTCGGCTAAGGGAGCTCATTCTTGCTTGCAAATTTTGGGGAAAAGCAGCATGTGTGGGGATGTTTGTGTACATCATCATTTGTTTTATCTTTTGTTGCAACTGTTGTCATGGCTCTGAGCAAGTTATTATTACGTGCTGCCCAATTTCTCCTTGATTGTGGGGTAGCAGCAAGCAGGCGTGTGTTCTTCTTGTTGTCATTTCTCTTTGACTTTGAATGATAGATTTATCAAAGGATGCTTGAAATAATATTGCATTTCCTTTTGGATGATTCTGAAATAAAGTGGAGTATGGCTGTGATGATGTTTTCTTTTTGAGATTTTATACGATCGTCTCTTTCTATACATACATAAAAGATGCGCGTCTGTGTCATGATTGATATACATTTGCACTACATTTTGATTTGTAAACAAGATAGAATCTTTGTCAACATTATTTGTATCATCGTATAATTACTTTAGAGTTGCATATGGTTGGGAATGGTTTCCTCTGCATCATGGCATTGTTTATCTGCATCACAACATTGTTTATTTGCCTAGATTTGGGGGCTCATACTGCAGTAGATCAATCTACATGCAACATTTGTACTCATTATAAATCTTGTATAAATTCCTCATGCATGTGAAATATCCCGGGTGGGATATTATTTTCACAACATATCCAAATAATTTCCAGAAACTATTCAATGATAAACTTTGCAACAAATACAGAGATTCCAGTAATAAACCAGCAATTTACTCAAGTAAACCCTCAAAAATAATCATTATTGTACTTTACATCAGCAATACAATAACTAAGAGAATAATCCAATCTTATAAACAGCAAAACAGTCAAACTAGATGCAAGATGAACCTGAAAACTCAATGGTGAATTCTGATGTGAAACAACTCTATTGATGAACTGGGGCTACGTCCAATCCACCCTTAAGCCAAAAGGGTTTCCATCCTCAAGGCTGAAAAAGAAACTGAAGCTGAGAGCTTCCAATCTCCAAGAGACAATTCCAAAATCAATAAAAAAGCATAAACCCGAGTCTCCTTTCCCTCTTTTAAAGCAACAAGCTGTGACTTCAGTTTCCCCTTCTCTGTCCTTTCATATTTTTGCTTTATGTCTTAATTAAACCACTTTAAATTAATATATCCATTTAATAATAAATAGACTATTAAATCTTATGGCATTAAAATGGATGATCAAACGAACTCGGAAGATGATGTGTGATAGCTTGCCGAAAAGCTCTCGGCAATACGCTCCAAGTCCAATACTGACAATGCCAAAAGATTGAACCCTGTTGACTTACTATAAATAGTAAGTATTGAGAAACCCCGCCAAAACAGCTCCAATTGGCATGGAACCAGAAGTGCCTAGGCCAAAACTCACACTGACTCCTATACTGTCCTGGTTAGCCCACGAGACCATGGCAAAAAGGCTAACGATGCATCAGAAAAATGGCTTAGAAAAAGCGGACATTACAATCCTCCCTTCCCAAAGATTGCTTGTCCTCAAGCAATTTGCATCTGCATGTTGTGACTACAAATACCCGGATCCCATACTAGCCTCAAGGGAGTTGCTCCACTCTACTATTGTGCTACTCTAATATAAACATGTCCTGAAAGGCGGAGCCACTCATTACTCCCCCACATCAGCAATGCATCAGTCATACTAATACCAAGATCCCAAATGATTAGGCTCACGCAATCACCAAATATGAGTGAATAGAAATGTCTCAAGATGCAATCAACACTAGACAACCCTCCATCAGTAAAAGGTAACTCGAGGAAAAGCATATCACCCATCCTACAATAAGACATAACCGCCCATCCTGAACTGTTGATGAGGAATCAAACTGCTCAATAGCTGAAATCAATTCCAAGGGTGGGGGAAGGCTAAAATTACCATCATCAATCTGAAATGCCCCTGTGTATATAGGTATCATGAGTAAGGAAGGGGCTGAAAACCCATTCCCTATGACCAAGATATTGCTCTCATCAACCCGCAACCAAGATCTAATCAGTTGGTCAAGCATAAAAACCATCCAACTCATGTATAAGATAGAATCTGAAACCGTGTATAAGCTGATTGAAGAACGAGCAGTAGTACTAACCCTGGAAATCACCCCGTCACTCCAGTCTTGTGACCAAGACTCATCACTAGTAGTTGTACCTGGGTCCCAAATCTTGCAATCAATCTCATCCTTGTCATGTGAATTGGAAATATCTTCCTCATCTAGCTCAAAAAGGGGATTATCAAATGTCAAATCAGCATCCACATCCACTGAATGTTTTCCATCTCAACTTGTCGTTCTAGTGGTTCCAACAATTTCTTGGGGCAACTATCTGAAACATAAGTCTGCTGAATGCTATCGAGTTCCTTGATCACCTCCCTAAAAAACTCAAACCCTCCCCTGTTCTCTTGTTCCCTGAGCTAATTAGTGACCAAAATTTGATTTTTCGCTTCTAGAAGGGCAACCCAAGTATTATCTAATGCCTCCTGAGCAACATTAAACTCCCTTTTGAGCTTATTAACCTCATCCTCTTTTGCCCTCAATTGTTTAGCATATATTTCAGCAACCTTTAAGAGGTAATCGCGGTCTGAAAGTAGACAAATATTCTGATTTCCAAATCTCAAAAGCTGTTTTGACCCCCTGTAAATCTGCAACATAAGACTCACTTCCTATACCACTTTGTCTTTTTTTTCCATCCAAGCCTTCCTGTGAAGATCTTCAATGATCCCGTGAGTGCTATCATGATGTACAAGAGCTACAACAATGGCATCATCATTAACTTTCAGCTGATTCTTCAAAGAATCAGTCATTTTGGCATGCATTTTCTAGTTGGTCATCCACAACACCATCATCCTAAAATTCTATTTTTTATTGCTCCTCTAATTCACTATCATGTATGAGTGAGCTATTGCTATAAGAAACACATGATTCAGCACAACACTCAAAGGTGTCATTAATGTCATCATAGGCCTCAAATCGATTTGTATGTAAAAGTAAGGTTGTTGTTACGTCATCCAACAATTCTTCATGACATGAACTGTTAAAGGCATCCAACTTGTTGTCACAATCCTTAACCAAAAATTTGTCAATTTCAGCTTCTAAGTCACCATAGTAGAGTTTTGAACATCCCATAACTTTGACAATAGTAGGATTCATATTATCACCAATAACCGTGTCATTTTGTGGGGAAAAATATTGGAATTCTTATCACTTTCCCTGCTGGTCTGAATTTCTTTGGCTGACTTATCTTTATCCCTATCACCACAAACATGATTAGGTGTCCAAGTTTGTTGACATGTGAAACAGATTTTCTCTCTTCTTATTCGATTCTTGCTTATTCTTGGAGATCCCGCAACTTGTATACCCATTACAATCAACTTACTATCCGTCATGAGATCACTGAATTTCTCGATCTTACATTCAATCAATTCTTCCGCAAGCTCATAAGCAGTAGGGGAAATTTTGTATTCTCCTCTCCAAAAAGCCAGCAGATCTGATTGTACTTGCTTGCACACATCTTCCTCGTCTAGAATTAACGACATAATTGTTTTTATGCAAGCTTTCACATGGTTTGGATGATGTTTCTAAAATTTCTTAAGAAGCACTGAAATAATTGTTGAATCATCTTTTCACAACCGAGATCCAACATGGGAATGAAAAATCTAGTTTTTGTCATTAGTCCCAAGATTTTTGTCCGCTTACGAAAGGTAGGACCTTTGTCATTATTTAGTCCACCTAAATTGTCCACAATCAGCTATAATCCTGATAATTTTGCTAAGGCATGTGGAAACTGCGAGTCTAACTTCTTTGTGAGGATGTTCCTTAAATCCGGGTTGAACTAAGGCAACCATAGAAGGCTCCAACGCCCAATTGAGGAGCCTACAATCAATCTGGTCTATCCTAGATAGATATGAATCTATCTCTTCCAATTTGACAAGCACACCTCCCATACATTTCATACTCTCCAATTGCCATCCAAGGCAATATAATTCATTTCCTATTTCACTTTCTTTCTGTATGTCCCTTAGTTGTTCACCATTAAATGTGTCATTGAATTCTTTTGAGAACACAGTGCTTTTCAGATTGTCCATTGTTTTTCTTTCTCCAACTGAATTGCACCAAATCTGGTGCACAAAGCCACAAGTTGATCTACCCCTGTTTTTGTCCAAAAAATCTTTGCACCGATCTGCCTTAATTCAGGGTACAAACATTAAAACAAACACTTTGCATACCCTGAAGTTTTTCTCACTGTATTCAGCAATCTTTCACCATAAACTACTATTGATATTTAGCAACCCTTCAATTGCAAACTCTCCTGCAACAATGCATTAAGCATAAGCACACTTATCTCAGCACAATCCTCAGTTTGTATGCTTCTAATGAATCAGCAGAAATGAACATGAATGAGCTTGTAAGGAATCTGCACAACTTAGAAAGATACATTTGCTGCTACAAGAGCTATTCAATACCCAACGCTAGTCACTGCTTGCTCAAGTCAAAATTGTATGTGCCAAGGATGAAGTCCAGGTAATATTAAGTCTGAGATGATACACAGCCTAGACATGTACTGTCGTTATGAAATTGATGGTTGCACCTCTCAACTATGAATCCTCTGCTAAGACTGGTCAGCTGAAAACTCAAGTCACGACACTTGTACAAGATTGAAAGTGTCTATTAATGGAAATCCTAGTGCCTGATAATTCCAAAACTGACTGCTATAGACTAACAGATACACAAGTTTCCGAATCAAACTTTACAGAATAACAATCATAATTGACTTCACAATATGGTTGTTCAATATCTATCCAGTTTTTCAAGAAATTCTACCATTCACATACAAACTAATGTTCCATTGCCATAGGAAAGTTTAGAGATAAACTATGGTAAATATAGAACTAGTTAATATAGCATTCTGTGCACCCAGAAGGGCATTCTTCCTCGCCCAGCAATATCCAACTCCCAAGGAGACTCCACAATCACAATGATGATGCACTTTCTTTAGGCGACTAGCTTCTTAACACTTCCCAGTGAAACTCGTCACCGAGTTGTAAAATCCTTCAAATGCGGTCAACTATAACTCAGATTTGAAGTTGGACTGTGTGATTGAGTCCCATATTCTAACTCTTACATCTTGGTCTAATCGCTGAATATCAATGAAGCCACCTCCTTCAACACCCAACTAAGTTGGTCTACTCTGCTTCAGACTGAATTATGAACTCATGAAGTTGTTCTGCTCTGTAAATGCTAACTTCTGAGATTCTCGTGTCTACAATTGTTCCATTGTAGTACCTACTCTCGTAATCAATACTGCAATACCAAAAATGGCACAAAAGGAAAATTCCATGCGTTATCTTTGTGACAAGTCGGCCAGACTGTGTTGTATGAAACAACAACCAAGGAACCGACGCACGATAGTTTTAATCATTATTTGCGTTCGCCAGAGAATTCTATACGGCAAACAATATGGAGCAATACATATATTTTGGATCTACACGATACTCCAACGATACTCTAGCTTGCACTCAAAAATATATTTCTTATTTCACCCTCCCGACTATAATCTTCAACATCAAATAATCACATTATATGTCGGACACCCTTTTAACATATTCGAGTTTGATATAAAGTTTTCAAGCGCAAGTTATAATCGCATTAGGATAATGCTTATGCACAACGCATCAATAAAATTTTATTTATCATCCAACTCTCCATATCGGCTAAATAAAATATTCACCATGCTTTTAAAAGTTTTCAAACGCAAGTTATAATCGCACTAGGATAATGCTAAAGCGCAAAGCATCCATAAAATTTTATTTATCATCCAACTCTCCATATCGGCTAAATAAAATATTCACCATGCTTTTAAAATTTTAAAGTTCAAACTAGGCAATGTGAAATAAATAATATCGCCAGCCAAACTTTACAAGGAAGTGCCTGTTTGCTAATCGCCCCCGCAATGAAAATATTTATTATCTACATCGAACTAAATTATTAACATAGGCAAATATAATCTCCAACGTTAATATTGAACAAGCCTTAATAAAATTTGACTAATTTAAGAAGACCATAATAAAGGTCAGAAGAAATATTAGACTTGCTCGATGATCTTTTTGGCTCACAACAATACCAATAAAATGTACCAAGTACTTCGCCTTTTAATACTGTACACCCAAAAGTAATCTTCCCTTCATTAATCGTCGAGGTCCTAAACCACCGCCAACTTTCAATCGTTCTGGCAAATATTTATAGACTTCGGCAAATGGAGTTGTATTGAGCAGCCGAATAAATAAAGCGGAATTTCTCAAATAGAAAGAAGTATTTGAATCTCCCTTGAATTCATAATATGCAAAATATAATATCCCGTCTTTCTGAAAAATATTGACCAGTATCTCCCAGATGTCGATTCAGTTCCAGCAAGCAACTTCTTATTCAATACTCACTCTTTTTTTTCCTCTAAAAGATATTTTAAATCTTAGACTACAAATACTTCAAACTCTGTTAACCAGCAAATCTCACAGGCTGGCAGGAAAACCAGCTCTGATACTACTGAAATATCCTGAGTGGGATATTGTTTTCACAACAACTCCAAATAATTTCCAAAAATTATTCAATGATAAACTTTGCAACAAATACAAAGATTCCAGTAATAAACCAGCAATTTACTCAAGTAAACCCTCAGATATAATCATTATTGTATTTTACATTAGCAATACAATAACTAAGAGAATAATCCAATCTTATAAACAGCAAATACAGTCAGACTGGATGCAAGAAGAACCTGAAAAATCAATGGCGAATTCTGATGTGAATCCACTCTGCTGATGAACTGGGGCTACGTCCAATCCACCCTTGAGCCAAAAGGGTTTCCGTCCTCAAGACTGAAAAGAAACTGAAGCTGATAGCTTCCAATCTCCAAGAGACAATTCCAAAATCAATAACCAAGCATAAACCAAATGAGTCTCCTTTCCCTCTTTTAAAGCAACAAGCTATGACTCTTCAGTTTCCCCTTCTCTGTCCTTTCATATTTTCGCTTCATGTCTTAATTAAACCACTTTAAATTAATATATCCATTTAATAATAAAGTGGCATACTACTAGACTATTAAATCTTCTGGCATTAAAATGGATGATCAAACGAACTCGGAAGAAGATGTGTGATAGCTTGCCGAAAAGTTCTCGGCGATACACTCCAAGTCCAATACTGACAATGCCAAAAGATCGAACCTTGCTTACTATAAATAGTAAGTATCGAGGAACCCTGCCAAAACAACTCAAATAGGTCTGGAACCGGAAGTGCCTAGGCCAAAACTCACACTGACCCTTGTACTGTCCTGGTTAGCCTGCGTGACCATGGCAAAAAGGCTGACGATGCATCAGAAAAATGGCTTAGAAAAAGGGGACATTACAGCATGTCTTTATGATTGGCGCACATCGAAGAAGTAATAACATATCTCCAGTAATGAAAATGTTTATCTCTATGAATGTAGCGTATCCATGTCTCAGTTATGACAAAGCCAGTGAGGTTTAAGCTTTTATAAACTGATTCCCGTTATGGTCTGCCCTGTCGAGTCCCTCTGGATTGTTTAACTGTCTCTCTGAATTACAATCAGATATATGTAAAAACCTGAGTCTATGAGAGTTAATGTTTGAACCTATCAAACCTCGTTAAACCTGTAATGGATTAAACTAATTAAGGTACAGCCCTGGGAAGGGTAGAACATAGACTTTAATAGTGTCTTACCAGCAAAGGTTAATGCCATCAGGATTGTGATATCCAATGTAACGGACCAAAAGGTCCATGGAACGAATTTAGTGGTGACATTGACTGCACAGGGTATGTGTTTTTACTTTCAAAACCTTGGCCAAGGTGGTACTATGCTACGGGTAGTATACATTAGTCACTAGGACCAGTAGTACATCTAGCTAGGAAGGTCACCTAGTAGGCAAGGATGTATTTAGGATGACTGGCTAAGACAGTTGTGGGTTCTACATCAAGTCTCGGATGGCAAGAAAATGGAAACCGTACTCCTGTACTCCTAGGAAGTTGTGCAAGTGACAATCAGTCACGATCGAAAGATCAATGGTTGGGGGTAAAAACCCCTGATGATACTCTTTCGCACATGATGGATGAAATTCCAGAAAGTTACAAATGAAAGGATCAGCATGTACAGGTTTTGATTCTATTAGTTATTTTGTTAAAGCAAATATTTATTTTCTTGATTAATTTTATGTTTTGTAAAGCAGGTTGAGAAAGTTAGTTAATTTTTCAGTTTCATGTGAAAGTCAGTTAATAACTACAAACAAATGTAATGATAGTTCTTTTCATGCTCTTAGGAAAACAAAAGTTTATTTCGGTTTTCCAATTTGTTAATAAAAGTTTTATTTTTATTTTTATTTTTATTTTGCTAGTATAATTTTGTTGTTACAATATTGGTCTTATTTGGGTAAAGAGTTTCAGAGAGGAACCAATCACTGATTCACACACTTGTTGATTAGTAGTAATGGACTTATTTGGGTAAAGAGTCTGAATTTAACAAAGTTTTAAAAAGACCAATCTATTAGCCAACTCTGGGCAAATAGAATAAATGTGGGAAGTGTCTTTTCAACGGTAAACTTGAGTTGGGTTTTGCAAAATAAAAGGACCTACATTGTGAGCAAAGGCCACAATTGGATTGATTTTGGAATCATTTCTTGGATGTGAAGCTCAAAAAAAGAGGACTTGCTGATAGTTTTGCTCACATCTATGCTAGATGTGAAGCTTTCAGCTGGGTGCGTTCTTTCCTAACAGCATGATAAGATTTGAAAGATAAATTACTGTTCTCTCCCTCTGATGTGAGATCCCTGCTGGCCGTGGGATCCTTTCAAACCAAATATCAATGTTAGTGGTGTATCCATGTGTTAGCGAACAGATTTGCATTTTTTTAAATGATAACTGAAAAGACTCTTTTGCCCTAAAACAAAGGTAAATTGTGACTAACAGTTGGTGAAATCATTATAGCAGTAAGGATGATAATATACTTGATTGTCGCATTAGGCCCAACAGTTTTTGCTCTAAGTCTAGTTGATATGGAACATACAATGGCCAACAAGATTTAAATAGAATTAAAAGGAATCAGTCAAGTTGGAATCTAATCGTAAATGTAGTTTAGGACTATGAAATAATCATAATTATGTAACACAATTACAAGTTAATTTAACCATAAACTTTTCTAAGAGTGTAGGAATGTAGCATTTTATAGAATAATTTGGTTGGATTGGGCAACCATTCTAGGCTCTAGTCTAGTGTGTTTTATCTTTGTCTCAAGTTATAGTCACACAACCTTATCTTTTAATTATTATAGTTGTAATCTAATAACTTGAATTTAACATACCAATGAAATTTATCATTGGGAGTGTAGCTAATTCCTTTATACTTCTCGGAGATGGCACCAAGGCACATCAAAGGAGCATTGGAAATGGGCTTTGAATTCATTGGTGTGGACAGTTGTAATATCCCTTGCCCAAATAGACTGATTTTTTGCTCAAGGAATATTGTCAAACACTTTGTATGCTGCCTTTCTCTATTCTGATTTTTGTGTTTCAGATTGTTTGATATAGTTTGAATGATGCCAAGAAATTTAGAATGCGTGCAAAAGATGTTTACAATACCTCTTACAAATAACTAATATGCAAGTGCAGTTCTTTTTGGTATTTTTCAATGCATACACATGAAAACTAGATACGGAATGCATACCTACAGCCAACTGACATTTTGACAAACAATTGGCATGCAACTATTATGCTGTTCATATATGCTATTAGAAAGACATTTC